>ML783202.1:65933-118139 GCA_009831015.1 Picea engelmannii | reverse complement strand
AGTACCATACTTGTTCCATTTGAGTACAACACAAAGTGGGCATGCAAAAAAAACCACATGTAATCTCATCCCGTGAGGGCCATGCTCGAAAGCTATGCCATAAGGGGACCACTTATGTGAGGTACAAAAATGTTATGTGCTACAAGGTTGGTCTTTACTCAAGATTGAATTCTATGGTAAGACTTATATAATCGCTTGGTTGTTGATGACCATTGCCAAGGATCAATCCACTCATAGTGAATCTTCAATCTTGCAAGTTTCTTCAGTGTTGAACATCTGTCTGAAGAATGGTTATTCTTACCACAATGCTGGCAAGGATGGAGATCAAAACACTAATTGTCTTTGTGACCAACTCAATTACAATGTTTTCACTTATCATTCTGATGCTGAACTTGAGCAGGTGAAGTTGAAGCTTCTTGAAGGAATCCATCACTTTGGAACTTGATTGGTCTGGAATAATCAAGAATATGAAAGTTAACTTCCTTGTCATATCCAAGTCTTGTTCTATTCTTGTTGTAGATGATTTCTTCCCAAGGTCTGATGATGGGATTGGAAAGAGTATTCTGAACCTGTTGCTTTGAAATCCATGGAAGTGGATTTACTGCATGTCGATGCATCATTGAAAGGTTTTCTTCACTGAAGTCAAAAGAAAACTCTTGAAATGTAGGTTCATGAATATATTCAAATTCGTATGAAACTGATTCTGAAGTTGTATCATTGTGTTGTTACTTCGCTAATTGTTGATCAAAAGCATCATCATCATCATCATAGAGAGGGTTTTGCTGAACATAAACTAGTTCAGAACACTTCACTGGTTGTTTATTTTTTAGATTTATCAACTCATCATTCAATAGCTGGGATAGATATTGAAGAAGTCTAACTTTAGCTTGCGTCACTTGCAAACAACAAGTTAGCACTGATTGAAGAGTTGTTTTGTTCAATATCACTATGTTGTCTTCAGTGGTGTTTATTAGAGTGTTCAGTAACTCTAATAATTCGAGACTTCGAGCCATTTCAAAAACACTAAATGAGGTTTCCTTGTGCAGGTATATCCTGATTACAATTTGACTCGATAGAAGAAGGTTTATTTGCAACTCACTCACTTGAATCGCTCACTTGAACTTCACTCTCTCTTGCTTTTGTTTCACGCTCTCTTGAAATTTTCAACAAGTTGAGGATATGTCGGTTACCACCGAAAATGCATCCCAAAGTATTACAATGATTTGAGTTTCAAGTACTCAACCTAGTCAATTTCGACTCAAAATTACAATGGCTCGGGAATAGAATGATACAATCAAGTTGTGGGTGTCGGGTTCAATTGAGAATGCACCTTATGACAAATCCAATTAAATTCAACTTGATTTCAAAAAGACAAGTAAACTTACAAATACATTATTGCAAGTACAAATCAACTTGATCTAGTAATCTTACAACAAAATTTTTTTTTGCAAGTTACAATTGAATTTCAAATGCTCCATGATGTGTTGAGTTCAAATACTTTGATTTGTCCATTGTTGATGTGGTTGACGACTTGAATGTTTGTGAAATCACTTCATAGATGCTTAATCATATGTGCTTTGATTGCTTGTACTTCATATGTGCTTTAACTTGCTTGGAAGGCCATGTGGGTATAGCCGTATGACAAATCGTAAGTGTACTTATGTCAAAAATAGACATAAAACATTAGATAAATCAACCATGAAAATATTCACCACCGCACATAATGACAATGTCCTTAGACCCCCTTATTCAATTTCGGGACAGGTCTAGGATGAGAGCGACCACAAAAAAAATGATTTTATTAAGATATCCTCTTTACAACCACAATGATGCACCCATCATTTACAATACAATTTAACTTATATTTGATTCTTACAAAGTTGAATTGATCTCCATATATCATTTTGAAAAAACAAACAAGAGTTTTCACTAATGAAAATTTGACAAAAATGAAAAATACCCACTCAAGATATCCTTTTAAATTCCAAAACACACAAAGCCCCTTCTCACTGTCACTAATGCTCATTCTCATTTACTAATGGAAAAACATGTTAAATTTACTCACCTTAATGATGAAAAAAGGTTTTAAGTTGTCTTTATCTCCACCTTTATCACTTTTATCCAAAAGTGAAAATATCATGATCTACAGAAAAGACTGAGAAAATCCCAAGACCTCATTCCATTGCTTATCTCGGAGGTTTGTTGTACAAAAGTATTCACGGGAAGATGGAAGGAAATCACAACTAAGGTGAAATACCTGAATCAGATCATGACGAGGAATAGGAACAGGTCGTGGGATCTATTTTAGCAATTTGTGCATTGGATCTTCAGTCTATTAACATCGCCAAGGGATGCTTGATCGCTGGTTTTAGTAGTCTTGCAATTGAATTAAGTTTCTACAAGCAGAGGCGGATTAATTTTTCACTGTGAAAATCGAGCTTTTGTGCTCTGTAATTTGGTAGTAACAATCCATGGCTTCCACGCCGCTGATTCTGTCGCTGTCAATCCCATGGTGAATGAATATCCTAAAACCACTGAAGAAAATCCCGTCAAGGCACCAAAGGAGAAAAAGGCGAAAACCCCAAAGGAAAAGAAGTCGAAGGCTGCCAAGGGTTCGAAAACCCCACCTACACATCCCCCTTATTTCTAGATGATTTATGAAGCCATTACGGATCTGAAGCTATTACGAATCAGCAACATAGCACTGTGAAGATCTAAAAAAATTGTTCGAAGAAGCGCGAATTTGACTATGATTTTGATAGCTGGAACATGGATTTGCATTCATAGACGAAGAAGATCTGGGCATGGACGATTTTGATGTTGGAAGAACATTCTTGAGGAGATCATGGCCTTTGATGGTCCAATCTATGGAGAGTACATCAGATCTATGGAGAGCACATCAGATCGATGATCTATGGAGAGTACATCAGATCGCAAGCAATCTAAATAAATCCTTATATGTGCTCACAAAATCACTGGTTTTTAATAACCTCTATTCCAAATTTGTACTTTGTTTTTCAGATCTCTGTCTTTTAAATCAGATCTTAATACATTTAAAAATTAAGTCTATTTTTTTACTATGCAAGAAATTTACAAATCTGGAAAATGCATTCTACAGGAAATAAATTTACGGTTGCTGAAACTTCCGGTAGGAAGTTACCGTAATCGATTTGGACAACAATTTCAAGTTGCTGCTCCTCCACACAGACTTTTACACGACGTCCTCCTTTTACATAGCCACTACATTTCGCATCCTTTGTACCTGCAACACCCTTGCCAATGCCATACTTTGCACAGTCGCCTTCTAAATTGTTGGCTCTGAGATTGGTTTCTCAACTCCTTCAAGGGAATAACAGATTCCACATGATCCTTCAATTCGGGACAACAATAGGAAGAGGTCTGACGCATCTTCACGTCCTCACTTCAGCTGCTCCAAGTGTTGCGTCATGTTGACGCTTCAATCCACGCCTTCAAATTTGTTTCTTAACATATATTCCCCTCTTGCCCAGCAATTGCGTGGACTATGCACGGGGTTTCTCTTTATTTCTAGGTACAATGAAGAAAATGCCTCCGTGATTTCAACTTCCTTTCCTTCGATCGGCGTAGCTTAGCACTTCAGTAATTTCATTAAATCAGGAACAAGTGTGTGGTTCCTTGGGAATAGAATTCAATGGCTTTCGACTGCAATGGCGCTGAACTAGAATTCATCATCTGTAACCTGCATTTTGAATGTTCAATCGCCTTATGTTTCTTTGCACCCTCATGATTGGGATTAGACAAAATTATGTGGAAACGGATGCACCATGCCATAAATAAAAATAGATCTGCACAAATCTTTCAATACCTCTATTTGAAACCAATGCGATTTGAAATCAAACCTTGCAACCGATTAAATTAAGATTTGATTCATAGTATATTTCTATGGAACATGTGGTTCCATGTTCACACCATCAGCGTTAAAAAAAACTTTCACAGACAACCAAATTGCTTTCCAGAGAGTTGTTTTCAAACAGTTCAAAGAGATCCGTGATCAATTTAAGTGCTCAATTTCAGGCATAGATTACATTAAACTTCATGATTTCATTTCATTCAACCATCAAAAATTCATTTTGGATGACAGTTCAAAGAGATCCGTGATCAATTTAAGTGCTCAATTTCAGGCATAGATTACATTAAACTTCATGATTTCATTTCATTCAACCATCAAAAATTCAATTTGGATGACAATATTGATACAATCAATTTACTGAATTCATTGTCCTTGTGTCCTTCACATGAAGCTCGAGTGCATCAATCATCTAGCCAGCTGGACTAATAGTCATCATCAAGTGAGAATTGCCAATGGCACATGGAGCACTCTCATGATCTTAAACCAAGTTCTTATGAACAATTACTACCATAGAGGATCACTCATGCCCCTTAAGACTAAAGAGGCTCTGATACCAATTGTAAAATATAGACAAGAATAACAACATGGTGGAAAAGGCTCACTAGCCAACACTCATAGTATTCACTCCAATGTTACATATTTATAGTACAATGGGTTATGCCACCTCATAAAGAGATTTGCTCTAGATCCTAAAATCATGCATGATGACTAGGCTAGGAAATCTTAACTAAATCATTAGTCATCACTTGAGGATATATTACTAATATCCTAAATAAATAATACAAATATAGGTGACAATTTAAACTTAGTGATTGGTAAAGGTAAGCCATAGGCTAACAATATTTAAGGAACTTAATTTTATTGAGTAATAAAATAAAGATACTCATTTGGTAATGTTCCTCATCCTCATGGTGTTTCTACACTACCAAAAAGCATCCATAGCCTATGGTGTAGTCACCCCAACATCAAAAGCCTTCCTTCACTTCCAGCAAGCATCCATAGCCCCGGTGAAGATACCTGCATTTCCAAATTGAATTTCTTTTCACCACCTCTTTCATTTTGTTTGATACTTTACATGAGATGGGGGCAATCAATATGTTTTACACACCAAGGGATGATGTATGTTTATCAAGGATGAGGTGGGAATACCTTAGTGATAAAATGTACTCATAAATATTTTCATTTCCTCATTCTTAACTCTATCTTTCCAAAATATATCATTTTAATAGCATGCCTGGAGTAAAAACTACCAGTTATAAGTTTTACACCAAAGCCTCTACTTAGAAAAGAATTACCCACGACATACATTTTCAACTTTCATGAGGAAATAAGTAAGATCTTCTCCTTTCTGGTTTAAAAAAATAACATCTCAAAATCTTCATCGGTAGTTAGAGCAATCTATTCTATTAAGATTTATAAAGTTTGAGAACATAAAAATTTATTTGAAAGGGAATATTTAATTAATTTTTTGAGCAACTAAAATAAATGCCAAATTGTGAACTTATTTATGTACATAATATTCCTACTCCTAATTCATTCATCCATGTTGATTAAGTGAAGTGGAACTTCCAGTGCAACCAACCAAACAATTGACTATTTGAATGAAATTTAATTTCATTTTTAATCTCAAGAAATAAAGTATGGATATTTGTAACCGAACATAAAATTTTGATCCATACTTAGGAAAAAATAAAAATGTAACACTTACTCTTCTTGATGATTCAAGGAAAACTACAACAGGGTCTTCAAAATTATCAAAGATTACCTTCATTTCCTTGATGAATAACTCTGCTTGATCCATCTGACTAAAAAAAAATTCCATTATAATTTATTTCTCTTTAAATGGTGTGTGTTCATCAAAATATTCTTCGATATTTTGATCTTCAAATCCTTTTATTTTATCATTTATAAGACCACTGTTGAAAGTTCCTCTAAATGGTAGAAAAATATTTTCTTCCTGCTCTTCACTAATATAGAAACAATTTTGTTAATGTTCTAAAATTGATTTAAATCCTTCATTACAACATTGTTCAAAAAGAATCTCAAAATATGGAAATTTAGACACTTCTTCTTGAAAATGGAAAAAAATGTCACATATCAAATTTCCTAGAGCTTTAGAATGTATTTGAAACTCACCATTTTTGTCCTGAGAAGAAGTCTCAATTTTCCAAATGAAACGTTGAATTTTATACTCCAAAGTAGACAAAAGAAATGTATCTTCTTGAAACTCTTCATGAATATGTCTATAGAAAATATATTTTTTAGATTCACCATCAGAAAATTCAAATTCCCCATGATGAAAATTACTCAAAAAAAATAATGCAAAAATCATTTTCCCATTCATTATCATATTGTTAATCTAGAAAAGGATTTTTTTATTATTCAGCAATATGAATTAAGATGGTATACATATCTTATTTTTCTTGTTCGCCTTCTTCTCTTTGCTCTTCTATGTCCAGATTCTCATTCTATATTTAACCAAGCAGCTTCCCACAAACCCATGGATTATTTTATATATCATCAACATCAATGAACATCTGTTCCAAAGTTAGAGACTTCATTTCTCTAATATAAAAGGTCAAATCAGGATGATGTGACATTGCATAATATACCTTGGCAGCAGCTTCAGAAGATTGAATACCAATAGGAAAATCATGATAAGAATTTTCAAATCTTTTGTTGATCCTTGTAACATTTTCATCATTTCTTATTTTTATAGTAAAAAACTCAGGAAGATATTGATGTTGAGATTTTCTTTCATCCCATTTGTGCAAGAAAATATCATGATAATCATTCCAAGAAATAATAGAATCAACTGCTAAGTCTCTAAACCATATTCTAGCTTCTCCTTCCAAAGATTGAGTGAACAGTCTCATAAATACATCCTCGTGCTGAATATCTAAGAAATTTGTGAAATGTTCAAAGGTTGTCATGTGCTTTTCTGCTAAAATATCATCTTCTCCATCGAATTTAGGAAGATATTTGAAAATTTTGGGAGGTAAATCATGAAGGAAAAATGGCACCTTAAGAGGTTTATATCTATTTATAGCCCAAGGATGGATCTTTGCAGGCTATTCAAATGGTATATTAATGTATGTAAGAGTTGGTATATATGTCTTAAGAAAGAATAGAAAAGGATCAATCAATAGAAAGAATAGTAAAGGATCAATCAATCGAAACAAAATTTCTTGGAATGAACTCACCAATTGATATCTGATCATTTTACAATAGTTTTTCATGTCTTCGTCAACAGGATTCATTTCCCAGTGGAGTCTTTGAGAATCTAATCAGAATTACAATGGAGTCGTCAAGTGAAAACTTAATTAAAAGAAAAGATTGAAACTATTATGCAACCTATTGTCTGACTCTCGTTCACTAACGAGATTAAGATCTTATCTTTATCATATCCCAAGGAAACTATTTCAAACCTTCAATCGTCGACAATGGTTCCAAAAATATGTTGTAACTTGAGATCGTTCTTGGTTGCTTAGAAACCATGCCAAGACAAATTTAAACCAACTTTAGGCCACAATATATCTCTTGGACCAGAGGGGGCTCCCTCAATGAAAAAAATAAATTGATTTCCTACTATCACTAGACATCAGCTTACACCTTTCAGCTCAAGATGTCAGATTTGAATATTAAAGAAAAGAATAAACAAAGTTTGAGGTTAAAATGGTAGCTAATTGGAGTAAAGGTCATAAATCTCTAAGATCAAAGACCTAATAATTGGGCATGGAGTCTCATTCCACATAGCACAAAGGCTGATAACGAAAGATGGAATAAAAGGAGAAGAACATCAAATCTCAGGTTCAACAAAGATTAAGGAAGTATTCATTGATATGTGATGAAGAAAAGATGAATTAATGGGAATTAGGCAATTAATCCAATAAAATAAAAATGTGTGAGTTGTGTTGTTGCTAGAGATTTCTCCCGGATGTGATAGAGAAATTCCTATATTTACAGAAAAATCAATGTTTATATATCCTCGCATTAATCTATTGACAGAGTAATCATTCTGAAATTTGTCAAATTTATTATCTGGCGGTCGCAACACTTTTCCCAATATTTTACCCTAGCCAGTTGGACGTATTATTAATGATCATGATTAAGATAAAGAACTTCGACAATTCGACATTCGAGAGTTTTGAGTGAAAAATAATGGATATCTCCCAAAGGATGAATTCACAGAGCAATTAATTAACCCCTAATTATTACTACACTTTAAATGATCAAGGTTTAAAGTGACTTTTTAATATTAATTACTTCGGAACTCCAGAGCTCTGGGAGTTCGTGAGCTTGTATGTGCGGTGAGTACTTCGATAGTTCGGCATTTAGGAGTTTCGAATGMAAAATAATARATATCTCTCGAAGGCCTAATTCACAAACTGATTACTTATYGTTAATCACAACTACTTAAACCTGTTGGTTCATTAATCTTTAGTGTTTTATTTATCATGATCATTTGGGTGCTTTGGGGCTTCGRCACTTCGGCTCTCTGGCACTCCTTTGAATTTGTTCTTGATTTATCTCTCGAAGGACAATCTCTTAGAGTTAYTTGGCAGTGATGACATCACTTTTGATGACTTTTCATAAAAAGTGAGTGATACGTGTCACCTAAAATCATGCAAATGATGTGAATAAAATTYCCAAAATGAGTGCCACGTGTCAGCACAAATAAAGATTGACAGGTGGCCTATGACTCATCGGTAGATCTATTTTAAAATACTTTTGCAAGAACATGTCTCCAGGAATCCGGAGCTTTGCAACTTCGAKGTTTTTAGATCTTTAAACACCTTGAGTTTGAAACTCCTGAATCGCAAAGTCCCGAAGTGACTTTGTAATTTTCTTTTGTTTAAACCTCACGCAACTTTAGAACTCTGAAATCGCAAGAGCCGTCGATCTAGATGACAAAAATGTTTTAATGGATGATAATGGATATGCCCTGTAAAGATACAACGATCATATCTTTTATTCTAAAAAATGATATTCCTAAGTTTTTCACAGTTTTTTTTTTTTTTTAAATATCAAAAACAAAAAGACTTCAAAGTTTAATTTTTATTTGAAATTTTCTAAAGTGTTCTAACAAGTTGGGCATAACTTATGAATCCAACACAAAGGCATTTAAATACACTAATTTTCTGATACATATATGTGTGTGTGTGTGTGTGTGTGTGTGTGTGTGTGTGTGTGTGTGTCTTTATAAATTAGTAAAACACAAAAGACAATGGTGGTGGTCATACAAAATTATTGTCTCCAAATTATATCAATCTTACTGCAAATTATAAAATGAAAGAAAATGACATAGATGAATTAAAAGAAGCTTAATACATGAAATAGATAAGAACATAACACCATATAAATGAGAGATGAATCCAAGGAATTAATTTCTCCTACTTGGAGATTTACAAAAGAATGGCCCATCAGGCACATTCCAAAATCAGATAGTCTTCACTTGCTCAAATACCCTGACCTGCACCCCCCTTCCAAGTTTGTACTTGTGCTCCTTTTATAAAAAAACATTAGTTTGTTTAATTCTTTGATCTTTCTAAATGTTGAGATTTTCCCCTAAAAAATGAAATTGTTTCTATATATGTCTCTTTAACATTTTTCTTGATAGAGATTTCTTAAGGAAAAAAAAAACTTTTAAAATTGTCTTTTCCTAAGAAATCTCAGTAAAGATTATGTTATTGATCAGAAACAACATCTCAACCCTAACATAAATGGTTTTTCTCTACTATAATTTGATCAAATTCTATCTTTGTGGAAAATATTTTTTAAAATAATTAGTGATAACCATCTTTCATGATTAATAATTATTCACTATGTACTTTGATTGGCTATAAGGAATGGAGATCCTCTGAAGTCTCATAAATGAATATATATGTGCAATAAATCCCATGATCCGGATTATTTTGAGAATGAAATGAATGTGTAAATATAATAATAAATACACAAATATATTGTGAGAAACATAGAGATACAGTAATGCACAATTTTTATTAATGATAGAAATGTACAAAGATTGTAAAAATACAGAGTGAATGAACTTGCTAGAATGGTGGCAGCTTATCTTTGAGAAGAGATGTGATGGCTATGCTCATTCGCAAGAAGATGATGTTTAAAATGAGGCTATAAAGGCTTTTTTAACATAAAGAAAATCCGGATGGTTGTAATATTGGTTATAACATAATCTTTCATAGAAGTTGCTCGCATGACTAGGGTTTGACAGTCGCGACGAGCTAGGGTTTGACAGTTGCGGCCACAACAGAGAGCATCATGAGCAGTAAAGGGGGGGGGGCAAGGGGACCCCCTCATACAAACAGGTAGTGGTGGACAAAGGAAAAGGGCCAAGTAGCGGAGTTTTCAAGGCACCAACGACAGGAACCTCGGGATCAAACCCAGGGAAGCATCAAGAGAGAAGTCGGGACAAAAATGAGACCATGGAAGAAGTCGCTAAGGAAACTCAGAATGAGGCACAAGAGATCGCGAAGGCTAAAGGGACGGAGGGGTGCAACCCCTGCAAGCCCTAAACAACAATGATACCCAAGGTGGTACTGGAGGGCCCACAAACGTAATTCTATAGGGACCAGATGAAGACGCATGTGCTCATATGCAAATTCATGGGGTTATGGCCCACAGAAAGAACTCTGCGCAACTAGATTAAATATCACTAGAAGCCAAATGGAGAAGTGGAGCTTCACCTCAACTTGAAGGGTTTCTTCACAACAGTCTTTATTAACCTAGAGGACAGGGACAGATTCTTCGAGGGAGGTCCATACTTCCATGCCTCAGCGGGACTCTACATGCAACCCTGGAAAGAAATTTTTTCCCTGGAGAAAGAAACTTTCAAAAAGGTACTAGTCTAGATGAGATTATATTCCCTACCCCTAGAATATTGGTTTCCCTCTACTTTTGAAGCAATAGGAAACAAACTGGGGAAATATGTGAAGACCTCAGAAGCCACCCTAAAAGGAATATACACATCGTATGCAAGAATCTACATAGAGATGGATGTTTCTGGAACACTCCCAGAAGCCATAAGTCTGGAATTCGGGGATGAGGAATGGATCCAAAACATAGATTACGAACAAATCCCCTTTAGATGAAAAAGATTCCATGAGCATGGACATTTGATCAGAGAGTGCCCTCTAAACAAAAAGCAGGAAGCGACAAATCCCAAAACACAGCAAGACGAGAAAGGGTTTCTAACCCTGAACCCCAGGAACAGAGAAAATAAAAATCAAAATAAAACCTCGGTAGGAAATACCCAAGAGACCTGGAACACAATGGAAGGAAGGGACCAAACAAACAAAGGGATAGCAGAAGACAAGGACTCGGAAAAAGTTCCAAAAGTCAAAGACCAAGCAACAAAAGAGCCCACCCAACATCCAAACAATACGACATTTTAGGGGAGTTGCACAACCCCGATGGACGGAGAAACAAAAGACTGACAACACCGCCATGCAAGACGCTGAGGGGGATGTAGAGATCACCCCGAGCGAAGTAGGCACATAAGACCCCGATCTCAGAGACTTGGTGGAAAGGGAAGGGATAGACCTTCCACACAAATTAGAACAATGGAAAAGGCAGGGAGTCGACAATGTACAAACAGAGCAACTCGACCGCATCCAATACCTTTTCCTCCTACAGGAGGAAGCCAAATCCAGAGGACAAAAACGCACACACGGGGAGATAGGACACCTAGGAGTGAAAGCCTGTGAGGGACAATCACAGCTATCACCCAAACAAACGAGGAGGAAAAAAGGCAGGAAATCAAACAACATAGCACTACAGGAGCTGGGAGCGCTACTGATAAATTCGGGTAAGATCAAGAAAATCTTTCCCCACTCTCCCCAACATGTTTAAATGAAGTTTATAACTTGGAATATAAGAGTCCTAAATAGCCCAAGAAAACAAAGAATCCTTAGCAATAAACTAAAGCAGGAGCAACCGGATCTCTGTTTTATTCAAGAGACGAAATATACTACAGACAGAATGGAGGCAATCAGTAAGAAACACTGGCGCAAGTACAGGATGGTATCCATCGAATACCACCAAAGGTCAGTCGACATACTCACGTTTTGGAACCCACAAATACTAAATTTAATAGCAATCGAGGCAACCAGGTACACCCTAATGGTGCACATGCAAATCATAGGAAACATTGAGGAGATTCTATGCACAAATGTGTATGGGCCCCACGGACCAGAGGAAAAGAAAGGAATGATCTGAGACCTAGAAGATATAAAAGGTCGAGCCACCAGCCTCCACTGGATCCTAGCAAGGGACTTCAACATTATCACCTTCCTTGCGGAAAAGAAGGTTGGTACGAGAAGATTGGATCGGGATGCGGAGGAGTTTTCAAATTTTATAGACAGAGCAGAGATGGTAGATATTCAAACTAAGAATGGACAATTCACCTGGAATAATAAACGGATGAACCAGTTCCAGGTAGCTACAAGACTCGACCGATTCCTTATATCGGAGTCAATCATTATGCAGGGGCTAACCTTAGACTGTAACATCCTACCCTGGGGTGGATCTGATCACTGGTTAGTGCAATTGGAAGTAGGCTTCCATACAACACCTAAGAACAGACCCTTCATATTCGAGAAATTTTGGATTGATCACCCAACTTTCAAGGAAAAAATAAAACAGTGGTGGCAGGAGGAGCAATCGGAGCAAGGGACTAGGATGTTCAAACTACACAAGAAACTTAAATACATCAAAAAAAAACTCAAGGAATGGAACAAGGATATCTTCGGGAATATAAACACGGAGAAAAACGACATCGAAGAAAAAATGGAAAAACTCCAAGAAACTTGCATGCGGGAAGGCTATACGGAGGACCAGAAAAAGGAGGAGCTCCAAATGACCCAAGAGTGGGAGGCACGATGCCAACAGGAGGAAACACTCTGGCGTCAGAAGTCCCGCATCCGATGGCTAAAGGAAGGACATCGGAACACCAAGTTCTTCTATAGAACAACCATGGCCAGAAGATCCCATAACAAAATCCTGAAGATCAAGGACCAGGATGGAATCAAGCGCGAGTCACATCAGGAGATCAAAAGCGCTATAGTTAGACACTTCCACAAGATAGCCCAAGAACTGCATCAAGACAGATCGGACGCCATTCAAAGGATAACCCAACATATTCCACGCTTGGTTACCGAGGAACAAAACATCTTCCTAAACAACCCTATCGCCACGAAAGAGGTTGACCAAGCTCTCTAGGAAATGCCCAGTGGCAAAGCACCAGGTCCAGATGGCTTCACAGTGGAATTCTTCAAAGCCTGTTGGGAAATCGTAAAACATGACATCTATAAGGTAGTAGAGGACTCTAGAAGGTATGCCTCCATCCTTAAATCACTAAATGAAACCATGATCACCCTCATCCCCAAAGAAAATGAAGCCAAAACCTCGGACCGGTACAGACGCATAGCACTTTGTAATGTGATCTACAAGATCATCTCCAAAGTCATAGCAAACATATTGAAACCCCTCCTACCTTCATTGATCTCGCAAGAACAGACAGACTTTGTGGAAGGTAGACAAATAATGGACAACATCATCCAGACCCATGAGATCATTCACACCTTAAAACTTCAGAAGAGGGGGGGAATGATAATACAACTGGACCTAGCAAAAGCTTATGACAAAATCAGTGGGCATTATATGATCAAGACTTTGGAAGCCTTTGGTTTTACCCAGCACTGGATCAATTAGATTTTCAGTTTAGTATCCACAACAAGCTACTCGCTACTAATCAATGGAGCCCCGACCAAACCTTTCTGGCCCACGAGAGGGATCAGACAAGGAGACCTGTTGTCCCCCTTCCTGTTCATTCTGATGATGGAAGGCCTCAGTTGGAGCATAAAGAGCACAACAACAACTGGGGAAATAACAAGGCTCAAACCTTTCGAAAACTTCCCTACTTCAACTCACCAACAATTTGTGGATGATACACTACTCCACGACATACCCACGGTCAAGGAAGCCAAAGCCTACAAATGAATCCTAGAAGATTTTGGGGAAGCCTTGGGCGTTGAGATCAACCACTCCAAGTCGATGATCTTTTTCTTTAATACCAATCCAGCTATCCAAAGGAATTTGACCAACATTCTAGGCTTTGAATGGAAAACACTTCCAACCAAGTATTTGGGGGTTCCTTTGATAGACAAAGTTTATAAGTTGTCAACTTGGGAAGGAGTAATAAACAGGTTACAGGAGCGGGTAAAAACCTGGACCTATAGGTCCCTTAACCTAGCTGGCAGATTGATCCTAACCAAGACTGTTTTACAAGCTATCCCAACCTTTATGATGTCAGTCTTCCCCACTCAACAGGGGATCCTATAGAAAATCAGAGCCATCTAGAGGGACATCATGTGGCGAGGTGCAGAAACAAAGAAAAAATGGGCCTTGGTGGCCTGGGAGAAAGTCTGCAGGCCAAAAAGCAAAGGAGGCTTGGGGCTACAATATCCACAAACAACCAACAATGCATATGGGGTGAAACTCTGGTGGCGGTGGGTCAAAGAAACTACAACACCTTGGGTTAACCTATGGAAGGCAAAGTATGCACCGGATACCCGCGACCAGGACAGAATCCGCCTTGGAGGAACTAGGGAAGGCTCGTCCATTTGGAACCTAGCCTGGCGCAACAAAGCATGGATTCAGACACATAGCTTTTGGGAAATCAGGAATGGCAGAATAGCCAGATTATGGGAGGATGCTTGGCAACAGGAACCAAAGATGGAAAACCCGGACAAAGGGATACTCCAATAGGACGTCATCACACAAGGAAAAATAAACTTCTATCAATACTGGCAGCAAGGAATGGACCGCAACAAATGGAGAATATGGGACAACAATGGGATACCCACAACAACAATAAAAGAGGTGGAGGAGGAACTGGGCAGACGGAAAATAATAGTCACGGAAGGAGAGGACCAGTGGAGGTGGGGCAAAAAGGATGGAGGGGAATTCAACCTAAAAGAAGTCTGTCACTATATGGCAGACCCAGACCAAGACGACCTAGCGCAACATTGGGATAAGCTCTGGAACAACCCCCAATGGCCAAAGATTAAGATCTTCCAGTGGCTAATATTACACAACCGCATCCTAAGTTGGGATAACCTAAGGAAAAGAGGTTTCACCGGTCCGTCAAGATGTCATCTTTGTCAAACTCAGGAAGAAACAACCAACCATCTCCTCGACAACTGCGCCTACACTGCAGAACTGTGGGACTGGGTAGCAAGGATCTTCCGTCGATCCGACAGGATCCGTGGTAACATTGCTGCAACAATCAAGCTCTAGAGAGAAAACTACAACAACCAAGAAGAGGTGAACCTCTGTTGGAACCTCACCCCAGGAATGTTCATATGGTCGATATGGAAGGAAAGGAATCGACGCATTTTCAGAAACCAAAGCTGGCCAGAAGGGGAGATCAAGGAAACAATAACCTCCATGATACGTAAGACGGTGTTGAGCCACAACTGCCAGGAAGGTAGAGCGCAACCCACTGATCAAGACTCCCGAGTCCTAGAGGTTTTCCAACTAACAGGTGGGCGCAACCCCAATCCAAATAGACAGCAGCCGCAACTCCAAGTAGGTGAGCGCAACTGGAAACTGCCACCTTCAGGCTCCCTCAAGTTGAATTTCGATGGGGCGGCGAAAGGCAACCCGGGAAGAACAGGTTTGGGAGGAGTAATCAGGGATAGTAAAGGGAACATCATACGAATGTACGCGGGAAGCCTGGGCAACTCAACCAATAACGCCATAGAATTCAGAGCCTTGGAGACAGGCCTGGATATTCTCAGCCGGGAGGGGATGACGAACACCATAGTGGAAGGAGACTCTACGCTAGTCATCAACATAGTGAGAAAACTCCAAAATGGTACCAGAATAGGTAAAATCCAGAGGCACTGGCAATTGGCCTACCTACTGAAAAAATTCCAACAGCACTTGCGGACAGGAATCACCGTAGAGTTGCACTGGGTGAGGAGGTCAGCAAATGGACTGGCAGACAGAATAACAAACGAGGGGGTCGAGAACGAAGGTCCAAAACTGGACACAATCTAGCGCAACATCCCGTAAGGTCAATTATGGGCAGATTGCACACAAATTGCGGCAAAAGACTCGAACACCAAGAGTAGTACTGAAGATTATGGCAAGAATGGAGGCGCAACAGACACTGAAGGACACGTACGTCCCAAACAGAATATGATGGCCCACCAATCAAATAAGGTTATAAATGCAGACGCACATCACACATCAGGTGAAGGTACGACACTACGGTCCCGTCAATAAAAAGAAGTACAGAAGTTACCCATTGGAAAGCAAAAGAGATAACTCGCAGGTGGCAAAGGACGAAGGATGACAAGTTACACCAGGGCCAAGTAGGAGCACACCTCACCTAAGTACCGAGATGGGACGGGGAAAGGGATGGCGTACAACGAGCAGGGCAAAGAATTGGCGCAGGGATAACGGAAAGGTCATCAAGCGCACACGCTCTGGAACAGAGGATACTGACGGGCAGGACCACCTTGAGGAGCAGGCCATGATTGCAAGGACGGGACTGCAGTCGGGTTGGCTCCATAAAGGCAGGGACACCAGAACTTACCACGGAACGAGGCATCGAAATTACAGGGGCCACCTTACTTACCAGAAGGAGGTGAAGCGGAACAGGGAAAAAATCCAACATAAGAACCACCCCCTGCAAGTGAAGATGGTACGCATGAAGAAAACCAGCAGCAAGATAGGCCCCCAGGGGAAGGAACCTCCACAGAGCGCCCGATGGATGACAAGAATCGAACAGGCGGCCAGGGAAGCAAACAACACCTTCCTCACGAAGGTAGACACCAAGGGGAAGACGATCGTTAAAAGATGTGAGGCCGAAATCAACAACCCCCGCAGGGGAAAAGCCTAGTCAACACTAACCTAGGAAGCAGGGGGGATACAGGACCCCGGAACCACACAACCAAGGATAACCCTCTACCACAGACGGTGGAGGAAGCTTGGAGAACCAAAATGTTGATAGGTAAGATGTGTGCGGACTGGGGGGAGACCAATAGGATGGAAACCAAAGAGCAAAAGAAAGAGTGCATAGGAATTCTCAATCGCCTCAGTAACCTGGAGGCAGGGGTAAAAAGGCTGGTGGAGGACCAGAAAAGACAACAGGAGAAACTAGAGTAGATGGCAGGGCAATTTCATCTCTATCTACGCCACGTCCACCATATAGATATCACTACAACCGACATAAATGGAACCCCAACATGCATCAGAAAGCTACGTCTGGTGGAACAGAGGGAGGAGGACGTGGCACAGCAGGAAGGAGATGAAGAGCACCCCATCAACCTAGACTAGCGCAGGACCCGCCCAAATCTTGTCTCTTAGAGTAGAAGCTAACCCCACTATGTTTAGACTTTTTGATTTCTTTTGATGAAGTTTTTAGACTAGATTATGGTAGCCTGGGTTGGTTTCCCGTGGTGGCGACCCAGGCACATCTTGTTTATTTTCAGATACTGCATTCCAGGGACCTCAGATCTGGTTTCCGTTCAGGCAGATCCTGGGAGTCCATGCATCAGTTTTGTACTATAACCTTTTAAAGCAATACAAATTCACACACTCATTTACAAAAAAAAAAACATAAAGAAAATCCAAAACCCTAACCCAAGAAGATGAAACACCAAAAGGTTTGCAGGCCCCGATGGGGGTAGTTGATGCGTCAACTTTCCAAGGGCGTAACTTTGGCATACAATCTCTATTCAGGGCGCACAATAGCTCGTTGGAAAGGTCTATCTGAAGACTACACATTTTTTCATCACACTCTAGTTAAAGCCCACAATGTGACTGTGCCACTCCCAAAAAACATTGTTTAGGACCTCAAAATGTCCCCGGAAGTTTAGGAGTCGAAAAACTATAAAAAACCTCCAAGGTGGGAGCCCATGTTTTGAACCAGTGGAATAGGTGGGTGGCCTTCAATTTCCACCTAGATCATCCCATATTTCTTGTGCTACCTTTTAATGTGATTAATGATCTTGAATCATTCTAAGAAAATGATGTCAACAACTTCAAAATATCTCACTAAGCTTCGAACCTTTAGGTCTGTGCCTTTATTGTCTTCTCATGTATTCTAATTTTTTGCAACTTAAATATCTTGGCATGATTAACACATAACAAGAAAATCTCTACACGAATCTGATTGAAAGCATGTAAACTCGATCTTCTTTGAGTGACAAGACCTTAGTATAATCTGACTTGGAAACTAACTAGATCTTATGTTGATGATATAAACTTCAACTATTGTGATTTTGGTGAAATAATTATTTATGATTGTATTTAGAATGTGACCATGATATTTGGCTGTGAAGTGTACTTTTTTAAGACAAAAATAGGTGGAAATGAGTGCTAACTAGACTTATCGTACTCTTCATGTACATCCACCTACCCATTCACATGTCTTCATTTCGATTGATCTGACATAGTTTGGTGGGTTCTTTGCCATTGGGCCACGTCACCTTTTATTGGACACATGGCAGATTCTGATTGGATGACATATGGTATATGAGGCAAATATTGATTCAGAAGTATTGGAAATATTTATGAATTTATAAAACAATAGATATTGTCACTATCAACAAGCCACGTGTCTTGCTTTATAAGTGGAAGGGTTGTTTTCCGCGGGGGCTTGTCTATGGTTTTGAAATCTATCGAGGGAGGGGCCGCACTGACTTCTTTAATTTACACGTCGTATTAGTACAAACCACTTTATATTGTTGCGTGGGGTAACCTATTTGTTAAACATCATATGGTTGGGAGGGGCCGCGGTGCATTGTGGGCTGTAGATTTCATTTGATGGCACACAATAATCCTGCAGGTAACCAGACTTTACTAATATATAAAGTTACATTGTAAATATAAAATATGAAAGATTTTAAAATGAAATTTAAAATTAAACTATCCATCAAAACTAAGTTAAATTATAATTTATACAAAACTTTAGTAAAACTAAACCAAAGTTGAGTTTTACTTCAACTTTATGCACAAAATATTAAAACCTAGGATTAAATAAAATATACTAATTAAAAACAACCATAAAATTTCTATTTTTTTATAAAAAAATTAATAATGTTACAACAGAAGGGGCGCATTCCACAGTGCAAGTGATAATCCCATGAAGACTAAGAAATGTAATATAGGTTATGATGAATATCTAATGATGACCATCATTGGATACCATTGATTAACTCTCAATCGATTATAGATAGAGGGGCGGAGCAAATCGCGGAAAAAGGAATCACTATCGTTGCCCACAGAGAATGATCGATAGCTCTCTGAAGCAAATGGAGAAAAAATCTTAAAAAATGCTACAAACACCAGGGTCAGTGTTCTATTAAAATATATTCACATGGTGGGCATTGAACATGTTTTCATTTGCAAACACTAGCTCCAACTAAATACGAAATATTATAGGCATGATGTGTTTTGATATGCAATCTCATAAACATTTTTTTAACAGAGATGCATTAAGATACATTTTTTTTTTAAATAAAAAACAGAGTGGATCATGTTATATTATATCATGAACAAAAAGAAACATTTGTCCTTGGGCTGCCAATCGTTTCGCTAAAATAGTGGAAACCAAAACAGTTGGAAGCCTTGGATAACCATGTCCAAAAGAGGCAGACCGCCATTTTCCCTACCCGGAGGAAACCAGGACAGGTGTCGGCCTGTAGTCTTCGCATATGTTCATGACAACTGAAACTTAAAATAGACTAAACAGAAAAGAGTTTTAACTAACTGAACTCCTAACCAAAGCCTCAACATCTAACCATAACTAGAAGGCAATCCTAGCCAAGCAATTACCCATTGAGGTCTTCATTGTCGAGGTCTTCACTGGGCATTTCATTCCAAGTTGGCAGGGCATAGAGTCTCGCACACATCGGACATCTTTGCTTTGTTGGTGCGTTGGAGAAAGCCTTGTAAAGCTTGTCTATGAGTTGGCTCATGAGTGTACCACGGTAGACCTGGTTTGCTATCTGGCGCCTCAAATAGAACACCAAGTCAAGTTGTTCCGGGTGGAAGAAGGGCGGAAGGACACGCCATTGGTCCGGTGTTGTCGAAAGAGGAGGTGGCGCAAATACCTCGCCACCCTCCTTCGACGTGCCACCACCCCCTGCCTCGCTTGCTGCAGCCCACGTTCCCTCCTTTGCTCCATCCTAGTGGTTTGTTCTCGCGCTCTGCTCCTCTACCCCGTCCTCTGCTCTCGTCCCTGTGCTCTCGGGGTTGCCTTCGTGCTCTAAGACTGTGAAAGGAGTGAGACCCGCTGAGATTATGTCATCTTGAGCGCCCATTTGGAGGCACTCTTCCGGGTGTTCCTCCTCAACGTAACAGATAGGGAATTCCTCCATTTGTGAGTCCATGGTGCCTATACTATGGTGAGCCGCTGTAATTACCCAAGTTTCGTCCTCAGGGAAGCTGGTTGGAGGCTGCCAATTCTCTGGCACCGTGAAGAGCATAGCCTTTGTAGGGAGCTGTATGGGCTCCTCCGGGATGACCTCCTCCACAAACGCTGCTGGAGGTGACCAGGCCATCCTTTCACTTCCATCCTTGCAAGAAATCTGAGCTCTTTGAGTACGAGCAATTGAGAGCGCCCTCTCAAGCCTTTGCAGTCGTTTTTGCCTTGCAACCATGTTGTACCAGGTTGGGCTGCGACGCGGCTTTCCTTGCTCTTGAGGCATCGAGAGGATGATGCTAATGGTGAAATTGCAAAGGGTGTAGCAATGGTTGCTCCCAAGCTCAAGACTGCGAACCTGGTGCGGACCGAAAATGAAATGAGGAAGTCTGATGCAGAAGTGGATGATAATCCAGAGGTGCGACGAGATGGTTGCCATGATCGCCTCCCTAGCATTGAATTCCTTGGTCGTCGAGTTGTTCGCGCGAGGGAGAAGTCCCATGGCTTCTGATTGGCAGTTATGGCTAGCTCTCATTCTTAATGTCGAGGGGATGGGGGTCGGCCATCCTTATTTATGGCTTGGACAAGCCTGGTATGACATGGCACTTGAGTGCTGCGTGTCACCCCATCCGGGGTGATGCCATAAGATACATTACCTAAAACTAGTAAATTTTTTGTTGCCTCAAGTACCAATTCAGCTCCAATTTCCTCTGTCAACTTAATGCACTTCGAGTCGTGGAAAATCCAAAACAACTTGTCGTCTTAGATAGCGGGCTTCAACGTTCGATAATGGACATTGGAGACTCCATGCCTCAAGTCTACAACAATGATAAATTTAGAATAATTTTACAGCCTGGGTAGCAGACTTCAACGTTCGATAATGGACATTGGAGACTCCACACTGCAATTCTACACACTTCAATGTCTATTTTCCGATCTAGCCCAGTGTAAATGGTGGTAGGTAGCTTCGTGCAACTCATCAACCACCACCATTAACTACTAGATTCGGAAATGGATTTGGAAGTGATTACCTCCAACCCATGATAGCAGTGCAAGGCTATTAATGATGTTTTGTAAAATTAATAACTTGTCATAATTGTGTTTTGTCAATTTACATACTCATTTTGGTAGAAAGTCCCATGGGAAATTTGGTCGTATTTGATGGGTGAATTTCCAGTCAAATTTCAACCCTGGTCCTAACTACGTGTAGCGCACGAGGTATTGTCGGTTGTAGTATAAAACTCTTTATTTATTTATTTCAATGACATGCGTTTCCTTAAGGGAGTGAGTGAGAAGCATAATATTTTATAATACATTGGACGTGTCATGTCATTAGGTCATAAATTTGATAAGATTTTGTAGTAATTTTATGGATTTTCTTTATTTTGAATTTTTTAGTCAACAAAATTAAAAAAATAACATTTCTAATTTTATATAATTATTACAAAATTATGGTGAAATACAAACTTAATATTAATAATGATAATTTAATAATTACGAGACTCTAATAATAAGAAATTTAGATATAAACGTAAGAGTTGAATTCAACTAATTGTAATTAATATTTTTATATTATAATTTTTTTCCAAAATTTATAACTATATATTTTATTTTTCAATAAATAAATAATGCTAATCTTCGTTAAATTAAAACATATATATTTTATTTTTCAAATACATATTATGTCATTACATGCTAATCTTCGTTAAATTAAAACATATAATACTAAATGTTTAGTTAGTCAATAAATTGTTTAGAAAATATATTAACAACTTAACGATTATCTTATCAAATCTCCAAAGACTATAAAAACAAAAATAAAACAAATTCATAATCCTAGGAAATTGTCTCAAATGGATAAACATATAATCCTATGAAAGTGTCTCACATGGATAAACATATAATTTGGTGACATCAAATGTAAGGATTACGTTGGGTCGTACGATGTGAAACTCATTTTAAAAAAGGATAGTAATAATAAATAACTCATTTTAAAAAAGGAGAGTAATAATAAATAGTTTTCGATTACATTTGTTGTAAGATAAGGATGTTAAGATCGTTATAAAATTCTCACCAAACAATCTTAAAGGAATGAACATTAAATATATAATGTTATACATTGCATTCTCAACATTTTTACTAAATAATGGCAAAATAAGGCAAGCGTGAGAAGGGTTGAAAAATGGGTATATATCACCATTTTTAATATGAAATGCATAATGAAAAACTGGGAAAAAAATGGGACATGAACATTTTTTTAATTGTCAACCCATTAACAACAAAATTGTATACAACTATATGACTAGACTAACTATTATAAATATTATTGATAAGGTCAAAGTACAAAAACTAGGAAAAAAATGTGGCATGAACATTTTTTAATTGTCAACCCATTAACAACAAAATTATATACAACTATATGAATAGACTAACTATTATCAATATTATTGATATCAAGTCAAAGGACATCATAGTGGAAAATGACAGGGGTATTTATAATATAAATTCACATAAAATAATAATATAAATTAACATCATAGTGGAAAATGGCATGGTTATTTATAATATAAATTTACATAAAATAATAATATAAATTCAAATAATTGAGATTTTGTTCTTTTTGGAAAACCTTTATACAATGGATACGTGTATTCCAACCATTATAGGGACATTTTGTTTTCAATATTTTGAAGTAGGAGATTCTCACATTTTGTTTTTTTCATAAGAGACTTTTTATCCTTTATCGATAACATAAATAAGCATGGTTTAGCTTTATGTCTTTTTGACATCATTATCAATGACACTCTTCTGAATTATAAAATTCAATGATGGAAAGAAAAAAAATTATAATATTAAATTATCAACCAATTTAATTCAAAGCTTTATATTATTTTTTATTTCCTTTGGATGTCATACTTGTATTGTTCACATTCACTGTAACAGGATTATTAGTATTACTAATCAATCACATACTTGTGCAAAGAACTAATCAATCACACACTTGTGCTTTGTGTAGCAATGGTCGCGGGATTTTAACAAATTTGGAAAGCCACAGGGGGTAAGATGGACAAAAAATTTTCAAATGTTTTTTTTTTAACTCATCTACAACCACATCCAAGTTAGTAGACTCTGGTAGTGTTTATGCACTTGTGATTCTAGTATCTACATCTTTCATGCCATCATGTAGTCACCACATCATTTCTTTCCAAGTTTTTGACTTTGCAAACTCTTGTTCTCTTCTCAAGAATACACTTTTTGGATCTTTACTTTCAGGGCCGATCAAAGCTCTTTCAATTTCTCCTATTATCCTTTGCATCACCTCACTCATCCAATGCAGTTTAGGACCATCATCTCTCGTCGACAACTCTTGCTTGGTGTAGATATTTTCCATTTCTTCCTGCCACTCGTACTATACAATCTCTATGTGTCTTTGTTGTCACTTATTATGTTCTCTTTCAGAGTCCACTACCTTTATGGTCATTGGCTCTTTGAGCAGCTTAAAATACCAACTTTGCCATTAGGTCCTCCTAACATTCCACTCCTCCACACAAGACTTATGCTTCCATCTCTATAGGGCTAGTAACATATATGTTCTACCATCAATGTATTTATCCACATTAGTATTTCTTCTATCCACCATCCACATGGTCCTTTCTTAAAAAAATTGAGTGCCTTGGTTAAAGATTGATGACATTCTACTACAAATTCCAAAGCATGGTCTTCTACTATGCTTTCATACCCAAAATCCACTGTTGAGGTCAATTTATGGTCATTCATTGAATATTTAACATTTTTTTGGCATTCCACTCAACTTTGCGCAATGAACACCAATGTTGATGCTTCTTCACAAGCCTTTTTGCCCAGAATATCTCATGCAAACACTTGAACAAGTGTTCATGTTTTAATCTTATAATTTCCTTGGTTATGTACACACTTTCATGATAGGGGAAGTCATGAATCCTTCCTTTGAGACAATCTTGAATCTTGACCTTCTTTGGCCTCTATCACATCTCTAGTACTTTGCACTAGTTAAGGTCCCGATAAAAAAACCATGTTGTTGGCTATGTGATAGACCTAGGGTCCACGGAGGTTGTCCAACAATGGTCTAGTGTAGCTTAGGGCACATACATATTCATTCTTCCAAGAGGAAGGAGGTCTCACCCAAGGAACGTATTATAATTTCCATTAAGCAATGTACATAGTGTTAAAAATTTAGTGGGGGTGCATTCCTTATGGATTCATTTGCATTCATTCGAGCCCTTGGAACTAAAAGCATTAAGATTAATAGAAAAAACATAGATATCATCCAAATAAAACACAAATACACACATACGCATAACAAGGACCCATTGTACTAACAACATGCATGAGATTACATCACTTTGATGCAAAAAGAAATCCAATAACTCATGACAACAATAACCTCTCTAATCTCACCCTCTTCCTAATTACATTACTGACCTCATATGTATAGGCATATGGAGTGGTTACATAAGATTCTAGAATACATTGTGGAATTTTCTAGTTGTAACCCACAAAACAAACAAAATACAAAAGAGTTTGTGTCTTAAAGACATGCATAGAGTATATAGAAAGTTGGGCGTAGATGATACATGAGATGACTCCTTAGCTTTGTGTACTCGGGCTTCTATGAAATTGCATACTCGAGATTTTGCGAAAACTGCTTTTGCGTATTTATCTTTTATTGAACTTTTCTTTGCACCAACACTTAGTCAAAATTGAGCCACGATGCATGATAAGTTTACTAGTCAAGAAAGGGCTTTCTTACCTACTAGGACTTCCAAACCCATGTTGTTCTAAAATTGATTCTCCCAAATTCTATAGAATAAAATTATTTTACATTAAACATAGCCCAGATTTTATACAAAATATATAAAATCCTTAGAAATTTGAATATTTTTACAAAAATGTCATCAAACATTTTATAGTTTGCATATTAAGGACTAGTAAGATTTGCCAAGGTTTCTACATTCTGAGATAAATTTCCATCTTTAAAATTATCCATAGTCCATAACTTAGAAAGTTGTTTAAGTTTGGGTGATATATTACTTTGTTCTACTGAATTTAGCATAACCTTAATGCATGTGTGCATCTTAGTTCTCTAATTTATTTGGAAGACGTGTAATAATGTGACTTTAAATAAGGATGAGCCTTCTCACACTTTCTCTTGGTATGACGATGCACTAACATGTGTTAGTATGTCCTTGCAAATCTTGGTGTGGGATGACAACAAAAGAATGGAGATAGACTATTTGCAACAATTTATGGAGTTCTTAAGTGAGGTCCCTTCCACAAGGCATCGAGAGTTAGTTAAGGCCCTTTTTAGCCTCCATCAGAGTGGCATTAGAGTGGTTTCCACGATAATGACAAATAGGTTAGATAGAGGCGGGAATGCCCCCACAACATGCCTCCTTTCCCAACAATTAATGACAATCAGTGCTCAACTCTGGCCTTTGTTGTCGTAGAGGATCTAAAGCCTCTTGAACTTGTCAATGATGATCGAGAGCAACTAGATGATGAACCTTTTGTGATGATTGGTTGGGATGTGCCTTGCTTGAGATTATCATGACGAACCCCACCTACTAAGAGCATTATTATTTAGTGTTAAATGTATATGAGTGTGTAGTAGCATGGACTTCGATACTTTGTTTTGGAGACATCTAATATTGTCACAAACACCCCTCTAGCTGTCAGAATCCACCAATATAGAAAGTTAGTTTTCCCATCAATCAAAAGCTCTAATCAAACTTTTGATGATATCAGTCAATTCAAAATTGGGCAAAACTCCTAAGGGTATTGTTTCACCATGCATATAACTTGGATCATGGTAGAACTCTACTCATGCTTCAAAATTTTGATGGATTCTTATTTGTTTGGTACAACATTAGCATACTCCATTTGTTTTATGTTGTTAGTGGTTATTTACCCAAGGGTTATCCACTAAATAAGATATTTACATCCTTATAGGGACTATGTAGGATCCCTTAGGACTGTTTGTTATATTTTGGCAAGGTAATGTTTCATTCCAATGGATGTTGTCAATCTAACACTTTTAAAGCATCTCCAAAATGTCCCTAATTGGTTGGGAACGATTTTGGGAACTTGGGAGCTTTTCCTAACTTCAACTTCAAAGAAATGAGAGCTTGGGAATAGAAAGTTTTAAATTAAAATTGTATTTTTTGTATTAATAATACCAATTTTGGATGTTATTGAATTAAAATGTAAATATTTTTATTTAATTATTACCAACACCTAATTTATTACAAATATTGTTATTATATTTATTATCACTATTAAATCTAAGAGTAAATATTATTCCAAAAATTATTTAAATAAAATAAAAAAAACTTAATAATACTCAGTTTATAGTTGTGGATATGAATAACTTTTAATGCATTTAAAAATAGATTATTATTATTATTATTATTATTATTAAGTTCAAAACCAAAGGAAGTATGTATACGTCCTTAAACTTTACATCAATAGGGTAGGTATGTATTATTATTATATTAATATATTTTATAATATTAATATATTATCATCATAGATGAATCTTAACAGAGGATTTATTAAAGATTAAAAAGATCAAATTTCAACATTTTATTTTTCCTCAAATTTTACACTCTAAAAAAGGTTTTCGCCTCAAAACATTTGATCCCCTCTTTAAACTTAAAACTTCTAAACATTCTAGATCTTCTTATCCAAATTTCCAACATTCTCATAAACTATGCTGCAAAAAATAAAAAAAATTTATTAATCAAAATTATATATATATATATATGATTTTCATGAGAGTATCAAATCTTTTCAAATCTCTCGTTTTCCGGTTCACGCCAGCGTGCACTAGGGATCTGCACCAAATTAAAATAAATCCTCAGTTACCCAACCCGGGGGTTAAGAGGCGGTCGGTTAATAGCTCCATGTCTCGGGTTCTATTCCGGGGGCGTGACAGCCGCCGCTGGCCCATGTGACTCAGCGCTGCCCACGAGGGATTGGGTTCTTTATTTTCTTTCATTCCGTATAGTGGGTTAAATAATATTTTATTTTGTTTCCCTTATCAATATATTGCAACGTGTCACTTCATTTTTATATCGAAATATTAAAGTTTTTTATTTTTTCTCAT
The DNA here is from genome assembly GCA_009831015.1 of Picea engelmannii. Taxonomy (NCBI): domain Eukaryota; kingdom Viridiplantae; phylum Streptophyta; class Pinopsida; order Pinales; family Pinaceae; genus Picea; species Picea engelmannii. The sequence goes on along the minus strand of ML783202.1, from coordinate 90,650 downwards.
ATGCACGTTTTAGGCCATTGCGAGATTTTCCATTATCGATGGCAATTTTGTGAATTATAAAATTAAATATGTTGTAATAAAATAATTATGATATTTAGTTTAGTTCAAATATTTTATTAAGTTTATATGTATATTATTAAAATCTTATAATAAATATTATTAAGTGTTTTGGGTTGGTAGTTATTATAAGATAAATTTGCTATCGTGTTTAAAAATATATTATATTACTGCATGCCAAGTACAAAATATTCATACGCAAACTTCAATAATTTTAAACGGTAAAGTTTTAAAAAGAGTATTTTAATTATATTTAGTTAAAATAAAATTTTAAAATTAATTTAAATTTAAACTTTAAAATCCCTAAATTCTAACATATCGGTGATTACATTATAGCAACCATTGTCGATTCCAAGGAGATGTTATCTACCGATCAATTCTTTTATATATATATATATATATATATATATATATATATTTTCATAATGTGGAATGTTTATTCACCATATTATACCTATTTATACAGAATTAAAAATATTAATAGAAAATAATATAAAAAATTAGTCATATACAATTTACCAACTTGTTTTCATCTATTTTTTAATCATTTATAGCCTCTACTTTACTATTCCTAGTGTTCCAATAATCCCATGAATTTATCACTCATCATGGGATGGTGTTATAAGTCATCGCATGCATAACTACAACCAGAATTGAAAGTTGTAACATTATTTTGAGACTATACTCAACTTTCATCATTTTGTAAGGAGAGGTGTTGTAACCTTAGGCATTTAAAAAGCTCCCACGGTCACGTACAGGTTTAGAGTAACTAGTATAAGTTTGGTGTCTAGAGTAACTAGTATAAGTTTGGTGAGAGTCATATTATGTCCTCAATCCATAATAGAATTTGTGAGATCTTTTGTGGTTATGGGCTTCCAAGAGATCTAACATTATTATTGGTCATCCAATGAAAAAAAATGCTATCCAAATGACTCCTTCTCATGGGATACAACATGGAAATCAATCATGTGTCAAATACTTGGTAAATGTGTGGATCATCACATAAAATATTTTCAAATTCAAATAATATCAACATAACCAAATACCATGATCAATCTATCCATACATGATCTTTCAATTATTTATGCATAATGATTCAATTGTTCAATAATAGTTAATATACACATTAACACCAAAACTACTAGATTAAGTATACCAATTGTTGGCATTGCAGAAGTCCATAAATCACAATTTATCCATAACACATCATAATCATATTTATAGCATAACATTCATAATTTTGCATATGCATAAACATTTAAACCATGTTAAAAAAGCAATCATTGGCATACCTATAACATAATAATCATAACGTCGCATATGCATAAGAAAAACCATAATAAAAACTATCATTGTTGTATCATCTTCTAGTGTCTTATCAACATAATAAATGAAAAACTAAAATCTAGGCCATCACATAATAAATCTACCAGTTTGAGTCACCTAAGCAAAGCAACGAGGCATTACACCCACCCACCCGCTTAGGAAACTCCGTCTCAAAGTCACATCTACTCAAAAAGATAAAGAGAGTCTTGACACATGGCATCTACATCCTCCTAGGTAGTAGACCCAGGATTGTACTGGTCCCATTGGACCTTGACTTGATCAAGAAATCAACTCTCGAGCTACCAAACTCCCTGGTCCAATATAACAAGTGGTTCTACCTGAATGGTCCTCTCTTCATAAACCTCCAAATTATCATATTTTAGAATAAGTGAGGCATCTAGAACATAATGTCTAAGTATAGAAACATGGAATACATCAAGTGTATTTTTTAGAATGGATAGTAGCTTGAGGTGGTAGGCAACCAATCCAATCCTTTTAATGATCCTAAATGGCCTAATGAATCAAGGTGACAATTTTGATCCTTTTCCACTTGAAACATTTTGAAGGTCCTTAGCTTAATTTGTGATATTTGTTCCTTCAACTCTTGAAGTATTTTGAGTCCCAATAGTGCTTAATATTCCAACCTATCCGAACTCAAAGGGGTTCTACAAGATCTTCCATAAATAAATTCAAAAAGGACATAACGATGGAGTTATGTTGATTGTTATTATATACAAATTCAAGGAATGAAATTGTACTTTTCCCAATGATTTTTGCTCATCCATTGATGATTACAAGACAACATACATGGAGTTAGTCGCTCATGTGGATTACATGGTAGCTAATGATGGGCAAAAGAAAGAGAGTTGTATTCATGAAATTGATCCCCTAGTTTGAACACAAGTGCACATGTTGAAGACATCCTCATTGATATATATAATTAGGTTATCTTGCCAGGATCAAATGATGGTTGATTTGAAAGGAGAGTCATCCAAAAGAGTAGAGTTTCCTTCCAAGGGGATTTAGGGAAAATGTTAATAAGGTTGGAGGTAGGAGGTCCAAAACCAACCAGAGATAGATAGCTCCCTCTAGAATATCTAGTGCAACTTCAGTAATTTCTCTGTTAGCTAGGGGAACTAGACTCATTCCTGAGGGACCTTTGGCCAAGCTTAGGGATAGAGGGGTAGAGGTCGTTTTATGAGTTTCAAACAAAGCTAGTAAGAGGGACCTCAACAAGTAGATTGTCTGATTTTTGGAGGACCACACCTCTAGATATATTATCCTTAGATGTGAACCAGACCTGTTCGATAAGAATGTGGTGTTCCTTGTTAGCTAAAACATAATATTCAAAGAAAAATAGATTGAAATATAACTACAAACATAAAATAAACATAAAAAAAATTGGAAAATAACAATGATAAGTAAACCCTTATTGATATCATAATTGAATGTAATGGCCATTTACCTCTTCAAGGAGGAAACCTCCAACATGAGTAGAGGTCCAAATACAATAATATTCAATTGAAAACCAATTTCATAGCTTCTAATACTATATATAGTTATAATTGGCCATAACCTAGCCACCTAGTGGACCTTCATCAATGAGGCCTTAACCATTAACTAGTGGACCTTCATTAATGAGGCCTTAACCATTAACTAGTGGACCTTCATTAATGAGGCCTTAACCATTAACTAGTGGACCTTCTTTAATGAGTCCATTTACATTTATTTTTTTCACGCTCTACTACCTCGTGGGTCCTTATTTAATAAAAATTTCCCTCAATCTATTAAATAACAACATATCCACTAATAGAGGGGTTAGGGTGGGACCCAAACATGCCCCCCCCCAGGAAGAAAACTTATCCTCAAGGTTGGAGATGAGGAAATTAGTGGAAAATCTTTGTTGGTTCCCATGTAGTATCTTTAAGCTATGTATCCTTCCATTGGAATGAAATTTGTTGGATAATGCACTAGTGAATATGTTTCCCATGTTTGTCCAAAATGACATTAGGACACAACCAAATGGAACCCTTGTCCTATTATAGAAGGCTAGTTTGAACTCTTCTATTAGACTCGAACACTTTCTTCAAGCAAGACACATGAAAGACTGGGTGGAGCTTAAAATGGTTGGGTAGAGTTAATTTGGAATTTCCCACTAGATTTATATGTTTGAGTATAGTATAAGGTCCATAAAACATAGGAGCAAAATTATGGTGCCTCTTCTCCTTGAGCGAGGTATTCTTATGAGGTTGGATATGCAAGAACATCTAATCCCCTTCATCAAAATGGCATTTAGAGTGATGTTGATCAACCTGTCGCTTCATGCAATTCTAAGCCAACACCAAATTATGTTTGAGGGTATGAATAATATTAGCATGGGTGGATAGGGTGTTGTCCACCTCTTGAACCTTAGAGAGGTTGGGTAAGCATGAGATCTTTGATGGGGGTGGTTTTCCATAGACTCACTCAAAGGGGGTCATTTTATTTGCTCCATGATAAATAGTATTGTACCACCATTTGGCTAAGGGTAACCACTTGACCCATTGGGATTGTGTTTCCAAAAAAAAAAAAATGTAAATAAAGCTTCAAAACATTTGTTGGCTAATTTTATTTGCCCATCAATTTGGGAGTGATATGTTATGATGATATTCAATTGGGTACCATGTAGGTGAAAGAACTCTTGCCAAACATTTCTAGTGGAGGTGGGATCATAATCAATCACAATGGATTTAGGCATATCATGCAATTTAAAAATATTGTTCATGAAGACTTATGCTATTGTGGATGCCTTGAATGGTTGTTGTAACTCACACAAGTGAGCAATATTTGGAAAGTCCATCAACAACTACCATGATCATTGATTTGTTGCTTGATTTCAATAACCCCGCAATGAAATCAATAGAAATGTCAACCTGCATGATGGTAGGAATGGGTAATGGTTGTAATGCTCCTAGAGGCTTTAATTTCCTCCCCTTGTGCCACTGCCAAGTATCACATTCTTCCACAAAGGTGTGAATGTCCTTTTCCATGGCTTCCCAAAAGAATGAACACATTTAATCATTTCATATGTTTTTTGAAACTCAGAATGACCCATTGTGGGAGAGGAGTGTAAATCATGTAACACTTTGGATTTAAATTAGGAACCCCAAACCAAAAAAATATATCCTTTATAGTGGATCTCACTAGCTTGCCAAGCGTATCTTGGGTGTGCTTATGGGGAATCCTGTAGTTGGTGGATCATGTGCATGATCTTCTTATCTATTGACCATTTTGATATAACACTTGTATCCAATCGAGCACTCGAAAAAATAAGAAAAATAGGGACCCTTCCTCATCATACTTCCTAAAGAGAGCTTCAATAACTATATTTTTATTTCCCTTCTTGTACATAATCTCATAGTCATAGATTGAATTTTTTATGACCCACTTTTGTTGCTTCGAGAGTACAACCTCTTTTCCAAGAAATATCTATGGTGGTTTGTTTTAATATGGAAATGATACCCCCCATTAAGTAAGGATGACACATATCAACTACATGAAGAATAGCTAACATTTCCTTCTCATATGGATTTGCCCAAGTTTTTATCAAATAATTGCTTACTAGTGAAGGTGAGTGGGAGTCCCTCTTGCATTAACACAACCCCAATCCCTTTAGCCAAGGAATCTCATTCCAAAAAAAAAATCTTATTGAAGTTAGGTAAGGAAAGGACTGGTGTAGTACACATAATGTCTTTTAAAGTTTGAAAACTCTATTTAGCCTCCTCATTCCAACTAAAGGAGTTATGTTTTAGTAAGTAGGTGAGAAACATGACAATTTTACCATAGTTCTAGACAAACTTCCGATAGTGACTTGTGAGGCCAAGAAAGCCACACAAACTTTTGAGAATCTTGGGATGAGGGAAACATGTCATCACATCAATTTTCTTAGGATCAATATGCACGCCCTCCCACTAACAATGTGTCTGAAATATTCTACGTAGGAAACACGAAAATAACATTTACAAAGCTTGATTAACCATTGGTGATTATGGAGGAGTTTTAAGCCCTGATCCACATATGCCACCAAAGTTTTGTTGTAAACCAAGATGTCATCAAATAAGACCATGACAAAACAACTTAAAAGGGTCTAAATATTTGGTTCACGAGGTTCTAAACAATTGAAGGAACATTGCAAAGAACAAAAGGCATCACCAAAAACTTGCAATGAGCTTGATGAGTGCATAAAGTAGTTTTTGAAATATTCACTTCCTTCATCTGAATTTGATGATAACCAAAGCAAGGATCAAGTTTGGTGAAGAACAATGCTCCATGTATCTCATCTTATAGATCCTCAATGACCACAATGGGAAATTTATCTTTGACTGTCAAGTTGTTAAGAGCTTGAAAACATGCATACATGTGCCAAGTGCCTTTTTTTTAAAGAACCATGACAATTAGAGAAGAGTAGTGGGTGGTACTAGGATGGATGATACCTAAAACTAATAGTTGGACTAGGATATATTTTCAATTTCAGTCTTTTGGGTATTAAGAGGATGATGATATGGGTGCACATTGGGTGGTAGGCTACTGACAAGTAGTGGGATCTTATGATCATGCTCTCCACTTGAGGGTGGTAATACTTGGGGAAGTTCAAATACTTGTTGGTGTTTGTCCAAGACTAACTGTAAATTTGGACAAACTAGATGAGAAGTATCCTCAAATGCTTGAAGCATGGTATTGTGTAGTAATACCAAAATGGCCCTTTTTCATAACAATTTCCAAACAACGGGAGATGATTATTTGTAGAGAGCTTTCTTTGAGACCTTTGAGCATGTAGGAATTCCCTTCCTTTTGAAAACTCATGTATAATTCCAAGAAATACACGGTGATGAGGCCTAATGTTCTTAGCCATTCAACACCCAAAACAATATCACAACCACCCATTTCAATGGAAAACATGTGAGTTTTTAGGGAATACTCACCCATTTGAAATTTCACATTTTCACATTAACAACCACATTTCATAGATTCTGAATTAGCAATCATAATTTGAAAGTTGTTAATATCATGGATATAGCAGTGTGTTTCTTGGGTTGCGACCTTGAAAGAATTTATGGGTGTTGTTGATGTCGATTAAGACAATGGCCTTATGATGCTTGATATAGCCGACAACTTTTAACATTTAAGGAGAAGAAATACCGGTCAAATCATGAAGGGATACTTGGGATTCTTCACTTGCCATCAACTTTCTAGAAATTTCCTAAAAATGGCCACAAATAATTTATGTTCCTTACATGTATGCCCTAGAAATTATTTTTCATTAGAATTGTAGTAGAGGCCCTTAAGTTGACATTCCAACATTTCATCCCTTATCAACCTGTCGACCTTGAGGGCTAGAGTAGGCTACTAAGGAGCCACCCTATTTAGGCATGAACATGGAGAAAATTTGGGATGTTTTAATTGAGCATAGGATACAACTTGTTCATGATGAACAAGTTGAGTGGCCTCCAACCAATTAGCAAGGTGGTTCACCTCTACTTGGGCTTTGATTTTCTTATTAAGACCACTAATAAAGCATCACTTAAATAATTCGTTCATTAAATTTTATGTTCTAATCGGGAAAAATTTAAAAGAATCAATATATTCTTCCATCATGCCATTTTGGTGCAAATTGGTAAGCTAGCCCAATTTTTTTTATTTCCCTAATAAATCGAGCAAGTAGGGCTCTCACAAATTGCTTCCATGTAATGATCCTTAGAGATGTTTTCTTCTACCATTGCCATTACTACCAATGTTCCCTATCTAGATAAAGGACACTTGTGTAGAGTTTCAATAGTTCATCTTTTATCGGATGAAGGGAAAAGTAGTGCTTCATTTGGTCAACCCAACCTGTCAAATCTGACCCATAAAACTTATTCATATCAAATTTAGGAAAGTGAGATAATAGATTGCGGGAACGACCAAAAAATGAGAGGTCATTATTGGGACATTCTTACTCAATGTGCTTACCCTTATGAGAGCCTTCACCAAATACATTGCCACCCTCGCTAGGCTTACCCTTTAGCATATCAATCTGGTCAACATAAATGCCTACTTATGCAGTGAGGAATGGCTTATTAGTTTCCATTTTATTTACTTCATCCATCATTGACATGTTTCTCGTGTTTTCCATGGGATCAATGGGTCCATTTAAGAGGTCATCCAAGAGTTATCCCAACACAATCAATGTCCCAAGAGGGATCTATGGAGAGGAGTCACAATCAATGGTACTAGTAGGTCCACAAAAAATATTTACTACAGAGTGACAACATTGAGATTAATGTTGCACAAGGTTTATTTTGAGCTAGGTCTCCCACAATGATGTTGGTGGGCCCTAGGGCCTAGATACATTTTTGTTAAAATCCAAGGGAAGTATTACTACATAAATGAAATTCCCAAATGCTTGGTACTGTAAACATGTAAGAATTTTGCTTCATGTATTCTAGAAGCTATGGTTTTCATGAGAGGATAGGGTTTGTAGGGTCTTAAGGACCAAAGAGTGTCAAGTGTTATAACTCTTTGATATGCTAAAGGGTTTACAACAATATTGATCTATCGAATCTTTCATGACACAAACTAATGAGGATAGACTATACCCTTAGGTATACTAACTAATTCTTTGGTATGGAAGGGTGATTTTCCTGAGTGTTGTTCTTCCTGTACTATATAAATAGGAAGCTTATCAAGATTATGTAAGGTTGGTTTTAGGTATGCCTAGGGGGATTCCAATATACCCAAAGGTACGTGGAAGACAAATCCATATACAAGTGTTGTCTAATGCGATACTACTTGAAGGGATCCAACAAAGGTTACAAGGGTGTCCAATCATGTGACACCTCTCGTATTTTCTATTTGTATTCTTCCCCAACCATAGGTTTACCTACTAAGCAAAAGATCTCTATGTTATTTTAAGATGTTGGAACACGTCTCTAACCTACAATTGTTTTTCTAAAGTTGGGGCATGTGTTCAAAGAAAAGTGATTTGATACCACTTGGTGTTCCTTGTTAGTTGAATAACAAAATATTTAGAGTAAAATAGACTAAAATATAGCTGCAAAAAACAAATAAATAGAACCAGGATTGGAAAATAACAACAATAATCAAACTATTATTGATATTCATAACTAATTGCAATGTTCAATTGCCTCTTCAAGAGGGCAACCTCCAACATGATTAGATATCCAAATACAATAATATTCACATGACAACCAATTACATGGCTTCTACCTACTATATATATTTTCTAACTGACTAGAATCCTAACTAATGGACTTTCTTTAATGAGGCCACTTACATTTATTGATTTTTCACTCTACTACCTCATTGGACTTTATTTAGTAAAGATCACCCTCAATACATAAAGTAACAACATATTCCAATAATGAGGGGAGTTAGGGTGGGACCCTAATAGAGTAGGGAAGACTAAAGAGAATTAGTCTTAAGCCAACCACTATATCCACCTAACAATAAACAACTACTAGACCAAGTTTCATGCCACTATTTTGGGTCAATTTATATGATTAATAATATTCATATTTCTATTTTATTTGACCATGGTGCTACCAATATTTTTAAATCTCCTTCAATGTTAATCAAATGTGGGTTGGTAGCTTGTAAGAATAACAATCTTAGTGATGTTGAGATGGCGTTTGAAGTTAAGAAATTTACAGGTCCTCTTGTTGAAAACTATATTGTAGACCTTCGAACATAGCCTTGGGAAACTATGATTTAATAATGCATGGATTGGTTAGAAAAATATTGACCTTTACTCGATTGCTATGAAGGTTCATTTTCTAAATGATAAGGGAGAGTATATAGTGGTTTAAGGAATCAAGCACAATGCCTCCCTTTTTTTCATCTCAACAATGAAGATAAATAAGTGTATGAGAAAAGGACTTCATCTTATATTATTCTATTTGAATTCAAGGATGTATTCCCTCTTGGGTGGCTTAGACTACCTCTTGTTAGAGATATTAACTTTACTATAACCCTACCGGGAGTGAAACCTATATCCAAGACTCCTTACCAAATGATGGTTCCAAAGCTTCGTGAACTATGCACCCTGTTATGCACTTAAAAGGAATTATAGGACCTAGGAAATGGGGTGAACCAATATGGTACCCTTTGACTTTATATTGATCATAAAGATTTGAACAAGATTTCAAATGCATACTTTATGCCATTACAAAATTTCAATAAAGATGTTAATTTTTAAAATTAAATCATATAATATTAAATATTTAGTTAGTCAATACTTTTTTTAGAAAATTATTAATCACTTAACAATTATCTTATCGAATCTCCGAGGACTATAAAAACAAAAATAAAACAAATTCATAATCATATGAAATGGTCTCACATGGGAACATCAAATGGATAAACATGGTAATCAAATGTAAGAATTAGGTTGGGAAAAAAAAATGTGGCATTAACTTTTTTTTTTAATTGCCAACCCATGGAAAAAAAAATATACAACTATAGGAATAGACTAAATATTATCGATAGTATTTTAAATGTGAACCCATGAAATAACACAATTATAAACAACTACATGAATAGACTAAATATTATTGATATCCAGTCAAAGGACATGAGGGTGGAAAATGACATGGTTATTTATAATAAAAATTCACATAAAATAATAATATTTGGAGATATAGAACATATCATCAAATAATTGAGATTTTGTTCTCTCGTTAGAGAAATTTCATATAGTGGATACGTTTAACCAACCATCATAGTGACATGGTAGGAGATTCTCACATTTTGAGATTTGTTTATAAAAAATTTAACACATAAATAAACATGTTTTTATGTCTTTTTGACATCATTATCAATGACCATCTATCTTATGAATTAAGGGGAAAAATATAATATTTAGATTATTAATTATATTTAATTTAAGTTTTATATTATTTTATATCTAGATTTATTTATATTTATGGGTTTTTCTTGGATATCACATTTGTATTTGTATTGTTTATAGTTATTGTAGCGAGATTATTTGAATTACTAATAACCACATATTTAGGCTTTGTACAACAATGGTTGTGGGATTTTGACAAATTTCGAAAGGTACAAGGGATAGGACGTAATATAGACACAAAATCAAACATATCTTCAAATGTTTCATCTTAGTTATGCCCATCTGCAATAACTACCGAGTTAGCGGAATCATATAGTGTTTATGTGCCTACGATTCAAGTATATGTGTCTCTCATGCCATCATGCCATTTCTTTCAAAGTTCTTCACTTTGCAAACTCTTGTTCTCTTCTAAACAATACATTTTTTGGATCTTTACTTTGAGGGCAGGCCAAAGCTCCTTCAATTTCTCATGTCATCCTTTGCATCATCTCACCCTTCCGATGCAATTCAAGACCATCACCTCTCGTCGATGACTCTTGCTTGGTGAAGTCTTTTCCATTTCTTTCTGCCACCAATGCTCTACAATATTTGCACATCTTTATTGTTGCTTCCATTGTTCTATTTCAAAATCCACTAAGGCTTTACGATCATTGGCCCTTTGAGCAACTTATGAAACTAACTTTTCCTCATGTCCTACTATTCCACCCCTCCATGCAAGGCGAACACTTTTAAAATTTGTATTACTAAGTAGCATAGCCCGTTCCACCATCTATGTCTTTATCCACGTATTAGTATTTATTGTATCAACCTTCCACATGGTCTTTTTAAAAAAAAATTGAGCGCCTTGGTTAAACATTGATGACATTCTACTATAAATTTAAAGCATGGATTTCTACCACACCTTCATACCATAAATCCACTGTTTAGGTCAATTTGTGGTAATATAGTTGAATCTTTAACAAATTTATGGCAATCCACTCAACTTTGAACAATGAACACCAATGTGTATGCTTCTCCGCAAGCTTTTCCAACCATTCATGCAAATTCACTGGAAATTTTATCCATAGTATCTCATGCAGACACTTGAACAAGTGTTCCTCTTTATATATTATGACTTCTTGGGCTATGTATGCACTTTCTTAGTAGGGAAATTCATGAATCCTTCCTTTGAGCCAATCCTAAATCTCAACTTTCTCCGACCTCCATCGCATCACTAGTACTATGCATTGGCTAAGGCCCCGACAACAAAACAATTTGTTGGCTCAGTGATCAACCTAGGTTCCACAAAAGTTGTCCAACAATGGTCTAGTGTATTCTAGGGCACTAAGATATTCAACCTTCCAAGAGGAAGGAGGTCTAACCCAAGGCACGTATGATAGTTTTCCATTAAGTAATGTGCATAGTGTCAAAAATATAGTGGGGGTCACATTCCTTATGGATTCATTCGTATTCATTCCATCCAATGGAACTAACAACATTCATATTAAGAGAAAAACCATGTATATCATCTGGATAGTAAAAATACACACACAAAACACATAAGCAGAAGAATGACCCATTGTATTAACAACATGCATGAGATTACATCACTTAAACACAGAGAGATAGACAAGAACTCATGACAACAATAACTTCTCTAATCTCACCCTCTTCCTAATTACACTAATGACCTCATATATATAGGAATTTAGAGTGGTTACAAAAAATTCCAGAATATACTAGGGAATTTAAAAGTTGTAACCCATAATACAAACAAAATACCAAAGAGTTTGCATCTTAAAGACATACATAGAGTATCTATAAAAATGGACATAGAGGATTGTTACAACAAATTTTGCCTCACCCCATGCAACTTGATTGGATGGCCTTTCCATTTCCCTATGCAGACTTGAAGTCCCCATTTGTACCTTCCGAATCCAAAAAATCACGGTTTTGCAAATATACGCGCCCTATCGGCTAGACAACAAGCGTATACGTAGGTTGCTCCACTACAACCCGCATACATCGGGTTTGGTGCTCAAATTTAAAAATTATGTCGGGTTTCCATGCCATGTCACGAGATCCATGATCCTTGGCCTTCCATATACTGGAAACGCTATAAATTGAGCCTTATCCAAGCCTTGAAGGAGATTGAACAATTCAACTTTGAGAGCAAAGACACTCTGGAGAAATTTCACTTCATGTTGAGTTTGCATCCCTTTGTCCTTGAAAGTCTGAACCCCTTGTTCAACCCCCAAGTGCTTCCTTCTTTGTGATGGAGAACCTCATTGTCTCCTTTATATGAACTTGCCTTTGGTGGAGGATTGAAGTGGTGGAGGCCCAACTGGAGGGACTTAGATTCTCGGTTCTGATGTGTGTCGTTACAGAAGTTTGTCACCTATATACTTTTGCTGATTATTTTAATAGAAATACTCTTTTCTTGTCCAATTGATATCTTGCAAATATTCGAATTATTATTCCATGGTCATATTTGTCATGTATGTTAATCGATTATGCTAATCTATATGCTAACACTATATATTGTGACCATATGCTTGTGTTTATTGGTTGTTGAGGACAAGTTGTAGGTATAAAGCTTTGAGTTGTGTGCTCAACGGTGGTCTTCATCAAACGTCTAAACGAGGTAGGTTCTTGGCCTTGTCTTGTTAGCATTTCATCTATATAGCATACTTGGGATTAGAGTTGATTTCTACGTGTCATTCCGTCTGTTGTGGTTTACCCCATACCATAGAGAGATTTTCCTCGTAACAAAATTGGCGACCATACTGGGGATTGATCTTCTTTTTTGGGGTTTGGAGTGTTTGTCTCCTTGATTTTCTCTCTATTAGCTTGAGTTTCATTTTCGCCTGATTGCTTGACAACCTATTTTTACTTTGCATCTGAGTCTTTTGGCTTAACCCTTGCCTTGGCAATGTTTTACTGGGTATACATAGTTTTTCCCTTGACAAACACATACATACGTGAGTTGTCCTTCTATAGGGTGCGTACATACGCGAGTTTTGATCAAATAGTTGTGTACACCAACTCTTTAGTCTCGTTGTCTAAGTTTGGTGTTTGTTGGGTGAGTTTGGTTGGTTGTTGAGTCTTCTTGGGTCTCTGTCCTAACTGTTAAGTTCTTACAGAGTGATAGGAAACCTTCTTATTGTTGAATTTTCGGGTGGTATTATTTCTTATCATTTTTTTTCATTGGTTGTCCTTGCACATTGGTATGAGTGTTTTCTTCTTGGTATCCTTCTTGGCTTGTCTCTTTTTGTTTGCAGTAGTGTCTTCCTATGAAGCTGATATTCATTCCTTGCATTTTCTTTTCTTTATATAAAAAATACAAAAACATTTTCTCATTTTTGTATTATGGCATTTTCTCTTTTGATTACTTTGCATTGATTTTGATGCATGTGGAGAGATTGCATTTCATTGAAATTGTAGAGATTGCATTGGAAAATTTGCATTTGGAAGCATACCATCTCTTTGAAATTCAAGACTAGTGTTTAACAATGTTTTTTATATTTACTTATTCTTATATGTTGAGTCGTAATACCATCAGTTTCACGACCACACCTCTTGAGTAAGAAAAATCCTTTAAAATTAGTGTTGATTAATTAAAATTGATTAGAAACGATTTTATTTTTCAGTATACACAAAAAATTATAGAACATAGGGCCTTGGAACATGATTTTTTGAGTAAACTTCTCCAAGGTTATTAAACTAAACAAATGTGTCTCACCAGGGAGTGGTGAAACCCATTTTGTAATTAGTGATGTCAGGAGGCTCCACTCACACCGGAGTTAAGCACAAGGTCACATGAATTTGGTTGCAGAGATATCCCTTTAATACCTTCTTAGCGTCAGAGATATTTCTAGGGTTCTATTCACATTTGGGGGTCTTGCTAGTACCTTTACCTCCGTGAGAGGCAGTGCTTTCAAGATTTTGGGCTTTGTTACCCTTCCCATATGGTGGACCAAACTTAAGTTTGTTCACCCGCGCATTGGTTATATTGTATTTGTTTGACATAGGTAGCCACATAGGTTACTTGCAGGGGCTATTCTGCAGGTACCTTGAGTCAGATAAGGGTTAGACAACACACAACCTTTATGGAGGATTACCTCTCCAGGGGGATCTGACCGACTACTTTGTTAAGCCCATGAGGGCCCTTATAATTGATTTTGATACCTCCAATATTTTGAAGAGAGTCTCAGGCCCCTCTTGGAAGAGACATACCTACTCTAGTGAGGGAGGCCCCTTTTAGCCAATATATCATGTTTGTGTGCATTCTCCTTTTTTCTTTATTTTGGTGTGTTCTTTGATTATTAGTTGGCCTTAGGATTTTGTATTGCATTGTGAGTTTTCATTGCTATGGTTGGTGGAGCTCCCGTGACTCCCTCAGTTAGCGCTACCCAACCCATGGTATTTGCTTAGTCCATGAGGGCGAATCCTTTTGTATTTCTAAGTGGTATGCCGAATCATGATACTCAACCAATGTCTTAGGCCTCTAATAATTTCTCTTTTGGTATTCCAGACATGACTTCGCACTTGTCATTCTCTGTTTCGTCATCTTATGTGAATCCTAGTTTTGGGTCTAGGGACATGATGCCTCCTTATTCTCCCTTTGTGTTTGGTGGAGGCCATATCCCTCAACCAACTCCCATGGTAGGAGGTTGGAATTCTCCTTCCTATGGACCCAATCCTAGATTCTCTTTTCCAGGATCGAATGCTCAAATGGGAGGTCCTTCTACTTCTTACATCCCGTCCATCTATCCTTCTTCCACTATGCTGGTTCCTACAAACATTTTTCTCATGGCAGACCTCCTTCTATCCTTTGGTGTTTCATCCGAGGGAAGTCAGTTTTATAGTATGGGAAACCCCCTTCACGGAGTTCCTTCATCTGGGGGAAACATATATCCTCACCCGAGTAACCCTTGTCATGTCTCTTTCTCTCCACAAGCAACTTCCTCGGTGATGATGCCCTTACAACCCTTTATGAATTAGTTTGGAGGAGGATACCATGGTGTATACCAAAACCCTTCCTAGCCTGCAATCTCTCAAAACCAGTCTTTCCCGGGACCTTGGTATATGATTCCACAATCAGCCGCTGCATGTCATGCTAGAAGCACAAGTCCAATCACTACAAGTTATACCGACATTATATCACCAACCTTTGCTAGTCATGTTGGAGATAAGTCAACAACTGCTGCAAGTCATGTTGAAGACCAACAACCAGCCGCTGCATGTCATGCTGGGGGCACAACTCTATTCACTGCTAGTCACACTGCACAAACATCACCAACCTTTTCTAGTCATGTTGGGGATTCGTCAACAACCTCTACAAGTCATGTTGAAGATCTGCTACTAGCCTCTGCAAGTCATGCCGAGAGCATGTCACCGACCACTATAAGTCATGTTGGGGCATTGATACAATTGAGAAGCCTATACGTATAAGACGTAATCCCAAGTTCCTTTGTAGACTTTGCAAAGGAGATCATCTAACTCATTTGCGCCCTGCTATTGTAGTGGTACAAGAAGCGCAGTCCTTGTCTAGTGGCCCTTCAATTTCTGAGTCGTCCTTGGTTTCCCAACTTTCTAATCCTTTTTTGGTTGATACAATGGTCGTGCCGATGTAATATTTGGCCGAAACCACTCATTTTTTGGGGAGTGATGTGTCTCTTGACCATGTTGTCTCTCATCCTATTCAACCAACAGTTGAAGAAATGGTTGTGCCGATGCAATCTTCGGTCAATCTCACTCTTCTCTTGGAGAGTGACAAGTCTAAGTAAGTGACATTTTCGATGCAATCTTCGATCAATCCCACTCTTGTTTTGGGGGGTGATGCGTCTTTCGACCATGTCCTTAACATTTCTAGTTATGTACCTTATGAACAAGGAAGCATTCCATTCTCTTCGAGTACACTCCCTCCAAGTACTAGGATGGTTTCCTTTGATCGGAATGATCTTGTAGAGCCTCACATTCCTTCTTCTGCACCCTTCCAAATAACAGGCATTCATCGATGTATTGTAGATGAAGGATCCTATGCAAGTATTTTATCCTCCTCGGCTTGGAAAGATTTGGGTTCTCCCAAGCTTGTGTCAGCTACCATTGAGTTGTTGGCTTTCAATAGAAGTCCTCCATGGGAGCCATGGCCTCCCCTGTGATATGCTTCTTAGAAAAACATCCCTAAGTCTTGGTTAAGATATTTTCCAACTCTCTAAAAAGATAAAATATTGTTGAGTGAACTTGTCTCTTTCACACTTGTTAAATGGATTTGAAAGAACGTCTATTTGGTGTAAGTTTAACCCTTTTTCGGACCAAGTAGACTACTTATGAAAAATGAATACTCTAGTCACCATTGGCTAGAAGAGTTCTCTTGGGTACTATTTTATACCTTTTCAGGCCTAGGGGACTAAATCTATGAAAACAGACATTCTTTGGAGGTAAGTTGTAATTGTATTCCATCATCCTTCTTGTATATTGAGCCTACTGTTGGTTACCGCTTTCTCTTTATAAGCCTCTTACCTCAACAATTTGCATCACTAGCCAAGAAGAGCATTTTTCATATATCCTTTGCATCTTGACACTCTATACCCTAAGAGGAAACATCCCCACGAGTGTCCATGCCCCACATGCAACTCCTTGCATTGAGCATATGTATGTTCCATTGTTTGGAGTTATTTTCTTACTCGCGACACTCGTTTCCTCTTCTGTATCATAACATTTATTTTGCTATGAAAAAACAAAAAAGACGGGTGGGAAAATAATGTTATCTCATATCAAAAATAGTTGTGTCACCTTTGAACAGAGCACAAACTTTTGAGTCCACAATCATCCAAAGTTTGGGTTTAGCATGACCTTAGGAAGATGAGATCATTACTTAGAATTTACTACTACGACTGGTTATTATTCTATTCCATATGGAGAGTTTGTCGATGCCTCCTCCATCATAAAGTTTTATCATCAATTCTATGTTGCCTAAGTTATCCATATGTCTCATGCTCTTGTTAAAAGGAAGTATATAAGTCTATGTTGACCATTTCTTATAACTCTTGACTTTGCAGGTTGGCCATACCCTCAATGTATCTCAGAGTCACATCAAGTTGTAGTCCTACCATGCACCATTGTACTACTTTCATTACGGGTAGGTAACCTTGAACCTATCAATTGACATCTCCTCATTGGTCATTGAATGGGGGGTTTCCCTTGTGTTAGACGACAAGAAATATATTCACACATTGGGATTCATGCAATGTCTTGGATTCCATTAGAATTATTGGTGGTTTCCTCACCTTTATCAAAAGTCTTTCTTATTGGTTGCTATTCAAAGGGTTTCTTTCGTGCACTACTTGTATTTGGTGCATGCAAGAGACACACATGTTCATTGGTTAGTGAACATCCTATTCATCTGAGTTCCTCCTAATCATCAAGCTATTTCTTTGTACCCTGTGCTGACTGATGAGAGATGCCCTAATTCTCTCCTTTCAACGGGTCTCCTTCCATCGACTTCAACTCATCTATTCTAGAAATGAGACATAGAGTCTTATGAGTACCTAGAGGATTGCAATCATCAGTGGCAGTTTCTCTCACCATCGACAGTTGGGAATACATCAATGTCTCATGATCGATGGATTATTCAAGTGTTCGAACTCAACACGCTTATTCACACTTGTAGAAGGTACTTGGTGCCTTGATACCTACTTTCATTATCGATAGGTTGTCTCATGTTTGTTAATGGTATACCTTAATGATTGGTAATCAAACAAAGTCTCATTGTGTTCGACCTCGACTCCTCTATTCACATGATGTAGACTTACACCTTCGGAAGATAGTCTAGAAGACCTCTATCTTACAGTAGAAACATTGCTAATCTGTTGTTGTCTTTCATTGGAACAATACCTATATGACTTCAGTGATCATGGGATATCAGATTGTACTCCATTGTATATAGATATCTTCAGATTTATTTTTGAGACTGGATTCCACTATGCCTTGTTCATGACTATGACAGCCTATGGCATATGTCTGCTTGGTATTTCCTATTCATGGACATGAACAACTATTTGATATATTTCCACATGGATCTGCAGTGTAATTCAGATTGGAATCCATGTGTACAAAGTCATTATGGATTGTAATATTCTCATGGGTAACTAACACTTCCAGCCGAGTCTCCATTACTCCACTTTTGGGAATTATAATCTATTTCGTCCATTGCAGATACTCCTCTGACCTCACACATTAGTGGGCATCTGTTACAAATTTTTTTTCCTCACCCCATGAAACTTGCTTGGATGGCCTTTCCATATCCCTATGCAGACTTGAAGTCACATTTTGTTCCTTCCAAATCCAAAAAAATCACTTTTTTCCACATATACACACCCTATCAATTAGAGAACAAATGTATACGCAGGTTTCTCCACTACAACCCACGTACATCGGGTTTGGTGATAAAAATTAAAAATTATGTCGGGTTTCCATGCCATGTCACGAGAGCCACGATCCTTGACCTTCCATATATTGGAAACGCTCCGACTCGGCCCTTCAATTCCATTTGAAGGCTATAAATTGAGCCTTATCCAAGCCTTGAAGGAGATTGAACAATTCAACTTTGAGATCAAAGAATCTCTGGAGAAATTTCACTTCATATTGAGTTTGCATCCCTTTGTCCTTGAAAGTCTGAACCCCTTGTTTATCCCCCAAGCGCTTCCTTATTTATGATGGAGAATCTCATTGTCTCCTTTATATGAGCTTGCCTTTGGTGGAGTATTGAAGTGGTGGAGGCCCAGTTGGAGGGACTTAGTTTCTCGGTTCCGATGTGTGTCATTACAAAACAATTTCACCTATATACTTTTGTTGATTATTTTAATAGAAATAATCTTTTCTCGTCCAATTGATATCTTGCAAATATTCAAATTATTATTTCATGGGAATATTTTTTATGTATGTTAATAGATTATGCTAATCTATATGCTAACACTATATATTGTCACCATATTCTTGCATTTCTTGGTTGTTGAGGACAAGTTGTAGGTATAAAGATTTGAGTTGCGTGCTCAACGGTGGTCTTCATCAAACGTCTGGATGAGGTAGGCTCTTGGCATTGTCTTGTTAGCATTCATTTATATAACATACTTGGGATTATATTTGATTTCTACGTGTCATTCAGTCTGTTGTGGTTTACCCCATACCATAGAGAGATTTTCCTCGTAACAAGGATACATGATATGACTCCTTAGCTTTGTGTACTCGGTATTTTTTGAAATTGCAAACTCAGGCCTCTAGAAACATTTCTTCTATATATTTATCTTTTGTCAAACTCTGTTTTATACCAACAATTAGTAAAAAGTGGGCCACAACACATGGTAGGTTTACTAGTCAAGAAAGGGATTTCTTACCTAGGAATTTGAAACCCATGCTATCGTTAGTGTGGATCATATGAGACCTTAAATATCTCTTTTGGTTTGGTCCTCTAGCCAAATATGCATGCATCTAGTAAAGTTCATTTACCGATCCTACCTCCCAGCACTCACAACTTGGAAAGTTGCTAAGTTTGGGTGATATATTACTTTGGTCTGTTTAATTTAACACAACCTTAATTCTTGTGTGCATTCAAGTTCTCTAACTTATTTGGAAGAAGCGTAATGATGTGATTTTTAATAAGGATGAGCCTTATCACACTTTCCCTTTGTATGATGATGCACTAATTTTTACTGATATTCCCTTGCAAATCATAGTGTAGGACCACAAGACAAAAATGGATATGGACCACCTACAACAACTTATGGAGTTCTAAAATGAAGCCCCTTGTGCGATGCATCGAGAGTTATTTGAGGCCCCTTTCAACCTCCATCAACAATGGCATCAGAGTGGCTTCCATGACAATTACATATATGCTAGAGAGAGGTGGGAACACCCCCACAACATATGGCCTCTCCCAATGATTAATGAGAGACAATCCTCAACTTTGGCCTTTGTTGTCTTGGAGGATCCAAATCATCCCAAAATTGTTGGCGATGGTTGAGAGCAAATATATGATGAGCCTTTGGATATTATTGGTTGAGGCCATGGAAAATTTTAAGGATCCATACTTATCTTGAAGTGTAGAAACCTTGGTGAATCTTATTAATTCTTAAAATCCTAACCATTGAATGTTTGACAATAATTTTGTAAAAATATTCAGGTTATTAAGGATTTCATATAACTTTTAGAAAATTTTGATGTTTTTTCTAGTAAATTACTTTTATCCTATAGTTTGGGTGAATCATTTTAGAAAAAAAATGGAAATTGGTGAATCCTTTTGGAAAAAAGACATGAAAAATTATCCCATGGGTGAAATTTAACCCCTAAAATTTTCCTTGCTTGGGTTATGCCTTGCCTAAGAGGATCATGATGAGACCTACCTACTAACAACATTATTATTTAGTGTTAAATGTGTACGAGTGTGTGGTAACATGGACTTTGGTACTTTGTTTTGGTACGTGGTAACATGGACTTTAGGAGACTGACAGTCTTTACTCAGCTTAACTCCAGACTGAAAAGGAGTAGCACATGGATTAAAGTATGCCATCTTAAAATGTGCTAAGAGATCCATTACATATTTATATTGAGAAATGAATAAACCATCATTCATACGTAATACTCGAAGACCCAAAAAATAATGCAAAATACCAAGATCTGTCATGTCAAAGGAGTCACCAAGTTGTTTATTCAATCTAAGAATGAGATCAATGTTATTTCCAGTAATGACAAGGTCATCAACATATACAACAATAATAAAGGTATTTATAGAAGTATGGATTACATATAACTTGTGATAATATTCACATCATTTGAAACCAAGATGAAAAAAGAAACGATCGATCTTAGCATACCAAGCTCTAGGAGCTTGCTTCAAACCATAAAGAGACTTTTGAAGTTGACAAACAATGTTAGAATCTATCACAAATCCAAGAGGTTGTTCCATGGAAATTTCCTCAGATAAGTCACCATGAAGGAAGGCAATTTTGACATCCATATGGTAGATCTTCCATCCAAAACGAGTAACAAGGGAAATAATCATTCTAACATAATTCATCTTTGCAAAAACGAAAAAGGTCTTAGTGTAGTATAGGCCTTCCTATTGAGAGACCAAGCGAGATTTATGATGCTCAACAACACCTTCAGAGGTAAATTTGGTCTTATAGACCCATCAACATTTCATAGTGTTCTTTCCTTGAGGTCGAGGAACTAAATCCCAAGTGTGATTATTCAAAAGGGAATCCATCTCAATATGCATGGCTTGTTCCCATTCAGGTTGTCCTTGTGCATATAAGTAGTGAATAGGATCATAAGTTCCAAGTACACAATTCATCAAAGCAACACTGACATATTGCTTCTGACTACGAGTTTGTCAACCTTAGGAAATATCACTGACATTAGGACCAACAACTTCAATCATCTTAGTATCCCATCTGGGTAGGCAAGAAAAGGGTCAATTGATGTCCGCTACATTAGGTCGATCCAAAACAAGAACAATTTTATTCAAAGGAGACAAAGGACCAGTCACAACATAAATCGATTGGCTAGTCGACTTGGGAATAGAGGTCGACAACCCAATAGAGATAGAGTTCAACTGTCCAGTTGAAGGACTAACAAAAGAAATAGGTGAACTATTGGAAACAACATCAAGGGGATCATCATGTAATCAACTAGATGAGGAATTCAACAACTTAATTCCTGAATACTTCTCGTCAAACCTTTCTGATGATGATTTTTCGTTTGATAGGGTCAAACAATCAATAGGATTTGGATTCTTTTGAGTATACCATCATGATACAAACCTAAGAAACATAGCCAAATACATAGAGGTGGCCAATAGAGGCTTTCTTCCACACCATTTTTCAATTGGAATCATGAAACTCACAGTTCGAGTCAAAATATGATTCTGGAGATAGTTTGCACAATAAATATCTTCAACCTAGAAGCGAGGAGGAAAATATTTTTCCTATAAAAGACAACTAGCAATTTCTATTAGTCTCTGATTCTTGAGTTCTGCAACACCATTCCAACTAGCTATTTCTATTAATATATGATTCTTGCATTCTCCAACACCATTCTACTAAGGAGTATGAGGAATCAACTGTTGCCAGTCAATACCATATTGAACAAGGTATTCTTCAAAGGGATGATTCACATACTCACGACCATTTTATGATCTCAAGAACTTGATAGGTTGACCACATTTCTTTTCAGTCAATGCCCAAAATTCCTTGAACTTCTCAAAGAAATTATTCTTATTTTTTTCAGGAAATAAACCCAAGTGAATCAAGAGAGATCGTTGATAAAGGTCAAAATATACCTTGCACCTACTAAGGAAGGTATATTTATGCAACAGAGATAACTGTGAAATAGTTCCAAGAGGTTCTATGATCACCATGCTTTGTCAGATTCAAAGGGTGCCTAATGATTCTTACCCAACGCATATCCTCTATAGACTCCATCAGGTGGAATAACTTTAGGTAAACCTGTGACCATGTTCTATGTGGACATTGACATTATAATTCAAAATTTTTGGTGTCCAAGTCGTTCATGCCAAATTCAAATTCATTCATCAGTGTGAGCAATGAGAGTAGTTGGTTTAGAGTCAGGTTGAGTCAAGTCACAAAACTTGTACAAACCTTCCTTTGGGTCAATAAACCCTCTGACAATAATTGATTGACCATTTTTTATATCCCTAACAAAAAACCCATCTAGCCAAAACTCCACAATATTACTTGTTTGTGTAAGTTGATAAATTGATAGTAAAATTGATCAGGGGATCAAATTTTGCTCAAATTTCAAAGTGCTCGGAATGTGACGAAAACAATGCCATTGCGTCCGTCTTGTCTTCCTGATTCCGACAATATATTTACTTTGTCAAATGGACTCCGTATGGAGAATATATTGCGATCTGTTCGTCAAGCCAAACAGGCAAAAAATTTGCTGCTGATTGTACCAGTCCGTATAGTCCGTACGGTCTGACGTGGCAGGACCGTACGACCGTACAGGGGTGATGTGGAAGATGTTGGTTGGGTGATAGATGGCGAGTCAGGAGCTGACACGTGTCCGTTTATTGGCAAATGGTATGAGGAAACGTGGCCCAATCTGTGGGCGCCACGTGTCACTCATTATTTGGTTTTTGGTTATATGTAAAATGATTATGGGAGTCTGCGGGGTTCGACCCCCGGACCTCCCCCACAGTGTAAAGACTTCACAAACCTCCGCTGACCAATGTGCCGCCGCATGGTTCTTGTTAACTATGTGGTGGCAAATATTTTTATATTTGTTTAATGTTCAAAACGGAGGGGGGTCGGGCCGGGGCCTAGCCCCGACCCGTGGATTATTATATATGACCATTGTAATGAACCACACACAATTTGTATTATATACCATATATACACATATACCATTGTGTATAAAGCGCGGGGGGGGTTATTTTATATAGCCCGTGGTTTTCCATAAGACTGGAGCACGGGAAAGGAGTTCCAAAGGTTATGACGGTTTAACCACTTTTGCCCATGCGTGCGGTCCCATGCGCCATATGCCCAGGTGCCTAGGCGGTTAGGGGCTGGCGCGCCCTTAACCGTTCTACGGTTTGCACCGTTGGCATGGTTGCACCCGGTGCTGGGTTTTCACGCTTTAAATTGCATGTGAGCCAGGTTCATTCAAGAGGGGTGCATTTT
This sequence comes from Picea engelmannii, assembly GCA_009831015.1. Lineage (NCBI taxonomy): Eukaryota > Viridiplantae > Streptophyta > Pinopsida > Pinales > Pinaceae > Picea > Picea engelmannii. The sequence continues at coordinate 66,701 of ML783202.1, read as the reverse complement.
GTAGATGCAGAGACAACAAGCTTGAAGAGGGGGTCTTCCAGGAGGCCTAGCTTCTTCATTTTTCGACCGATTGAGGTACCGAAAGAGCCCAGACAGGGGTTTTGGGATGCTCTGAAGCCATTGGAGCAATCGGTTTGTCAGTTTGAGCATTGTAAGACATGTTTTTGAGCACTTTTGAGCAATTAATAATAATGATCCATTGGAAGCTGGACCAGGAGATGTAGCCCAAGAGAGGGGTGAACTCCTTTATCAATTGTTGTACTTATGTGTTTATGTTCAATGATTATGCTGCTGTCTATGTGTAATTTGCATAAGTAATCCTTTAATTTATGTGTTGCAAACTGATCCTTTTCTTTAAACACATAACATTCACTTGCAATAAATTTCAAGTTTTTCAAGTCTTCTTCATTTTTAGATCAAGTTGGTATCAGAGCACTGGTTTTGAAGACTTGATTGTTTGCAAGTTTTGTTTCTGATTCTCACAAGGTTGAAACTCACAAGAGGATAAGGTCAACTTGTGGAGCCAAGTTCTCATCCGGCAAGGAGGAAGCAGATTCATTCACTGCAAGTTTCAGAGAGACAGTCACCAAGCATGGCTCGTGCAGAAAGTCATGAACGTGTTCCAGCTGAAAATGAAGATCTCAGAGAGGCTATCATGGAGTTGAGAGATATGATGAAGATCTTGATGGAACGGAACATAATGTCGCAGGGTGAAGGCTCCAACCCTTCAATGCATAAGGGAGGCGGTGGTGACAAAACTCCAGGCGG
>ML783202.1:30267-41460 GCA_009831015.1 Picea engelmannii | reverse complement strand
CCAATGTTGATATTGCAACAACTCCTCCAAGCTCCCCTTTCGAGCCCCTTGAATGTCACAAAATCATAAGTATGGTTCTCTAAGTTCCCTCTCTCTTCTCTCAAGCATGGCCTCTATTATATAGGAATTGAGGCATCACAACCATAAGATTTTTTTGAGAAGATGCGATCAAATGAGGATTTGGTTGAACCAAAAAGATTGACCTTTTCTTGAATAGAGGGTATCTCGAACCAATCCCTTAACCAACTGAAATATCCTGGAAACAACCTCACAAAACAAGGCATGATGGTTGCAACTACTTCATTGCCCCCTCATAGTTGAGCATAGGGCAAGACTATATTTCCCTCTAAGTGTCTTAGAGAGTGATGATCAGGGTTTATCCCTCCTTGTATATGGGAAGAGGGGTGATGAATCTCAAACAAGGACAAAATATCAAGGAAAAATGTATTATTTTGACCTCCAAGTGATAGATTTCCTCTTCAACATTTCTAGGGATTATGGCATACACTTTCTTATGGTGATGATATTGCAACACTTAAGTGCGACACATGATAAAGTGTGACACTTGGTAGTGTGACACTTAGGTGTGTAACACTCCTTGGGATGGGTCCTTTTGCTTCTTAAAATCCCTCTCTTACAAATGGTGAATGACGAAGTCCTTTCTCTTTGAGAAAATAACTCAAAAATGCATGAGAGTGAGGAAAAATAGAGATGACAGAGCACGATAGATGATCTCCAATATCATTCCTACAACATAAGCTTGCAATTATTCTCTTATTCAAATGCTACCCCATGGCTTTCATTTATAGGGAATTTTTTAACTCCATTGTGAACTAGTTCCAATGTTACAAGTCCTCATTTGAAATAGAGATCCCAATGCTTGAAAGGGACTTTTGGAGGCCAAAGTACTCTTCATGAATAAGATGGAGCTCGAAATTCATATGTATATCAACCTAGAGGTACTTGGGCTAGGATTTGATCCTTAACTACGTCGACGAAATCAGCGTCCTACATGTGACCAGACTGACGCGAGTTTTGAAGGAAATGCCTCACAAGTCATGAAGGTACCAATAAGGATGGCCATGCAAGTGCACGAAAACCCACTTTATAATGTTTTTCCAAACTTTTTTGACGCAATGTACAGTATCCACGAGGTAGCCTTATTATGTTGTGTTATTTTCCACTAATGATGTCTTTAGAAAAACACCTCAATGTATCTTGTGAGTGAAATTAAGGTGATAAAAATTGCCCCATGATGTGTGAGGTTAGAATCTACCACATAGCCAAAACACATCATCGTTTTCTAACCCACATGCTTGAAAATTGTAAAAGGATTCTTAGAGAGAGAGAGAGCTTTTACCAAGAAGAAAGTACTTTCTATGGAGAAGTCATGAAACCCACCTAAAAATAACCAAACATACCTATTTGAATGATCTCTTATACAAATGAGGTGGGAAATTCCACGCTAATGAAATTATCAAAATGCATTACAATAGGAGACTTTGTTCTTTGGGCTCATGTTTGAACATGGTGAACCATTTGAAAGATATTGAATAATGTTGTAACTAGAGAATCTATGATGTATAAATATGCATTTCTCTCAGTGGTGTTGGTAATATCAAAGGACTACTCTTGTGAGAGGGGGGCCTAGAACCTGTGGGGAGAAAATGTGTCAAGTTCTCTTGCTTGAAGATATTGATAGTCGTTTAATTATAGGAGTCTTCAACTAGAATTGGAAGTTGCAACGGTCACAATGTATGATCCATCTTGATGTGATAATGATATAACATCGAACATCTGGGGGGGGACTGAAGAAGAGAGAAATGATGACACTTTGTGTTTAGTTTGGGTTTTTCCATAAAATGGGAATGGGAACTAAGATACAACAACATTCCTAGAAAAATAAGTTGGTGTCGACAGGAATGAAGAAGTGAAAGCAAGGGGTGGGAGGCCCCTTGAAATCAACTAAGGATGAATGTAGTATACCAGGGGAGGTAATATGTGGTACCTATGGAGGTACCCAATGGGAATGTGGTTATGTATTATTAGTGGAGTCAATTCAATGAAAAGTGGACTAGGTCCACTATGTTATTAAATAAGGCCCGCTATGGTAGTTATATATATATATATATATATGAACATAATAAATGTGAGAAGGTTTTTTAGAAGGTTCCTTCTCTAGAATATTCTTATAGAATATTATATAAAAAAGTGATGAGCATAGTGAAGAATATTGTTATAATTTATTGTAGCAAGGGATTAATTGAGGAGTGTTATCCTTCTCTAAGGATTAATATATGGTGTTACCCTACCTCAAGGGTTTTGACTATTTCTTGTGTTCAATATTTTGGTGAATGATTTTCTTTATTCTAGTTGATATTAAGGGTTATTTATGAAGTTATATTTTCATGTACTTAACATTTGGTATCAGAGATCTTTCCTTGGCCAAAGAAGGGAAGAATTTTTTTGTTCTTTTCGCATATTTTTAAAAGGTAAAAAGTGGGCGACACACTTCAGATTAAATTCTGAAATTTTTTGTATAGAATTGGAAGGAACCAGTTATAGATATGAATTTCTCTTGAGAAAACACCCAATTAAAAAAAAAAATATTCGAAACAGAGTCTGGGAAGTAAAGTTATCAACATTTTAAAATCTGCAATTTTCAGGGGTTTTTTGGAAAAAACCGCACGATTTGCACATTAAATTACTTTTAAACCCTACTTTTTGTTGCAAATTTCTTCCAATAAAGATTTATTTTATAGGGAACTCTAATGGCCGTAGTATTGAAGAATATATAAAATGGATGAATTATGAACATCCATTCATGTGGAACTTCTATCTACCTTATAAATTAAAAGAGGATGCTAGGATATGGTGGAATGGTCTTAACCATGAAAAGATAAAGGAAATTAAAGGTGAGGAATTTCAAAAAGTATTTTTATGTACCTGGGTATATATGCAAATATAACTTCATAAATAACCCTTAATTTCAACAAGAATAAACCAAACCATTCACCAAATATTCAACACAAGAATGTAGACAAAACCCTTGAGGTAGGGTAACACCGTATATTAATCCTTATGGAAGGATAACACTCCTCAAGCAATCCTTGCTTGTTAAAATAACAATATTCTTCACTATGCTCATTAAATTTCTCATCACTTCCTTATATAATACTCTCTAAGAACATTCTAGAGAAGGAGCATACTAGATAAGGAACCTTCTAGAAAGTTTTCTCACATTTATTATGTTCATATTGATAACTACCATAGTGGGATTATTTAATAATATAGTGGACCTGGTCCACCTTAGATTGAATGGCCTCCACTAATAATACATAACCACATTCTCATTGGGTACATTACTAGGTACAACATATTACCTCCCTTGATATACTACAATAAACCAGGTCTAGAACTATAATGAGGGTGGATTTTGATAATTATGGACAAGGTAGATTATGAGGATGAGATTCAAGAATTCCCTTTGGTGGAGCATACATGAAAATAGTAAAAAACCTATTGGATATAAGATGATTTTGATGTTAAGGGGATGATCAAATAGACCAAGTGTTTGTCAAAATGAGATTGAAGATAGGTGGATGTAATGGATGGATAGTTGATGAAGGAAACTCTCAGAATAATGGTGATGGGTACTAAGATACATGAGGTTTTTTAAGAAACTATAGTCATTGTAGGTATGAGTCACTCAGGGAAAACTCTCCGACCAAGGGTGACAAGGACTATTGTTGGATTTGAAAGAGACTTCATTGAACGAGATGGTATTCATATTGATGTGTCCCTCGTAATTTTGTTTTCAATTATTAATGAATAAAATCATTTTTAATATGGATAAATTGCAGGAAAGGATATAGGTGCCCCTAACATGCAACCAACTAGATCTTCCAAGTATGGAAAGAGTAGTAAAAGAGAACAGGGATGGGTCCCCTTGGGTGGGTCCAATGGTTAAATTTGAGACTTATTTACCCATTATTTCCTATTTATCCATAATATATCAACAATTTTGAAATATAAACATCATTATTGATGAGCACTTGATTCTTAAAACCATTAATTTGATGGGAAAATTGAAAATTTAACCCCCCACACACACATATATGACATATATATTATATCATTAAGGACTCATAACTTAGAAGGACATGATATTAATGATATGACCTAGAGCCTTTTGATGTTGAGCCACTGAGCAATATTGAAACTTGGTTGGAGCTATCGTGTTATTGAGTAGGATGATAGGTTTCACATTATATTTACTGTAGTGTGACCGAATCACCATGATATCACCTCCTTGAGTACCCTGAAACAAGTATTACTCCAATTCAAGTGGTAGAAAAATCATTATCAATGAAGATACTCTAAATTAATTGATGAGCATTAATCATGATTACTATATTCACAATAAAAATTAACAAAAACACATATAATATGTAATATTTAAATGACACCCGGGTGCTATCATGATCATCATGACATTAAACCTGGAAGGGGTTAGCTCTGACACTTGGCAGCACGTGATCCAAGAGAGATAGGTGGAAGGAACCTTCCATAACTCTCTAGTCTTGTTCACAAGTCTCTTCATCCATTGTTGCGTGCGAGCATGGTTGGAGCTCTGGTTTCAATTATTGTTGAAGGGAAATGCAATTATGGTTTTCTTTTGCCAATAGTTAATATAGTCAGTGTGCAACGAAGGGAAAACATAATTAAATTGATGGTTATGTATGTAGAAGGGTGGCCTTTTTACACTAGTCTGCACCTGGTTTACCTCTCCAACATGCTCCTCCTCCAGCTGGTGACGAAAACGTTAAATCCCTTCTCTAGTGTCGTAGGAAGTCACTTCCGCAACATGCCTTGCGTCCGAGAATGAGGCAGTGCACGCAAAGGGTAAAGGGTCATACAGAATAATTGAGGTCCAGAGAGGAGATCTGATGTCCTCAGACAATGACACTGCTAGAAATCCTGATATTGTGGTCACCCAGAAAACTACACAAAAAAGTAATGTGGCTCTCACCGTTGACAGGTAGGAATTGAAGGAGGCTCCTGAAGACCCCATGATTTGGGGCTGCATGATAGAGTGGTACGAGCTTGGGGAAAAGACGATGAATGAAGTTTTGCAGACACCTCCAGATCCTTAGTCACATAACGAGGTTCCTTTCAATTTCCAGGGTGACGTGTCGGGTTCCTGCGACCTCTCACATCCTCGGATTGAGGCAATGGATAAAAGTCCCGATGAAGTTACAGACAACACCCGACCAACGGAGGACCACCTGAAGCTAAATTTTGAGCTTCAAGGTGAGTTGGATGATCAAAATTTCAGGATGGAAATGCTCGACAAAAATGTCAATATGTTTTTAGACATTTTCTCCAGCCCTCAACAGCGCCAACATGCCCAAGAGATGTCAAATTGGACTTTCATCACTCTAGAATGGCCAATTCCACTACAGAGGTTCCAAATGCAAAACCAATTCGAAGATCTAGTTTCTCACTCTGTCAAGTGACTGCTCTCTACTCCAATGCTGGTATTTTTTTTCTAGTTGCATGTTCAACACCTTTTTTGTTGTTTATGTTTTGAAATATGTTTGGAAAAGATGTATCACATTTTCAATTGTTGGCCCCTTAGGGTAACTCCTTGGGCTTAGGCTAGTTTCATCTTTTGGTATCCCAAGCACAAGGACACTATGTCTATACTCTCTTTATCTTTTCAAAGTCTTTTCAAAGGTAATACACAATTCTAACTTGCAAAAAAATAAATTAAATGACAAGAAAAGATAAATATAAAACATCATTGGAAGGTAAATATAAAACATCATTGGAAGGGTAGTTTTAAAAAGAAACCCATCATAAAAATTTACTTGATGGGTAGGAGTGCCTGTCAAATTTGTATCCTAGGTGGGTCTCCTTGGAGGTTGAATGAATGATGAATTGTAATGCCTATGGTCTATTGATCATGGGGGAAACAAGAGGCCAATGAAAATATGGTCAAGCATTCATCATAACCAACCATTAAATATTTTAACTACTAGGATTCCAAGGGTATGGACCAACATTATGAGGAGAAAGAGTCATGAAGCTCGTTGTTTGAGATGTAAAATATCCAGACTCGTGACTTAGGGGAAAGAGCAGCATGGGTGTCGATGATGCAATGGGGTGATAAAACCAAGGAAACCCATGAGGGTGGACTGTTATCGGCCAATAGTAATTAGATGCATGTGGAATTGATCAAAGTTTCTTGCTAATCCAAAAAGGAAACCCTAAAGGCATATTTAGGGGGCATTGAGAAATGTGATATACATAGAGGGAGTATATATATGTCATTTTAAATAAGTATACCTAAAGGGATGAGGATGAGGGCCCTGCTATGTGTAGTGAAGAGAAAGTACTCATGGTAAGAAATCCAATAGTGCAAATGATGTAAAAAATGGATTCGATGAGTTGGTATACCTGTCTATTGAACTTTAGTAGGAAAATGTAGCAGAAATGTAATTAAATTTTCTCAAATGGGAAAGAAAAAAAATATAAAGTATAAGAATATATGATCGAATGATATGATATTTACAATGAATGGACCCCTTCTATAAATATAGTCTATAGGATGTATCTTTATGAAGAGGAGTGTATTTTTACTTATTTGTTTATTTATTAATATTTACTATTATATTTACTTATCCCTATATTATTTTTGTATACATAACATTTCCCTCCTCTTCAGAATTTCTTTGTCCTCGAAGCAAAGGTAATGAAGGATTTTGTTGGTTAACTTTTATGATTTTTGAAGGTTCTGTCATTGAAGATACATTGTCATCGTGGATATAACACACTAGTTTAGGGAATGGTTCAAGAACCATAGAAACACGCACAACTAAACCATTTCACTCTAATGGGATGGTGAAACCCACAATGCAGTGGGACCAATGACCCTCTGGCATTAGTAAGTTAAAGAATATTGACCCATTGCGAAAACAAATCCACCTTAAGGATTTTCATGAAGGTACCCTATGATATTCCATCTCTTTTGGGAAGGCTCATAAATTTAAACTATCAATGTTTCGATTCCATTTGTGTTAGGTGGGGCATCCCCGACAAAAACCACTTTATATGAAATGTCAAATTTCCAATTATTGTTCTCATCGACGACATTACAGACAACGTTGGACTTTGTGGATGACGATGAAATTTTGATGAACGTTCGTGTAAAAGGATTGTAGACCATACATGGAAAATAGGCATAAAGGATACACCATACAAAGAAGGGTACTCCTTTCAAGTATGCGTAGTTGATACCTAAATCACATCTATAGATTTGTAGTACTCAACTCTCTAGGAAATAAAGGGTGAAATGGGAATTAATCCATGTCCGCATGTAGAATCAGAAAGCCATACAAGGTATTTTGGAATTCCTATTGCACAAAACCAGCTATGGTTGCTTCGTATCGACACTTCCCTCATCTATCTTGTCTTCACCAAGAACCCTCTATGGTTCTAAATCTCCCTTGAATTTCACCTCTAGTTGGGCTTGATTCGCATGAATCACGAGTTGTGAAGGATTTAATATAATGAACAATTGTTTGGTGACCCTGTGAATGGTCTCGATGTTCCTAATTGGTTGGGAAATTATAATATCATTACTATTATTCTCATTGTCAAGTGTCACCTTGAAGATACACATCCCTCCATTTGGATATTCATTATCAACTGCAACAAGATACAAATCACCAACCAAAATCCATTGATGAATACCACTCATATTTTCATCTCTATCAAGATCTGGAAACATGAAAATAAATGGTGTGTGAGTAACAAATATAGAGAGAGCATTTCCAAAGGGGATGTCTTTCGTAAAATGTTTTAAAAACATGCCTACTTTCCAACATTACATCGAACTCAACAAATGATGGAATTCCCTCAGACTTATCAAAGGTCAAGTTCTTGGGTGGACGCATGCCTATTGCCACTGCCATTGAAAACTATCATTTTCTCCACATCCTATGAGTTTCTAGCCATTTAATTTGAGGAATGAAGTTATTTTTTCTACCATATGTAGTTGTCTCAAAAAGAAGTAGAAGAAAATACATATTCCCCCATAGTTTGAAAAGAGGGGAGTGTATTCCATCGAATGTTGAAGTCCCTTAAATAAATCATCCACACATAGTACGTCTTTGTTACATTGTTCTTCCAGACATCGGGTGGAGTGAGGGAATATACATGGTCATTGGTTCACAGGTACATTGCATTTTGTTTTTTTTAATAGGGATTGGAGGTGCCAGAATCCTAGTCACCTTTCCCAGAAAGGGACTCCAAACTTACAGGCTGGTACATCTATGCTTACTGATGTTGTGATGGAAAATGGAAAATTTTTACATAAAATGAAACTCCCGAAGGCGAGAACAACATGTGAATTGTAAAGATGATCGCAAACCAGGTAATTCTCTACCATAGCTTTATCCCACGTTCAACTCAACATATTCAATAAGGGTCGTTCATCCCATGGAAATTTTCAAGATAATCGAGGAATGACTTCCCCCAACACAACATCCTCAAAAATTCCAACAACTAAGTCTCCTGCCACTGTGTTATTGGATGTCTAAGACAAGCCATCATTTTCATCAACATTTACGATATTAACAGTGTTATTAATGGCCAGTGGTGCACATACCTCAATCGGGTCAAATTCCTTAGGGAGAGATTCAATTTCAATGTGTCTCTCATATTTATATTGTTCAAATGTTTTATCTATAAAATTTTCAATGGTATCAATGAATTTAATCTTGATTTTGTCAAAAATGGAAGTCATAGACTCTCTAGTTGTATCCATGAAACATAAAAAAAAAATGGTGACAGTGGAATGATTTAACTTGATTTCCACAAATTTTGGCTTTGATACCAATGTATCAAAAACACAATTAAATTTTCTCAAATAGGAAAGAAATAAAATATAATGTATAAGAATATATGATTGAATGATATGATATTTACAATGAATGGGCCCCTTCTATAAATATAGTCTACATGGTGCCTCTTTTCCTCTTTATGAAGAGGTGTGTCTTTTTACTTATTTGTATATTTATGAATATTTACTATTATATTTAATTATACATATCTTATTTTTGTATACATAATAGAAAAAGTGGCCCTGGGATGAGTGTTTTCATGAAAATTAATAGGGAATACGTCGTTGAAGGTGGGAATGTCAGGATTCCAACAATGCAAATGGCACATGAAACAAATATTTTGAACTCCCGCACGAACCTTGGGAATTTTGTGAATGGTCCATATAAAAGGTGATGGGCCCACAAGGACAATTCATTTGTACTAGTTTGAATTTTCATTGAGCATCTAGAGTCCACATGATTCTTGAGCTTGTTTTGCACACATCGATCACTTGTTTTAGATGTCGTGAGAGCCAAGTAAGAGGTTTTGATGTCCTCTTTAATTTTAACCAATGGCCATATGTTAGTCATGGAGTATGGGATGTATAGCTATTCACTAGATAGTTTTTCATTTCATAGGTTCATAAGTATCAGTCATGCAAATTAGTTGCATGACTGAATTTTTGTATTCTCCGCAATTCTCACAGTTTTTAGGTGGACAATCATGAGAATATGTATTGCGATTGTTCGCTATATTTTCATGAGACTTATGTGTGAAAGTGATCCCATAGTCATGTAAATCTCATGACTATTCATAGGATAGTCATGTATATGACTTATGCAATTATTCAATGAAAAAACACTCACACAACTTATATGATTGTTTGAGAAGAAGATGTGCAATTTGCACTAGATTTGTATTGACAAGTTATGCAAACTAACAAGTGTCTTGTTTTTTTAATTTTGCAAGCACCTGCCTAGCCTCAATCCATGCCAATGCTTTGACAAGAGTGATATTATGATTATTTTCATGCATAGGTGGAATCCTACTCGGTGGTCAACCATGAGATAGCTAGTTACAACCTACTCAAATATTTTGATTACCCCTTGCTTCACTCCAATAAGGGGCTACTAATAGAGCTAGTATAGATGTGGTTTTCAGATGAGCATCACTTTGTAGTGTAAGGTCAACCATTGGAACTAAGCACCCATTTTTATCTATACTTCATGATTGGATTCCCATCAGGGTGTTAGAAAAACAGGACCATCGAGCAATAAAATAAAACAAATGCGGAAACAAAACACAGAAGATACACAATACAAGAGAGACACGAATTTACGTGGTTCACCCAGTGTGGGCTACGTCCACCAGAGAAATTGCCATGTCCTTCCTATATTATTATCCAGCAAATGAAGGGATACAACCTACAGCAAAACCCGCTGTAACTTCTTCTTCTTTCTCTCACAGTCTCCTCTCTCAGAATACAATATTCACCATTAACCATATCCGCAATACATTTCCATCATAAAAGAGGGTTGCCTTCTAGGGAAAAAAACACTAACATAATCTCTACCGTTAGATCTGCGACCTTATAATGAACGGTCCAGATTTACAATGAAATTACAATATACATTTACAAGGCATTTTTTCCTCCGGGGGCTTCACCCCCGAACCCCCATTGAGGGACGTTGCCCCCAGACTCCCCAGTCGGGGGGATAGCCCCCACGGATCCCGCAGAGGGGGTACCCCCCCTCTGCACTCCCCTGCGTGGAAGAGTGTACATACTTCTGGGGTGTAAATACTTCATGGGGTATAAACACGACTGAAATTAAAAGACCTCTGAAACAGGAAGATAATCAGGCTCCACAACCAACAATCTCCCACTTGGAGACTGATCTCAACAACTCCACCGCTGTTGTATATGTTGGACTCTGAACCTTCTTGGACCTGGAAAATTTCTCATCTTCATCTTCATTCTTGAAGACCAACTGAAACTGAGCAGGAACTCAGTTTCTCCCTGGTTACTCCCTTTGTTAACATGTCTGTAGGATTCTGGATAGTGTGTATCTTTTCCAACTTCAAATGTCCATCTTCCAAGATGGATCGTATGAAGTGGTACCTCAACTGTATATGCTTAGTCTTCGAATGGAAGGCTGAGTTCTTTGCAAGGTGAATGGCACTCTGACTGTCACAATACAACCTGATGTTCTCCTGCTTCTTTCCCAATTCCTCCATAAACCTCTATAACCAAATCATCTCTTTACTAGCCTCTGTAGCAGCAACATACTCTGCCTCTGTTGTTGA
>ML783202.1:0-26993 GCA_009831015.1 Picea engelmannii | reverse complement strand
CCATCTTTCTGGCAATGAGCACAAGATTAGAAGAGCCCTGACCTCATCATCAAAGTCCACTTTTACAGAACTTAGTTGATTAGTAACCGTATTAAATTCATTTAAATGATCTGCAACAGACCCACCTTCTGACATCTTCATATAAAATAATCTCTTCATTAGAAATACTTTATTGGACGCCGAGGGTTTTTCATACAATTTGGCCAATGCGTCCATCAAACCCTTCGTTGTCTTTTCTTTGGAAATATTGAAAGCCACTGACGCTGCTAGGCTCAGTCGTATCATTCCTAGAGCCTTTCTGTCAAGAATCTCCCATTCTTCGTCCTTCATGGCCGTCAGCTTCTTTGCTACTCCACCCAATGGTAGGAATAGATCCTTCTGATATAAATAATTTTCCATCTGCATCTTCCATAACTGGTAGTTTTGGCCGTTAAATTTCTCGACCCTAAACTTTCCATCTTCCAACATTTCTCCCGCTCGAACCAGGAACCCTCTTTTCCTGCGAGTTACCTTTCGCTCTGATACCAGTTTTTAGAAAAACAGGACCGTGGAGCAATAAAATAAAACAAATGCGGAAACAAAACATAGAAGATACACAATACAAGAGAGACACGAATTTACGTGGTTCACCCAGTGTGGGCTACGTCCACCAGAGAAATTGCCAGGTCCTTCCTATATTATTATCTAGCAAATGAAGGGATACAACCTACAGCAAAACCCGTTGTAACTTCCTCTTCTTTCTCTCACAGTCTCCTCTCTCAGAATACAATATTCACCATTAACCATAGCCACAATACATTTCCCTCATAAAAGAGGGTTTCCTTCTAGGGCAAAAAACCCTAACATAATCTCTACAGTTAGATCTGCGACCTTATAATGAACGGTCCAGATTTACAATGAAATTACAATATACATTTACAAGGCAATTTTTCCTTTGGGGGCTTCGCCCCCGAACCCCCGCTGGGGGCCCTCTTGCCCCCAAACCCCCTAGCCGAGGGGATAGCCCCCCCGGACCCCACAGAGGGGGTACCCCACCTCTGCACTCCCCCGCGTGGAAGAGTGTACATACTTCTGGGGTGTAAATACTTCATGGGGTATAAACACGGCTGAAAGTAAAAGACCTCTGAATCAGGAAGATAATGAGGCTCCACAACCAACACAGGGGACTAGGGGTTGAACTAACACCTTACATGGAGGGTGCAAGGACAATCAACCATCTCGTTGCTCAGTACTATACTAACCCAGAGGGAAAGGAGGGGTGATCCATTATGATCGCCTCTATCTAAGACTTGGCCACATGGGTGATGAAAGTGATAGTGGTGTGGATATATGGATCCCTTGGAACCCATAGGATTACCAATGGCCATATATTAGTCATGGAGTAGGCGATCCAGAAACACTTTCTTGTTTGGTCTTGTTTTATGAGAGAGACTATATTTATGAAATTAATGTGTTGTTATATACATGACGAGGGATAGTTCACATTTGGATTTGTTCTGTATTGTTTCATTTATGAACAAGTGATGTTTCTGCATCTACAGTTAGTTATATGATCATGAGAGATGTAGGAGCCATGGATGGTGTGGTGGTGAGAGGTTTTGACCTGCATGGGTGGGGAGAGGTAGCTAGGTACTTTACCTATCAGTTTTTCAGGTGGTGGTGACAACTTCCACTGATGATCCTAGATGGTGATGGTGGTGACCTTCCTATTATGAGGGAACATCATCATATGAAACAATAATGAAGTGATGTATTTCATAACATACATATATCTATTCCCAAGGAGTGGCATACATATATCTATGCCACCCATATCAACCTGAAGGGATTTACAAAAATGTCCCCATTGAGCTAGAGAGAAAAATTATCATAATAGAAATTGAGCTCATAGATGCACAACTAATGGGGGACTATGGAATGAGTATTACGAGTTTCCTTATGTGGGGTTACCATATTGGTTGTAAGATGTATATGTCCCTCCACTGTATTTTTTACTATTTCAGGATGGCCCATGTATGTGTGGGGAAGCATGTCGTCCTAGGGGGACATGCTACGTCCATAATGTAATGGGTTGTTTCCACCTTGCATATGGGGTTAATTTTTATGTATTAGGATATAAGGCAAATATGACATGCTAACAACATTTTGAGGTATGTGGGATCCAACATAATTCTTGGTGCCATATGGGTATCAATGTCCATAAGGTTTGTTGATAAGGGACATTGACCCAATCAATCCATCCACTATGTGGGATTCCCTCAGAATCTCTCACTCAAATGGGAAAGTGTGAAGGTAATCTGGGATGATTGTATAAAAGTACCTGAACTAAGTGTAAATCAAATAAAAATGCTAGGATTTGAGAATGGCCCCATCTTCTATCCCAGGCATGGTGGTGACCACATCTTTGGTGATCAATGGAAATATATACTTCAAGAACCAATCCAGTAGGATTTTTCCCTTAAATTCTATCGTGCACAAGCTACGTCATCGACGCCACTCATGGATATGATCCACGATGTGCATGTAAGTGGTTTGTTTGAAATAGGTAAGAATTTTCAATACAATGTCATGACAAACTAGTAATTGGAAAAAATCTAGGAATGCATTTTCCAGAGATGTAAAATTAACATGTGATCTTATTGTTTCATTAATATACCATTTGGTTGATGGTCCAATTAGAGTTTACTAAAAAAATTTAATCTAGACCAAATCATCTATGATATTTTTGGTTGAGCACCATAGATGAAACATCATGATATTATTTTCCCGGTTTTCCCTAAAATTTTGGGATATCCTTGGGAAGTTCAGTTGGCGTGGGTGGCCAAGGAAGGTCATGTAAAATGGGGTCGTTGGTTAGCTTCATAAAATGTGGGATATTAAGAGAAGTCATATATGTAAGGTTGGTATTCATATGTTGGAGTGTCATAGGAGGTGGTGGAACAACTACCATTGAGCCTAACTAGATCCCGTTGAGGATGATATTCCAAGAGGGGACCTAGGCGGAGATGATCTCAACAAGGATGACATGAGAAGATATAACCCTAGTTGTGTTGCACCCAAAGGTAAGTGTTCTAGGGTAAATCTAATTGGTGCAACAAACAAATATGAAATGCCTCCCAACACTAGGGGAAGACCCTGGAAACGTGGGAATACCAAGGTGACCAAGGGTCCTCAATGGTTCCTAGTTGAGAATATGGTGTGTGAAACTCAAACGGATTTTCATTAGATCGTTCTTTTTAAAACATGTCCTAATAAAAGAAAATATTTGAACAAATGAAATGATTGAGATAATGGTGCAACAATTTTTTAATGTATTCCACTTTAAATCACAATATGTGTTTCAATGTAGGTTTTTTTTTGTATAAGGGTGTGAAAAAAGGAAAACACATCTCCTATGAGACCTAACATCCTTTCACTCAAATAATATTGGTCCTTCCAAAATCTCTCAACAAATGGGGTCTGACTCCATTGAAGACAACTAGTGAAGGTGAAAATAAGTCAGATATAGTGATGGGCATTAAGGGCATGCCCCAATGGAACTAGCGACATTTCCAAACTACCAACTCTATCTATCTTAGGTGAAAATGTAGCCCACAAGTGCCACCTGTGTAGAAATCCTAATTTTTTTCCACTAAGTTACCTTCCTCAAGTGAGGGAAAGGGAATCTTAGCCTCAATAAAGTGGCAGGTCGTAGTCGGACAATATTTGGATGGCTTAAGGAGACTATCAAAGACAATCAGACCTCATCATATGACCCCAAAAGGATCTCCTTGTCTTGGTTTTTACACTCTTGATGAAAAATATTTTTAAATATCCCTAGGAAAAATATTGTGTTTCATATGAGAAATGATTACGGTGAGTTGGTTGGATGCCTATCCTCACAATCCTATCCAAAACTATTAATTCTTTTGTGACATTGCAAAGGAGGAATTAAATGTGTTGGTTAGTCAAGATGCTTTTAGGAGTCTAAACTAGTGTCATGAACCAATCGTTTTGATTAACATGTGAGGAAGGAGGTATTTCATACCTCTTTACTCTTTCTAATTCACCAAGATCACTTTTGGGTGCAAGTTGAAGAGAATACTCAACAAAGAATTTTCTTTAGGACTTTTCTATGTGTGCTTCATGTGAGGAAACTACAATGTTTTGATACAAGAGCATTGGAAATTAAATTGCAATACTTAAATAAATTTGATTAATGACACAACATATGGACTTTGAGGTGTCCTTTAATCCACCTACTTAAATTATAGATGATTTAAACTAATGTACAAATTAGCAATACTCTCACTTATTATTGCAAAAAAAAAAAAAAAATTGTCGAAGGTAAAAGATGTGAACGTGTATGGGTTCTTACTTCACCTAATTAACTTCTATGTGATGATGAAATTTTCAAGTAACCATGCCAAAAAAATTAAATTGTGTGTGAAGGGAGGTATTTCACCTACTTCACTCATTTTGGTTTGCCAAGATTGCTTTTGGGTGCAAGGAAAAAAACATAAAAAGGAGGCTTTTAGGTCCCTTGTGTGTCGTAAGTGAAAGAAAATGAAACAAAATGATTGAACTCTAATCTAAGCATCCAATATGTGATATAACAAGTAAAAATCCATCCATGTGGCAAGAGAAACAAAATATGATTTATCCTCCTACCCACTAGGTTAGTTAATTACTAATGCAAGAATAGAAAAAAGAATAGATATTTATGCCTAAAATTTATGACAAATTAAGTCCTTCTACCTAGGGATGTTGATGAACCTAACTAATGATTAAAAATAATATTTAAGTGTACTTGCACTGGTCTCTTCAGAGACAATCACGTAGTTTGTGTGGCAGCCTAGTTTGACAAGCCACACGACTTCCACGAAAAATTGACCCAAAGTCGTGAGACTTGTACAAAACAAATTGAAATAGTCACAAAAGTCATCGATCTCATGTGAAAGAAAATTTTGGGAAGAAAAACCATAGAGGGTGGTTGTAAATTAGATGTACATGATAGTTATGAATCTTGAAAGGCACTAGATGCTAGAGAATGCTTGAAAACAACCTAAGAAGGGGTATGTGGTGATCTAAATCCAAGTGGGAGTCACCAATCTATTCAGTATATTTTATTGCAGTAGTGAGAAAAATCCCCTTTAATAATCAATGTTATGAGCTAAAAAATAGACAATGGTTAGTTATGGGACAAACACAAGAGTGTTATTGCAATAAAAACAAAGCAAATAAGCATGCATAATATTTGAACTAAAAATTAAACTACAAGAAAACCACTCAAATAAAAAGATGGAGGGAAACAACAATACTCATATATTGGTCCAATGGAAAGGCATGAACATGAGTAACAACACTTCGTCACGGGCTCTAGAAATGGCATCTTTTTATACCATATTTTCCCTACTTTTAACCCCTTTCCGCATACCTAGACCTTATATCAATCCATTATTGTGCGGGATTTAGACTTAATGTGTTTCCATTACATTTTTTTAGTAATTTACATGAATTTATGATTAAACATTAGAAAAAAAGATCATATTTGCGTTTATCTTTTAGTTAATTAGTAAGGACAATGTGCCAAATAGGTTGTTGTGCAGATTGTGATATCGCCATAGGATGTATTTTGGTTCCAACAGTTGTAGCTCTCTATTGCTGGTTGTTGCAACTATGGAGTGCTACAACACAAGTGTTGCAACTTTGGAGTGTTGCAACTATGAAGTGTTGCACCACAATTGTTGCAACTCTTATGCAGTTGCTGCAATTTGCTAGGGAACTATTATGCACTGCATCTCATTGTTGCAACTCCTTACAACAATTGTTGCAACTCGCCAGGGAACTATTCTATGTTGCAACTCCTTACAACAGTTGTTGCAACTCGCCAGGAAACTATTCTACGCTACAACTCCTTACAACAATTGTTGCAACTTGCAAGGGAACTGTTCTGCACTGCAACTCATTGCAACAAATCCTTACAATATTTGTTGCAACTTGCCAGGGAACTATTATGCAGTTGTTGCAACTCACTAGGGAACTATTTTGTGTTGCAATTGGAACCTTGAGCCATCGGAACCATGAGCCAACATTGAAACTATGAGCCATTGGAACCCTGAGCTGTGTTTTTACTACTCTACGTGACAAGTATGGATCCATGCAACAATAATGTTAATCTAATAAAATTAAATATATGGAGATAATGTTGTGATTCCAAAACAATATTATTTTGAGTGGTTAATCAAGAATCTTGGAATTCTTGGGAAAAATATCTTGGCGTTATTTATTATTTTCTAATTGTTAGCAAAATATCTTGGAAGTTATCTATTATTTGTTAATTGTTATCAAACGATCTTGGAGTTATTCACTAATTGCTAATTGTTAGATGGAAACTATTCATTATTTACGAAATTGTTGTAACCACTATAGATTTATTAAATCCATAAGTGGGTTTACTTAGATACACGTTATTTCTACTTTCCATTAAATTTATGTATAAAAGAGAGCACTCTCTCCATTATTCGAGGGGACTCTTCGAGCAATGTCCTAATGATAATGTAATAATTTATATTGAGCTTTTATTTTAATTATAGACTTGTATTTTCCATAGCGTGTGATTTAATTAATTTAATTTATTTTGCATATTTATAATAGACTGATTTATTTAAATTTATTTGTTTGTTCATTAGATTTATTACAATCATGACATGTTTAATTGTTAATTCCTATTTAAATTATGTAGTTGATTATTCATGTAGAATTGCATTTGTTTATTCATTCCCATTACATTTCAGATTTAGTTTGCATTCATGTAGGTTTTGAATAAATGTGCTTAATGCAACGATTGCATTTTTTGTTTGGATTAATATAAGTGATCATCTTGGCAAGGATTATAATAATTTATTTTCTTCCCTGCAATCTAGATTAGTCTTTACATTCCCTTCAATTAGTTAATAGATTTCCTTTCAGTACATACTTGAGGTCACTTCAAGAGACAGTTGATTCATATTCTTGATACCTGCAGCCTATGTGTTTTTTTTCATGCAAGTGTGTGTTCCTAGAATTATATTTTTGGGGTTGCTTTGGGAGACAGTTGATTCATACTCCCGATACCTGCGACTGGTGTGTTTCATTTTGTAGCATGTTTGTTTCCTTTTGAGAACATGTGAATTTATTTCCTACAAATAGCTTTAGAACCTTGCCAAGTTTGTGAACTATCCATAATCTCCTTGCAAAGGTAATCATTGACACTATGACTACAACACATAGAAATAATATTTGTTCCTTCATATACAATGCACGATATTTCACAAGTTCCATACAATCCTGAGATTTATAATTAAATACACAGTCTTTCTAACTATCTTCTTAAGAAATTAGGGAGGTGATTAACAAGACCTATCATTTTTGGCATCATTGTAAGAGAAATGTCAATGGTGAAATATTCTTTCTAGTATCAATTTCGTTTGTTTTTGTTTTTTTGATAAGTGTGCATTTAGACTATTTTCTAGCACTTGTTTCCTTTCAGCTTGTGAGGTGTTTTTCATTTTTAGGATAGTAGAGTAAAATGAAAGAACCCCCAAAACACATGGTGTAGTAAGAGTCAGTCATCATGCTAATATATTTTGTAAGTCGAAAAGAAGGTTAAACTAGGATACACATGATACCATGGCTGCTGCAACATTGGTTGCATTGTTGCAACACTGGTTGTGATGTCGCAACACCGATGGTTGAATGTTGTTGCAACACCAATGGTTGACCATTGCCACAACTCTGAGTATAGTCTATTCATGTCACTATTTTGTGTTGTCGTTACACCAGCTAGGAAAATGGTGGATGCACCAAAAATATTGATTAAGTTGTACACTGGACAATGGGAGAGGACAACAATGTAACAAGCCAACTCACCCGATTATAACTACTTTTTCTTATCCTGAAGACCAATCAGAGTAATTCTACCTATTGAATATTTATTTTCCATCATTGATTGCTTCTACCCATACATGGTATCTTTGGTCTTAATCATAATTAAAAACACATGATTAGTCAATAACTTGATGGTGGTTGCAATTGTCATTCAAATTTTCGCATCCCTCATCATACAAGAATCCCAATTTCATAAGCAAAATGTGGAATTTATTTCATGGATAATGAGACACTCTGTGGATTCTCTCGAATTCCCATGGTGGTTATGTCAGGATTTAATTGTATCACTCTCATTAACACATTTTTTGAACTAAATACTTGATTTGCATTTTCTTCTTGATTTTGGGTGTACACTTTTCTCATTTTCTACAAATCTTGTATCGGTCATAATGCAAAATTGAATGGAATTTGTGTGGCAATTAGATCATTGACCTTACTAAACACAAAGTTGGGACATTCTTGTTTTGGGGGATCATTTTTAAAACCCGTTTCTATCTAAAGTAGCTCTTGGAATATTTTTCCTAAGCCATCTTGAATTTTTCAATTTGGATATGAAATGAAGAAATTGTGGCCAAAATACATACTAGGTGTCAAATAGGAAATTCAGGGATAGAGTTGGGACAATCCGTTTTTCGGAAACCTAATGTATATATCTTTCAAACATATTTATAGGGTATATTATCTTGTGAATCTAGTTTAGAATGGAAGTGATCGCTTCATTTTGATATCGTATGAGAAATCATGCCTGAAATATTGATTACATGTCTTAAATATGCACCCCTGAAACTTTGTTTCGTAAGTTGTTCACCGGCGTATTTTACCCATCAATTCTTATTGTCTTCAAAACCTGTTTCTACTGGGGATACACACATGAGTCTTATTTCATATCTAATTGGAATCATTTTTATCCGTCATTAAATGAAAATGTTGTATTCAAAATAGTAATTGTTGGTCTAGGGAGGAATTCAAAAACAACTCTATCTTTTAGGTTGTTCTTAAGCAGATTTGGCATATCACCTTATGGAATTTTTAAAACCCGTTTATACTAGAAATATCCCTATGAATTTAATTTCATTTGGATTTTTAATCACTCCCGTTAGGACTTGAACAAATATTTTATCAACAAAATACCACTGGGTAGTCTAGTTGGCCAACACTCCTCAACAGGTAACATGTGAATTTTACTTTTCTTATTCTACCAAATTTCGCACATCCTTTTTGTAAATGAATCCTTTCACAAGACCTAGTATTTATTGTGCCCATTCATCAGTATCATGGTATGCATATGCATTTCCTCCCTCCTAATTTGAAATAATTGCATGTTTAAGTTCATGAAGTTCCTTTGATTATGTGGTTTCCCTTGAAGCTTGATCTTTTCCTTATAATATATTTTGGATAACCACTATTATAAAGTCACAACTTCAGCCTCATCATTTATGACTTCCCGCTCCGACCATCTCTAACCCATGCAATAAAGTGACTCGACTCACTTACAATGTTGAGTCACCTTGTTATCCCATTCCTTTACTTAATAAATTTGATGATGAAAACATGTCTCAGGTGCCATCAGACCTTGGAATTCTTGAAAACCAAGTTGATGGCGAGAATTCCTTGGAAATAAAAATTTATGACTTTGAAAACCCTCTGAGCACAGTTAGACATATCTTGTTTGAAAATCAACTTGTTGGCGGATAAGGTTTGCAAATCAAATAAGAAAAACAAACAATTCCATCAAGGTTGCTCTCTGAATAAATATCTCCAAGTTTCAACATTCCATTAGAAGGTTGTTCTAGATCTCATCTACAACTCATATTGTGCTCCAAAGTCCCAAGCTCCACACTTCTCTTTCTTACAAATTATGTTACATTATGGTGGACCACATCATACCTCTTGTCTCTCATGATGATGTTGTAAACAATATGGACTTCTTTGGTCAGTGCAGGTATGCTTCTTTTTCTTTTATTTAATCTTAGTTCATTGGATTTTATGGATTTTTATTTGGAAATCCACTTAGGCCTCTGTCCTGCTTCCTCATGTTTTTCCATTTCTCAAGGGTGGAAAATATTTTTAGTTTGGGGGGGGGGATACAATCACCTTTACATTCCATAACATTCATCCACCATCTTATCCATCTGCACTCCAATATCCATGCATGAGAAGGATTCAAAGTTGCCAACAATAGAATACCTTGTTGGCACCACACAAGAACCAACAGTAAGAACAATAAAAGACCTTGTTGTTTCCACAAAAGAACCAACAATAAAGAAAAAAAAGAAGGTATTGTTGTTTCTCCACAAGAACCAACAACAGGTAAATAAGCAATTGAAAGGGACAACCAACATTTGCTAATACCATATCTTTATTGCTTGATCTATGAGCATTTGCAGGAACAGTGCATTAAAAGATGGTTTTAAGAAACACATTTTCCAAGTAGATCATACCCCATCTACAGGTTTTGTGTTTATTGAGGACATGCAACATCATTAGTTTGGGGGGCAGGGTGGTTTGTTGTACATTTCTTACTCGGAACACCATTTTTTTTTTGGCCTTCCATTTGATAGAAAATTTTTCAGTTTGGGGGAGAGGAAAAATCATCACGTAGAGAGGAATAGACTGCCCCACAAGAACCTACAACATAAGAAGCTTCTATAGAATCCATTCCTACAGAAGAACATGTATTCATCCTTGAGTTTGGGTACGTACAACAATAGTTTCATTTTCAGTAGACAATGACAATTTTCAGCATTAGTGACACAAGAAATCCCTATTACGGCTACACAAGAACCAATAATAGGAATTCACGTGGTTGTTACACGAGAACCAGTAGCAGGTCACAAAATATCACCATGTCAAGAGTTATGATTTACTGTTGCTACTCTTTTTTTAACATTGTTGTTGTTACTCGGTTTTTTATATTATGTGGAAAAATTGATTTGTTTATATCTTGGAATCTGTGCATCAGAGGGTCATGATTTTTGGTAAGGAGGAGTAATAAAATATGACAAGAATGCTTGCAAAATTTCACAGAAAAGAAGTTTGTAATTTGAGAGAAAATGGTTAAAGAAGCTTGTTGCTACTCCTACAACACTCTTGTTGCAACTCACCTATAACATCTTATTTGCTTATATTTTAAGGGTCGTGAACTAGATCAGTTTGTTTTTTTGTGGACAGAGGCATTAAGTTGGGATAAGCACAACCACCAAAAATCTCCTTAATCTGAAGTATTGTCTGCATGAAATAACATTTTTCAAATATGTTGCAACTCCTTGTGCAGGTTTGGGTTTGTTGCAACTCCATTAGATTTTATGCAAGCTTGATAGAATTTTTTCAGGATGATAATGATGATTTTGAAGGATGCTTCTTAACAACCCATAGCAAACAAGTCATTAAAGGAAAAATAAAATGAAAAAAATGTTAACAACAGAGAAAGGTATACGATGGAAAAAGAGAAGTGTCCCTACAGTTTGGATAATACATAGGTATTGGGTTGCATGAGGACATGCAACATTTTTAGTTTGGGGGAGATAACGGGCTCCAGAAATGGCATCTTTTTATACCATATTTTCCCTACTTTTAACCCATTTTTGCTTACCTAGACCTTGTATCAATCCATTATTGTGTGGGATTTAGACTTAATGTGTTTCCATTACATTTCTTTAGTAATTTCCATGAATTTATGATTAATCATTAGAAAAAGATCATATTTTCATTTATCTTTGAGTTAATTTGCAAAGACGATGTGTCAGACAGGTTGTTGTGAAGATTGTGATATCACCATAGGATGTATTTTGGTTCCCATTGTTGCAACTCTCTATTGTTGGTTTTTGCAACTCTTGAGTGTTGCAACACAACTACTGCAACTCTGGCTCAAAAACTACTATAACTATGAAGTGTTGCAACACGGATGTTGCAACTCCCATGCAATTGTTGCAACACGGATGTTGCAACTCCCACGCAGTTGTTGCAACCCCTTACAATAGTTGTTGCAACTTGTCAGAGAACTATTATACGCTACAACTTGTTGTTGAAAATCCTTACAACAGTTGATGCAACTTGTTGGGGAACTATTCTACGTCGCAACTCCTTACAACGGTTGTTGCAACTCGACAGGGAACTATTCTACATTGCAACTCCTTACAACATTTGTTTCAACTCACGAGGGAACTATTTTACGCCTCATTGTTGCAACTCCTTATAACAGTTGTTGCAACTCTCCAGAGAACTATTCTGCAGTTGTTGCAACTCGCCAGGGAACTGTTATGCACTACAATTGGAACCTCGAGCTATCAAAACCTTGAGCCATCGGAACCATGAGCCAACACAGGAATTATGAGCCAATGGAACCATGAGCTATGTTGTTACTACTCTGCATGACAAGTATGGATCCATGTAACAATAATGTTAATCCAAACAAATTAAAAATGGAGATAATGTTGTGATTCCAAGAAAACATAGTAGTTTGAGTGGTTAACAAAGAATCTTGGAATTCTTAGGAAAATGATATTGGAGTTATTTATTATTTTCTAATTGTTAGCAAAAAATCTTGGAGTTATTTATTATTTGATAATTGTTAGCAATAAATCTTGGAGTTATTCATTAATTGCTAATTATTAGCTAGAAACTATTTATTATTTAAGAAATTTTTGTAACCATTATGGATTTATTAAATCCATAAGTGGGTTTATTTAGATACTCGTTATTTCTAGTTTCCATTAAATTTATGTATAAAAGAGAACACTCTCTCCATTATGGGGGGGGGGACTCTTAGAGAAATGTTTGAATGATAATGGAATAATTTATATTGAGATTTTATTTTAATTATAGACTTATAGCTTCCATAGTGTGTGAATTAATTAATTTAATTTAATTTGCATATTTATAGTAGACTTATTTATTTAAATTAATTTACTCATTCATTATATTTATTGCAATCATGACATGTTTAATTGTTAATTGTTATTTAAATTATGTAGTTGATTATTCATGTAGAATTGCATTTGTTTATTCATTCCCATTACATTTCATATTTAGTTTGCATTCCTATAGGTTTTGAATAAATGTGCTTAATTCAACGATTGAATTTTTCAATCGGAGTAATAGAAGTGATCATCTTAGCAAGGATTAGAATGAGTTATTTTCTTCCTTGCAATCTAGATTAGTCTTTACATTCCCTGCAATTAGTTAATAGACTTTCTTTCAACACATAGCTGGGGTCACTTTGGTAGACAATTGATTCATGCTTCGGATACCTATAGCCTGTGTGTTTCTTTTCAAGCAAATGTGTGTTCCTATAATAGATTGACGGGGTTGCTTCGGGAGACAATTGATTCATACTCCTAATACTTGTAGCTAGTGTGTTTCATTTTCTAGCATGTGTGTTTCCGTTTGGGAATGTGTAAATTTTATTTCCTGGAAATAGCTTTAGAACCTTGCCAAGTTTGTGAACTATCCATACCCTCCCTGCAAAGGTAATCATTGACACTATGAATACAAAACATAGAAATAATAGTTGTTCCTGCATATACAATGCACAACAGTTCGCAAGTTCCATACAAGCCCTAGATTGGTAATTAAATGCACAATCTTTCTAACTATCTTCTTGAGAAATTAGGGAGTTGATTAAAAAAACCTGTCACATGGGGATAATGGTTGGATGCAAATGAATCTCAACACTCTCCTTGGGATGGGTCCTTTTGATTCTTGAAATCCCTTTCTTATAAATGATGAATGAAGAAGTCCTTGTTCTTTGAGGAAAGAAATAAAGAAATCATAAGGGTGATGAACAATAGAGATGGGAGAGAAATATAGATGATTTCCACTCTCATTCCTATAGAATAACCCTACAATTATACTCTTCTTCAAATGCTTCCCCGTGGCTTTCATTTATAGGGAAATTATGAGCTCCATGAAGAACTAGTTCCAATGTGAAATCTTTTCATTTTAAATGGAGACCTCAATGCTTGAAAGGGGATTTGGGAGGCCAAACTACTCTTGATGAATGAGAAGGAGCTAAAATTTAATCTATACATCAACCTCGACGTACTTTGGATAGGATTTGATCCTTAACTATGTTGAAGAAATCAATCTCCTGTATGTGAGAAGACTTATGCATATTTCAAAGGAAATGTTGTGCAAGTCGCATGGGTATCAATGAATGAGGGCCACGTAAGTGCATGAAAACCCACTTTATAATGTTTTTCCAAAACTCTTATGAGGAGATGTAAAATATCCATGAGGTAGACCTATTATGATTTTTTATTTTCCACTAATGATGTCTTTAGATAATTGCCTAAATGTCTCTTATCAGTGAAATTAAGGTGATAACGTACTTCATGTATTTTCATCTACACCATTTAACTTTTCCCACATCAAAGAATTTTGTTAGCCTAACTTTAACACACACTTCACATTAACCAATGACGACATGACATATAGCAATGGGGCATGAGGTGGCATTACAAGTAGTTATGTGACAAGGAAAACAACTAGACAAGTGGATAGGTAGAAACTAGATGGAACATAGACCTAAAATTAATGTAGCGTGAATGAGAGGGAATGTGCATAGAGTCTTTGATTCTCATACAATGTAGTTAGAAATATTGAAATATTATAAAGTGAAAGACCTTTTTCTAGCTTATGCATGAGATGGGATTTTTTTATTTTCACTCTAATCCAACTACCAAGATTAAATGATAGCTATATCCAACAATGGCTATAACTTGAGATTATGATGGCCATATTGAAAACTACATGAGGCCAATTTGGGCATATGAAGGTGTGTCAAAAATATTTTTGTGAGTATAACCCAACAGAGGAGTTATCATGAGATTAATAAATATGCATGGTACATATTTTAATCAGACAACTCATACTAATGACCTTTTACACTAAAAAATTTGGGTGTCCATGTTTTAATGATCGTTCTTTTTGTGTTGTTAATCTGTAATTTTCCATGGATATTTCACTGGAACAATTCATCACAACAAATCTTACAATATTATGAAATATTTTATTATGTAGTTTATTACCTTAGATCTCATATTTAATATTGCTAGTGTAGTGCTCAAAATTATGGAAACAACTGAAACTGAAATGAAAGAAACAAGAAAATGAACACACCATCCACACAAATGAATGCAAGAAGTGACTTGGGAAACCCAATAAGGGAGAAAACCCATATAGAAGGTGAGACCTATGTTCTACTCTCTTTTTTTTTAGTTATGAAATGCAAGTACAAAGAAAGGGGGCACTCACTATGGAGTTTCCCTAAACATTGTGGCATGAATGACTACTACAAAATTGTCTACCTCATATGTCATGCTTCAATGTCCCACTCCTATATGTTTCTCTCAACTATGGAACAATAACAATACCAAAAGAATGCAACCCCTTCCTTTCCTAGCATCCTAGTATTTAATATATCTCAATAATCATCTAGGGTTAGGGTTAGGGTTTTATAATGGTTCAACCCTTAATTAACTTTATGGTTTTGGACCCTCTAGAATGTTCTTGAAATTCCACACATAGCTAGCCAAACATGTGTGAGTAATGGGGCTTGGGATGGCATCTACTTGGAATCATGGTGGTTAATAAAGTAGATAAACTTGCATGAGGCATAAATGTTGGAACCTCAGGTTCAGATGGTTCATCACACTTATCTTGGAGTCATTCAGTCGAGAGGACAACCAACAACTAGAAATAGTCAGTCAGGATATCGACTAGAAGTCAACATCAGTCGTTCGAGTAGTCGACTAGATTGTTGGTCGGATAATTGACTAGCATTTGAAGAAAGTTGGTTGATGGATCAACCAATCATACACTCAAATACAATTTTGATGCATATATGGTCGGGTCGATCAAACTTGACTAGACAAATAGTTAGTGCATATTTCCAGGCATCTGCTCCAACCACCAACGATTATATGTGGACAAGATATTCCTTTTTTCAAGGAAGTGGGTTAGGTCTTGAGACTATAAATAAAGGACCTAATGGATCATTATCATTAGAGTGAACATGCAAGTCAATATGTTCAATATGCATTTTGATGCTATGATCATAATGCAATGTGCTTAAGTGTTGTAATAGTGTCTTGAGACACTGTTGATTTTCAATGAAGTTATTTCTCTTCAATTATTTTACAGATTATGTTTTTTGTTCAGACAAGGTTATATCCAATCCCCAACATGGTATCAGAGAAAATAGTTTAGAACTCTCTTTTTTTCTACAAATTTTGTTGAGTCAGATCTATTTGTGATTGAATATAGGGCGGTGATTTGTTGACTATAACCTATGGATCATATCAAACCTGTTAGATATTGAAGATGGATTCTAAAATCGATCATGTTATTCTGAATGGATCAAATTATGTTATCTTGGAAACAAATATGGAAACCTTGTTGAAGATTAAAGGACTTTGACAATATATGAAGACTACGATTTCATATCCGAGGGACAACCAAATGAAGTATGTTGTCGATGGAAAGAAGGATGATGTTGTGGGAGTCATCATGACCTATATCTCATGGGAGATTCAGTTCCATACCAGGGGAATCGACTGTCCTCATCAAGTGTGGAAGAAATTGAAGTCTTTATTCAAAAAAGTCGATGAAATCCAAGTCATGCAGTTAGGGAAAGAGTCGATCTCTCTTGATCATCATTCTTCTGACAAAATCGAGGACTGTTTGGAACATATAAAAGAGATGCAGTTGAAATTGGACGAATGTGGGAAGAATTATTAGAAGAAATATGGGAAACTCATTGAGCTAGTCTTGATGAATCTGAGAACACCATTTGACATGTTCATTTTGACATTTAGAACCAACTGACAGGTACAAAAAGAAGATGGTAAGGATTTTACCTTTGATATTTTTTGTGTCCTACTGATTAATGATAAACACAGATTTATTAATGAAGGGAAGCTTGGTGGAAAACATCAAGCTCATTTTGTCAAGGGAAAGGGTAAGGTGAATCATAAGGAAAGAGGATTGTTGATACCCCTATACAAAGACTGGAATTCCTCAACCAGAAAAACAAAGGAAGGACGGATGAACCACTGAAGAATCGGAAGAAGAAGACATGTCAATACTATGGAAAGACTGGACATGTGGAGAAAGTATTCCGTAAGAAGGGAGATGACTTATAGGAGAAGGACAAGAAACTTGAAGGAGACATGTCGACTATTCATTAACTTGCTGATAATTTCACCTTCCAAGTTAGAACTTCTCAAGAGTTGCTTTCTCATCCCACACAGAATGAATGGGTAGCCAATTCTAGATGCACTCATCATATGGCTATGGATGTTTCCTTGTTCACATCCTTAGATAAAGTGGGGGAGTGAAATATCTATGTTGCTAATGAATTTTCTCTCGACATTGTTGGTTGTGGTGATGTTCCCTGTCGACATGGAGAAATTATTGACGTCTATCATGTGTTGAATTTAAGTGCAAATTTACCGTCAATTTATCAACTTACACAAACAAGTAATATTGTGGAGTTTTGGCTAGATGGGTTTTTTGTTAGGGATATAAAAAATGGTCAATCAATTATTGTCAGAGGGTTTATTGACCCAAAGGAAGGTTTGTACAAGTTTTGCGACTCGACTCAACCTGACTCTAAACCAACTACTCTCATTGCTCACACTGATGAATGAAGTTGAATTTGGCATGAACGACTTGGACACCAAAAATTTTGAATTATAACGTCGATGTCCACATAGAACATGGTCACATGTTTACCTAAAGTTCTTCCACCTGATGGAGTCTATAGAGGATATGCGTTGGGTAAGAATCATTAGGCACCCTTTGAATCTGACAAAGCATGGTGATCATAGAACCTCTTGGAACTAGTTCACAGTGATTTTTTTTGCATAAATATACCTTCCTTAGTAGGTGCAAAGTATATTTTGACCTTTATCGATGATCTCTCTCAATTCACTTGGGTTTATTTCCTGAAAAATAAGAATAATGTCTTTTAGAAGTTCAAGTAATTTTGGGCATTGACTGAAAATAAATGTGGTCAACCTATCAAGTTCTTGAGATCATAAAATGGTGGTGAGTATTTGAATCATCCCTTTGAAGAATACCTTGTTCAATATGGTATTGACTGACAACAGTCGGTTCCTCATACTCCTTAGTAGAATGGTGTTGGAGAATGCAAGAATCATATATTAATAGAAATAGCTAGTTGAAATGGTGTTGCAGAACTCAAGAATCAGAGATTAATAGAAATTTCTAGTTGTCTTTTATAGGAAAAATATTTTCCTCCTTGCTTCTAGGTTGAAGATATTTATTGTGCAAACTATCTTCAGAATCATATTTCGACTCGAACTGCCAGTTTCATGATTCCAATTGAAAAATGGTGTGGAAGAAAGCCTCTATTGGCCACCTCTGTGTATTTGGCTATGTTTCTTAGGTTTGTATCATGATGGTATACTCAGAAGAATCCAAATCCTATCAATTGTTTGACCCTGTCAAACGACAAATCATCATCAAAAAGGTTTGATGAGAAGTATTCAGGAATTAAGTTGTTGAATTCCTCATCTAGTTGATTACATGATGATCCCCTTGATGTTGTTTCCAATAGTTCACCTATTTCTTTTGTTATTCCTTCAAATGGATAGTTGAACTCTATCTCTATTGGGTTGTCGACCTCTATTCCCAAGTTGACTAGTCAATCGATTTATGTTGTGACTGGTCCTTTGTCTCCTTTGAATAAAATTGTTCTTGTTTTGGATCGACCTAATGTAGTGGACATCAATTGACCCTTTTCTTGCCTACCCAGATGGGATACTAAGATGATTGAAGTTGTTGGTCCTAATGTCAGTGATATTTCCTAAGGTTGACAAAATCGTAGTCAGAAGCAATATGTCAGTGTTTCTTTGATGAATTGTGTACTTGGAACTTATGATCCTATTCACTACTTATATGCACAAGGACAACTTGAATGGGAACAAGCCATGTATATTGAGATGGATTCCCTTTTGAATAATCACACTTGGGATTTAGTTCCTCGACCTCAAGGAAAGAACATTATGAAATGTTGATGGGTCTATAAGACCAAATTTACCTCTGAAGGTGTTGTTGAGCATCATAAATCTTGCTTGGTCATGAAAGGATTCTCTCAATAGGAAGGCCTATACTACACTAATACCTTTTCTGTTGTTGCAAAGATGAATTATGTTATAATGATTATTTCCCTTGTTACTCGTTTTGGATGGCAGATCCACCATATGGATGTCAAAATTGCCTTCCTTCATGGTGAATTATCTGAGGAAATATCCATGGAACAACCTCTTGGTTTTGTGATACATTCTAACATTGTTTGTCAACTTCAAAAGTCTCTTTATGGTTTGAAGCAAGCTCCTAGAGCTTGGTATGCTAAGATCGATCGTTTCTTTTTTCATCTTGGTTTCAAATGATGTGAATATGATCACAACTTATATGTAATCCATACTTCTATAAATACCTTTATTATTGTTGTATATGTTGATGACCTTGTCATTACTGGAAATAACATTGATCTCATTCTTAGATTGAATAAACAACTTGGTGACTCCTTTAACATGAAAGATCTTGGTATTTTGCATTATTTTTTGGGTCTTCGAGTATTACCTATGAATGATGGTTTATTCATTTCTCAATATAAATATGTAATGGATCTCTTAGCACATTTTAAGATGGCAGACTTTAATCCATGTACTATTCCTTTTCAGTCTGGAGTTAAGCTGAGTAAAGACTGTCAGTCTCCTAAAGTCCATGTTACCACATACCAAAACAAAGTACCAAAGTCCATGTTACCACACACTCGTACACATTTAACACTAAATAATAATGCTCTTAGTAGGTAAGTCTCATCATGATCCTCTTAGGTAAGGCATGCCCCAACCAAGGAAAATTTTAGGGGTTAAATTTCACCCATGGGATAATTTTTCATGTCTTTTTTTCAAAAAGATTCACCAATTTCCATTTTTTTTCTAAAATGATTCAGCCAATCTATAGGATAAAAGTATTTTACTTGAAAAATCATCAAAATTTTCTAAAAGTTATATGAAATCCTTAATAACTTGAATATTTTTACAAAATTATTGTTAAACATTCAATGGTTAGGATTTTAAGAATTAATAAGATTCACCAAGGTTTCTACACTTCAAGATAAGTATGGATTCTCAAAATTTTCCATGGCCTCAACCAATAATATCCAAAGGCTCGTCATCTATTTTCTCTCAACCATCGCCAACAATTTTGGGATGATTTGGATCCTCCAAGACAACAAAGGCCAAAGTTGAGGATTGTTTCTCATTAATCATTGGGAGAGGCAATATGTTGTGGTGGTGTTCCCACCTCTCTCTAACATATATGTCATTGTCATGGAAGCCACTCTGATGCCATTGTTGATGGAGGTTGAAAGGGGCCTCAAATAACTATCAATGCATCACGCAAGGGGCCTCATTTAAGAACTCCATAAGTTGTTGTAGGTGTTCCATATCCATTTTTGTCTTGTGGTCCTACACTATGATTTGCAAGGGAATATCAGTAAAAATTAGTGCATCATCATACAAAGAGAAAGTGTGATAAGGCTCATCCTTATTAAAAATCACATCATTACGCTTCTTCCAAATAAGTTAGAGAACTTGAATGCACACAAGAATTAAGGTTGTGTTAAATTAAATAGACCAAAGTAATATATCACCCAAACTTAGCAACTTTCCAAGTTGTGAGTGCTGGGAGGTAGGATCAGTAAATGGAACTTTACTAGATGCACACATATTTGGCTAGAGGACCAAACCAAAAGAGATATTTAAGGTCTCATATGATCCACACTAAGGATAGCATGGGTTTCAAATTCCTATGTAAGAAATCCCTTTCTTGACTAGTAAACCTACCATGTGTTGTGGCCCACTTTTTACTAATTGTTGGTATAAAACATAGTTCAACAAAAGATAAATATATAGAAGAAATGTTTCCAAAGGCCTGAGTATGCAATTTCATAAAATACCGAGTACACAAAGCTAAGGAGTCATATCATGTATCCTTGTTGCGAGGAAAATCTCTCTATGGTATGGGGTAAACCACAACATACTGAATGACACATAGAAATCAAATATAATCCCAAGTATGTTATATAAATGAATGCTAACAAGACAATGCCAAGAACCTACATCATCCAGACGTTTGATGAAGACCATCGTTGAGCATGCAACTCAAATCTTTATACCTACAACTTGTCCTCAGCAACCAAGAAATGCAAGAATATGGTGACAATATATAATGTTAGCATATAGATTAGCATAATCCATTAACATACATAAAAAATATTCCCATTGAATAATAATTTGAATATTTGCAAGATATCAATTGGATGAGAAAAGATTATTTCTATTAAAATAATCAACACAAGTATATAGATGAAATTGTTTTGTAATGACACACATCGGAACCGAGAAAGTAAGTCGCTCCAACTAGGCCTCCACCACTTCAATACTCCACCAAAGGAAAGCTCATATAAAGGAGACAATGAGATTCTCCATCATAAATAAGGAAGCGCTTGGGGGATAAACAAGGGGTTCAAACTTTCAAGGACAAAGGGATGCAGACTCAATATGAAGTGAAATTTCTCCAGAGATTATTTGATATCAAAGTCGAATTGTTCAATCTCCTTCAAGGCTTGGATAAGGCTCAATTTATAGCCTTCAAATGGAATTGAAGGGCTGAGTTGGAGCGTTTCCAGTATATGGAAGGTCAAGGATCGTGGATCTCGTGACATGGCATGGAAACCTGACATAATTTTTATTTTTTATCACCAAACCCGATGTACGTGGGTTGTAGTGGAGCAACCTGCGTATACATTTGTTCTCTAACTGATAGGGCACGTATATGTGGAAAAAAGTGATTTTTTGGATTTGGAAGGTACAAAATGGGACTTCAAGTCTACATAGGGAAATGGAAAGGCCATCCAAGCAAGTTTCATGGGGTGAGGAAAAAAAATTTGTAACAGATGCCCACTAATGTGTGAGGTCAGAGGAGTATCTTTGATGGCCGAAATACATTATAATTCCCAAAAGTGGAGTAATGGAGACTCGGCTGGAAGTGTTAGTTACCCATGAGAATATTACAATCCATAATGACTTTGTACACATGGATTCCAATCTGAATTACATTGCAAATCCATGTGGAAATATATCAAATAGTTGTTCATGGCCATGAATAGGAAATACCAAGAAAACATATGCCATAGGCTGTCATAGTCATGAACAAGGCATAGTGGAATCCAGTCTCAAAAATAAATCTGAAGATATCTGTATACAATGGAGTACAATCTGATATCCCATGATCACTGAAGTCATATAGGTATTATTCCAATGAAAGACAACAACAGATTAGCAATGTTTCTACTGTAAGATGGAGGTCTTCTACACTATATTCCGAAGGTGTAAGTATACATCATGTGAATAGAGGAGTTGAGGTCGAACACAATGAGACTTTGTTTGATTACCAATCATTAAGGTATACCATTAACAAACATGAGAAAACCTATCGATAATGAAAGTAGGTATCAAGGCACCAAGTACCTTCTACAAGTGTGAATAAGGGTGTTGAGTTCGAACACTTGAATAATCCATCGATCATGAGACATTGATGTATTCCCAACTGTCGATGGCGAGAGAAACTACCACTGATGATTGAAATCCTCTAGGTACTCATAAGACTCTATGTCTCATTTCTAGAATAGATGAGTTGAAGTCGATGGAAGGGGACCCATTGAAAGGAGAGAATTAGGGCATCTCTCATCAGTCAGCATGAGGTACAAAGAAATAGCTTGATGATTAGGAGGAACTCAGATGAATAGGATGTTCACGAACCAATGAACATGTCTATCTCTTGCATGCACCAAATACAAGTAGTGCATGAAAGAAACCCTCTGAATAACAGCCAATAAGAAAGATTGTCGATAAAGGTGAGGAAACCACCAATAATTATAATGGAATCCAAGACACTGCATGAATCCCAATGTGTGAATATATTTCTTGTCATTTAACACAAGGGAAACCCCCCATTCAATGACCAATGAGGAGATGTAAACTGATAGGTTCAAGGTTACCTACCCATAATGAAAGTAGGACCATGGTGCATGGTAGGGATACAACTTCATGTGACTCTGAGATACACTGATGGTATGGCCAACCTAAAAAGTCAAGAGTTATAAGAAATGGCCGACATAGACTTATATACTTCCTTTGAACAAGAGCATGAGACATATGGATAAATTAGGCAACATAAAATTGATGATAAAACTTTGTGATGCAAGAGGCATCGACAAACTCTCCATATGGAATAGAAGAATAACCAGTCAGAGTAGTAAATTCTAAGTAACGATCTCAGCTTCCTAAGGTCATGCTAAACCCAAAATTTGGATGATTGTGGACTCAAAAGTTTGTGCTTTGTTCAAAGGTGACACGATTGTTTTCGATATGAGATAAAATTATTTTCCCACCCATCTTTTTTGTTTTTTCATAGCAAAAGAAATGTTATGCTACAGGAGAGGAAACGAGTGTCGTGAGTAAGAAACTAACTCCAAACAGTGGAACATACCTATTCTCAATGCAAGGAATTGCATGTGGGGCATGGACACTCGTGGGGATGTTTCCTCTTAGGGTATAGAGTGTCAAGATGCAAAGGATATATTGAAAATGCTCTGCTTGGCTAGTGATGCAAATTGTTGAGCTAAGAGGCTTATAAAGAGAAAGCGGGAGCCGAAAGTAGGCTCAATACTACAAGCAAGATGATGGAATGTGATTACAACTTACCTCCAAAGAATGTCCTTTTTCATAGATTTAGTCCCCCAGCCCTGAAAATGTATAAAATAATACCCAAGAGAACTCTTTTAGCCAATGGTGACTAGAGTATTCATTTTTCGTAAGTAGTCTACTTGGTCCGAAAAAGGGTTAAACTTACACCAAATAGGCATCCTTTCAAATCCATTTAACAAGTGTGAAAGAGATAAGTTCACTCAACAATATTTTCTCTTTTTAGAGAGTCATAAAATATCTTAACCAAGACTTAGGGATGTTGTTCTAAGCAGCATATCACGGGGGAGGCCAGGGCTCCCATGGAGGACTTCTGTTGAAAGCCAACAACTCACTAATAGCTGACACAAGTTTGGGAGAACCCAAATCTTTCCAAGCTGAGGAGGATAAAATACTTGCAGAGGATCCTTCATCTACAATACATCGACGAATGCCTGTTATCTGGAAAGGTGCAGAAGAAGGAATGTGAGGCTCTACAAGATCATTCCAATCAAAGGAAACCATCCTAGTACTTGGAGGGAGCATACTTGGAGAGAATGGAATGCTCTCTTGTTCATAAGGTACATAACTATAAATGTTAAGGACATGGTCGAAAGACGCATCACCCCCCAAAAGAAGAGTGGGATTGATCGAAGATTGCATCGAAAATGTCACTTACTTAGACTTGTCACTCTCTAAGAAAAGAGTGAGATTGATCGAATATTGCATCGGCGCGGCCGTTTCTTCAACTATTGGTTTAATAGGATGAGAGACAACATGGTCAAGAGACACATCACTCCCCAAAACATAAGTGGTTTCGGCCAAATATTGCATCGGCACGATCATTGTATCAACCAAAAAAGGATTAGAAAGTTGGGAAACCAAGGATGACTCGGAAATCGAAGGGCCATTAGACAAGGACTGCGCTTCTTGTACCACTACAATAGCAGGGCACAAATGAGTTAGATGATCTCCTTTGCAAATTCTACAAAGGAACTTGGGATTACGTCTTATACATATAGGCTTCTCAATC
This sequence comes from Picea engelmannii, assembly GCA_009831015.1. Lineage (NCBI taxonomy): Eukaryota > Viridiplantae > Streptophyta > Pinopsida > Pinales > Pinaceae > Picea > Picea engelmannii. The sequence goes on along the minus strand of ML783202.1, from coordinate 2,270 downwards.
GTATCAATGCCCCAACATGACTTATAGTGGTCGGTGACATGCTCCCAGCATGACTTGCAGAGGCTAGTAGCAGATCTTCACCATGACTTGTAGAGGTTGTTGACAAATCCCCAACATGAATAACAAAGGTTGGTGATGTTTGTGCAGTGTGACTAGCAGTGAATAGAGTTGTGCCCCCAGCATGACATGCAACAGCTGGTTGTTGGTCTTCAACATGACTTGCAGCGGTTGTTGAATTATCTCCAACATGACTAGCAAAGGTTGGTGATATAATGTCGGTATAACTTGCAGTGATTGAACTTGTGCTTCTAGCATGACATGCAGCGGCTGATTGTGGAATCATAGACCAAGGTCCCGAGAAAGACTGGTTTTGAGAGATTGTAGGCCAGGAAGGGTTTTGGTATACACCATGGTATCCTCCTCCAAACTAATTCATAAAGGGTTGTAAGGGCATCATCACCAAGGAAGTCGCTTGTGGAGAGAAAGAGACATGGCAAGGGTTACTCAGGTGAGGATATATGTTTCCCCCAGATGAAGGAACTCCATGAAGGGGGTTTCTCATACTATAAAATTGACTTCCCTCGGATGAAACAACAGAGGATAGAAGGAGGTCCACCATGAGAAAAACGTTTGTAGGAACCAACATAGCGAAAGAAGGATAGATGGACGGGATGTAAGAAGTAGAAGGACCTCCCATTTGAGCATTCGATCCTAGAAAAGAGAAGCTAGGATTGGGTCCATAGGAAGGATAATTCCAACCTCCTACCATGGGAGTTGGTTGAGGGATATGACCTCCACAAAACACAAAGGGAGAATAAGGAGGCATCATGCCCCCAGACCCAAAACTAGGATTCACATAAGATGACAAAATAGAGGATGACAAGTGCGAAGTCATGTCTGGAATACCAAAAGAGAAATTATTAGAGGCCTAAGACATTGGTTGAGTATCATGATTCGACGTACCACTCAGAAATACAAAAGGATTCGTCCCCATGGACTAAGCAAAGACCATGGGTTGGGTAGCGCTAAGTGAGGGAGTCACGGGAGCTCCACCAACCATAGCAATGAAAACTCACGATGCAATACAAAATCCTAAGGCCAACTAATAATCAAAGAACACACCAAAATAAAGCAAAAAGGAGAATGCACACAAACATGATATAATGGCTAAAAGGGGCCTCCCTCACTAGAGTAGGTATGTCTCTTCCAAGAGGGGCCTGAGACTCTCTTCAAAATATTGGAGGTATCAAAATCAATTATAAGGGCCCTCATGGGCTTAACAAAGCAATCGGTCAGATCCCCTTGGAGAGGTAATCCTCCATAAAGGTTGTGTGTTGTCTGACCCTTATCTGACTCAGGGTACCTGCAGAATAACCCCTGCAAGTAACCTATGTGGCTACCTATGTCAAGCAAATAGAGTCACCACAATATAACAATGCACAGGTGAACAAACGTAAGTTTGGTCCACCATATAGGAAGGGTAACAAAGCCCAAAATCTTGAAAGCATCGCCTCTCACGAAGGTAAATGTACTAGCAAGACCCCCAAATATGAATAGAACCCTAGAAATATCTCTGATGCTAAGAAGGTATTAAAGGGATATCTCTGCAATCAAATTCGTGTGACCTTGTGCTTAACTCCGGTGTGAGTGGAGCCTCCTGACATCACTAATTACAAAATGGGTTTCACCACTCCCTGGTGAGACACATATGTTTAGTTTAATAGCCTTGGAGAAGTTTACTCAAAAAATCATGTTCCAAGGCCCTATGTTCTATACTTTTTTGTGTATACTACAAAATAAAATTGTTTCTAATCAATTTTAATTAATCAACGCTAATTTTAATGGATTTTTATTACTCAAGAGGTGCGGTCGTGAAACTGATGGTATTACGACTCAACATATAAAAATAAGAAAATATAAAAAACATTGTTAAACGCTAGTCTTAAATTTCAAAGAAATGGTATGCTTCCAAATGCAAATTTTCCAATGCAATCTCTACAATTTCAATGAAATGCAATCTCTCCACGTGCATCAAAATCAATGCAAAGTAATCAAAAGAGAAAATGACATAATGCAAAAATGAGAAAATGTTTTTGTATTTTGGATATAAAGAAAAGAAAATGCAATGAATGAATATCAGCTTCATAGGAAGACACTACTGCAAACAAAAAGAGACAAGCCAAGAAGGATACCAAGAAGAAAACACTCATACCAATGTGCAAGGACAACCAATGAAAAAAAATGATAAGAAATAATACCACCCGAAAATT
>ML783201.1:413518-431923 GCA_009831015.1 Picea engelmannii | reverse complement strand
AGCTAATCATCTCCCCATGTGTACCGGTCCAACTGGTACCTGTCCGTCGGGCATGGTCCTGCACATCAAAAACTTCACCCTCCATGGGCTCATTAGTCACAGGGATCATAGCAATGTCAATCACGTTTCATCGTCAATTTTATCAAATACATGCATAAACCCCTGATATATCAATCAATAGCTCAAAGACATTACAATGACCTACAATACAAAGCCGAAGAAAAAGACAAAATACCTTATTGGGACAGCATCCATAAGAAAAGGAAAGTCTCCAGAGGGTACCATCCAAGCCATGTAAAACGAGGTGATGTGATCAAGGGATGTCCAGACATACAGGTAGAGTGAAAGACAGGGATGCATGATATTACCTGTGGGTGCCTTTGTAGAAGGCGAGTTGTACCTGTCACGGATGCAATTCTTTCCAAGCCCTTTATTGCCTTTCTTCTTTTCTTTTCTTTATTTGCTTTCTTCTTTTTTATTTTAAGGACTAACTAGAGAACATTGCCTTGGCGTGGTGACCAGAGCTGACAGTGTTACCCACAAGCACTTTCATAGAGATGATAAGGCTGGCTCGTGATGAGACCCCCTTTCCCTTGGCCATGCAACCAAAGGTCACTGCCCTAGCGTGGTAACTAGATAATGGCAATGTCATACTGCTAGGTACCCATGAACATAATAGGCTGGCTCGTGATGAGACCCCCTATCCTCTTGGCTAGGTCTTTTTTTTTTTTTTTCTTTAGGTCCCTCTTATTTCTTGCTGAGAGGCTTTTTATTGCCTTCTCGGGGATCCCTGGGCGAGGCATCTCTAGGTTTCATTTTTTAAGGATTTTATCTTTTACCAGCTGCTTTTACCTTCTGGGCCTTTAGCCCCTTCTTCCCACGAGATAAGGTGCAACCCCACAAACAGATCATCCTAATGCCCGGACTAGGGGAATGGGACAAATGAGGGGGAGATAAGATGTAAAAGTGATGATATGATGGGAGCGGACGATGGCTCTTCATCAATCCCCCTGATGGCAAACCAAAACCCATGGGTACAGGCTTGCTAGGACACTCTGTTAATCCCCCCAACCATGGTCAAGCGGGTCAATGTAAGATCCAAGTAGTTGTCAGAAATAAAAGGAGTAAGATGCATATATCTAAATGTTATATTGATCAAAAATGACACATACCATGATACCTGGACCAATTACCTCATGGAGCAAGAGTCTTTTCCGATACAAGTCCAAGCCGAAGGTGATGGATGTTGCTGCTACTGACAAGACAAGTCTGATGAAAGAGAAGAAAGATGGGCCCTCTAGGGCCATGCTCAGGTCAATCCTACTCTCGGTACTCCATGTCTAGGACCTGTGGGCCTCGAGACATGATCTCCTAGTTATCCATAGAAATCGGGGATAACAAAACCTTTTATTGCTTTCTCGAGGATCCTTGAGCAAAGCATCTCAAGGTTTCATTCTTTTGGATTTTATCTTTTTCCAGCTACTTTTACCCTCTAGGCCTTTAGACCCTTCTTCCCACAAGGTAAGGTACAACCCTTGGATAGTTTGGCCAACCCAATGCCCGGACCAGTGTATGGGATGGATGAGCGGGAAAAAGATGAAAAGTGGCAAGTATGGTGGGAACGGACGATGACCTTTCATGAATCCCCCCAGTGAAAACTCAAACCCTATGGGAGCCAGCTTACTAGGGCAACCTGTCATTCCCCCTAAGTGTGGTCAAGTGGAAAGGCATAAGGTCCAAGCACACGTTAGAACAAAAAAGAATTAAATGCACATATTCAAATGTTTTGAGAATCAGAGTGACACATACCATGATACCCGGACTCATTACCTCATACAACAAGACCCATTTCTGCTGTAGGACCAGGTCGATGTGATGGATGTTGTTGCTGACAAAGTGGAGGCGCTGAAGAAGAAAATGATGGGCCCTCCAAGGCCATTCTCAAGTCGATCTAGCTCTCGGTACTCCATGTCTAGGACCTATGGGCCTCGAGACATAATCTCCATAGTTATTCCTAGGCTAGGGGATAACAAAGCTCACGCCCAGATTTTATGGACCTTACAAGATCATACGCCGGGTAGGCGAGGTTTCCTATGAGCTAGAGCTTCCAGAAGGGAGCAATATTCATAACGTGTTCCACGTATCTTACCTCAAGAAGACAGTGGGACGATTCCTCAGCACATCAGAGGAGCTTCCCCAATTGGACGAGGAGGGAGAGTTGGAGTTGGTTCCGGAGATGGTACTGGAGTTCTGAGAGAGGAAACTGAGAAACAGGGTCATCAGAGAGTGTTTGATCAGATGGAAAGGGATTCCAGTAGAGGATGCTACTTGGGAGAGTGAGCAGGTATTGCAGCACCCTGGATTGGTATTGCTTGAGGACAACCAATTTCAGGAAGGGAGGAATGTAATGTTCGTTTCCAAATAGGAGCTCCAGAGAGGAGGCTTAATGGTCTAAACAACCCCGTTAGGCTATAGCTAGGTCCAAAAAGGGGTAAAATAGGGTTACTAGAGGTCATCCAAGTCAAAGGTATTATAATCGGAAAGTGACATTGAGCTAAAAGTGGCTAAAAGCGCTTTTAAGACAAGTTGAGCTAAAAATAGAACAGATGAGCTAAAATTAGAAGTCAATAGTGAATTAGGGTTTTGGGCAGCTATATGAGAAAGTATGGCGACCTAATTCAGGATTATGCAGATTTTGACTTGTCATTGAGGAGAAAGGCGCATCTCAGGAGAGGTAGCTCAGTGGATTCGAGGAGGAATACACCAGTGGTTGATTTCGGTGTTGAGAGACACACCCTAGTCATCGGGGAGATCACACAGGTCTTCCATCAGTCTTCAGCAGCAGTTCTATAGGATTCAACAGCAAGGGCGCACTTGTTTAGGGGGAGGGTGCAACTTCTGAGGAGGTTTAGTGGATCGACTTGTCCCATTCAGGGAGAGTTCAGATATTTCCCTCTGACCCATTTGAGAGGCAAGCCATACGCATATTTTTTCTGGTTTCTTGTCAAATTTTGACGGGGAATCATCAGGGACACATTTTCCGGACATTGGGAGTGCGACACTTGGGGAGGACACATTCGGGATTCCCAAGCGATCATCATATCATATCCAGGGAAACCCTTCCAACCCATTTAACAGTAGACCAGGGCGATCAGTTTGAGACACATCTCAGTTGATTCCGACTGTGGAATCACTTGGGCGCATTTTTCCAGTAGTAGAGGGGCGCATTCCCCCAGGGGAATCCATCCAAGGTCTCGACACACCAGCAGAGGGGCTAGTCAGTCACCAAGACTAAGAGGGACAGCAGGGCGCACTGTTTGGGATAGTTTCCAAACCGATCCGAGAGATCTAGTCACCAGGGCAAACTTTAGAGACTTGCAACAGTTACCGCGTGAGCTTCCATAGCTTGCAGATCATCCATTGATCGTGCAGTGATCATCTATCATCGGGTATTATCATTTTAGTTTTCTTAATGTATTCTGGCTAAGATCCCTTTGTCATTGATCTAGCCGAGTGATTTATTTTATTGTCAGCCGCATTCGGCATTGTACTCTAGAGATATCATAATATATGATTTATAGTGTTTTGTCTCATTTACCATTTGTATACTCAATATATATGTTGTAAACAATTAATCATACACACACATTAGCAGAGTTTCTCAGACTAGCCAAGTTAGGGACATTACAAGATGATGGCAATGTCATACCACTAGACATTCATGGACATGATAGGTCGGCCCATGATGAGACCTCTTATCCTTCAACTAACCTTTTAAGCATTATTTATTATATTGTGGGTCCCCTTTACTCAAAGATAAGCGTTTCACTTATTTCTTGGGTGATCCCTGGATGAAGCATCTAGAAGGTTTATACAAGGCTTTTATCATTTACCCAACATCAATCCCTCTGGGCCTTCATCCCCTTCTTCCCATAGAATGAGGGACAAGCCCTTCTTGGGTCAATACACCCTAAAATCCCAAGAGACAAGGAAATGGAGGGGAAAAATGATGGAAATTGGTAAGTATGGTCGGGAACGGTACGATGGCTCTTTAAGGGTGTTCCTAGTAGCAAACCCATCCCCAAGGAAGACCACTTACTAGGGCACACTGTCAACCACCAAGGTGAAGTAGGGAAAAAGGCATAATGTCCAAGCATATATCATGAAATCTAGAGCAATCTAAGATACAACATACTCAATTGGCTTAAATATTGAAAAGATGCTCACCATAATACTGACTTGCACCTCATGGATCAAGGCCCACTGCCTTCCGGAAGCCAACTGATGTGGTGGATGCCATCTGGAAATTTGTGACCATTTGTGGTGGTGAGAGGGGTTTGCAACTGTGCAAAAGGGTATTGTTGGACATGCAGTCTTCTCGGCACTCCATATCTGCAACCTGAGGGCCTCGTGACATAATCTCCTTAGTTATCCACAAAATGGAGATAACAAGTACTATGTCATCCTACTTAAGAAATTGTTATTGCTTTATGCCTTGATTAATTTGATGATTACGGAATGTTGTTGACTATTGGACTGAATTTGACTTGTAGGTAATGTTATCGCACAATTTGTACTTTGATCAAAGGAAAGGTTAATGGAAGGGAAAATTGGTGTAACGGAGGTTATCCTTTCATTGTCACCTCAATAGGATGCCTCTTTCTATTTAGGGTTGATGGCCGAGGGGAGACGTCCCCGGTGACTAGGGGGTTTGAGAAGGAAAGGTTAAGATGTCTATGAAAAAGTCCCCTCTCACATGTCACCACTGATTAAAAAGTCTCGGGGGTTTAACCAATGAAGTAGTGAAGTATCAATATGTACTTGCCCAAAACAAAGCAACAAGAAAATATATCTTTCGCAAGTACAACTTGTTGTTAGCACTTCATAAAACCACGAGCTTTATGAATAAAAGCAATGGCTGATATAATGGTGAAGTAAACAGAAATTTGTAACAACAATATTTATATGACAATAACTTCACAATAAGTGCCTTAAAATGGCTTCAAAATGACCAAGAATAATCACTTATTAACATCAAAATACTAGTATTTGTCAAAAGCAAGTAAGGCAGTGCATTAATCAACTTTTTCAATTGCTTTTAGTGCTGCAAAATATGGTTGTTGCTTACTTTAGTAACAACAGCAACAAAGTTAGTATATTAGGCTATTCTAATGTTAGGAGTGGTTAGTAGAAATCTTAAGGTATATGTTTTGATAGTTGTTTTTTTCAATCACTCAATAGCAAGTCTTGGATTAGTGCCTTTAGGGTAAATGGAGTCTTTTAAGTAGCAACAAATCTTTAAGGAAAAGATGATAGTAAGAGAACCAAATACAAGAGAGGTCAATAGTTGAAGTGTTTGTAACCCAAGGTTTCAACTACCAAACCCTAGGGGGAAAATAGCTACTCGGGTGTAGGTAACCCTAGGCCCTAGTACTTTTCCTCCATTAGCTCAAATATGACGTAATGACGGCTTAGATGAAGCAAAATGTACTAGGGTGTTGGAATGGCAAAGCCCTTACAAAAATCCTCAAGAAAATCAGCCTCTTGGCAAAATCTAGTAGGTGAAAGCTCTTAAGGCAAGGACAATAACATGTGCTTAGCCTCCTGGGTTTTAAGCTAGCAATTTCATAATCTTAATGTAAATGCAAGATAAACATAACTATAACCATTCAATGAAGAAGAATTTCAGAAATATTACTTACATTCATCAAGAATCATCAAGCCAATACCCTAGTTGAACACTTCCACCAAGAAAATTGCCAAAATAATCCAAAATAAGCCTCCTTCAACAAGTGCGCACTAAATTTCAGTCATGTAACCCCAAATAGGGCACAAATTTCAGACCTCACCAAGTGTGAGTGAAAGATGATGAAAAAAATACAAGGGAAAATCCCTTATTTATACAGTTACAATGACCAGAATTAGGTCAAAAATACCGACATGGCCAGTTTACATGTAATATCCAGCTTTTACATTAAATGACATTAATAAACCCTAAATCAAGCAGAAAAGGTGACGTCATGCCCTATTAGGGTGACATTAGGCCTTTTTAGGGCAATGTTGGCCTCCAGGAGCAAAACGTTAGGCTTCCTAAGGCCTCTGGATCAAACCACAAGTGCCACTTGGCACACAACTGCCTCCAAAGTGTCCAAAATGTTGGGTGACGTCAAGGGTCACATTGGTGACGTCATGGGCCTTCCAAGGCCTACATCATAGTGAGAAGGGAAAGACCCCCTGGGTCCAGGCCTACCAGGCTGTCTCTGGTGGAATGTCCTCCTCTCTCTCTGGTTCAAACCTTTGATCTGTCTCTACCCCCGGCTAGGGTTTCAACATCCATCTGGTAGGCTTTTAGCCCTATGGAGGTCTGAACTAATCATCTCCCCATGTGTACCTGTCCGTCGGGTGTGGCCCTGCAACAACAACAACTACGCCCTCCATGGGCTCATAAGTCACAGGGATCATAGCAATGTCAATCACATCTAATAATCAAGTTATTTAAACATGTGCATAAAACCCCTTTTCCCCAGACAAGTGCTCAAAGACGTTATGCTATTCTACAAGCCAGGTTTGGAGGGGATGATAGGATGTCCTATTGGGATAATTCTCATTGGACGTGGGATGTTTCCAGGTGAAGACAAATCCAGGCCATGCAAGTAGATGAGGTGGTAAGAGATGTCTGAGCAATGGGTGCAGTGATGAGTCATGACAGGGGAATGTATGGGTTACCTGTGGGTGCCTCTGAAGAGGGTGAGTTGCACCTTGTCATGGATGCAAATGTTTCCTCACGTTTGCATCCGAGGACACACTAAGTGAGAAGGACTTAGCTCACGTTTGCAAGTGTGTATAAGGACGACAACAGGACAATTTTCTTGTCTTGCAAAATTTTGTAGGTCCAAAGTGTTCAGACAAATTTGTTCTCTTAGAGCATGAGATTTTATTGTTTGAGGAGGTCTCATAGAAAGTGGCTTTTGGATTTGTGATAGTGACCCTTCTAGCTTAGTGATTCTTTCAAAGATACTTAGATCCTCAGAGGGTTCATGTTGTTTTGAAAAATTTAAGGCATCTTTCATGTTTGAGAAACCTGTGGTCCATTTCCTATGGTAAGTATTGTTTTCTACCTCTAGAATCTCTGGGAGGTCATGCTCTAGGCCTCCCATGCTTTCCTCATTTATCTCCTAGATGTCATCATTGTTCAAAAAATTGACCTGATAGATGGCACCGCCGAACTTAAGATTCTCTTCAATCTGGCAAGCAGCATCTTGAGCTTCTTCTAAGTTTGTAGGTAATCGATCCTCGAGGGTAAATTGTAAAGTTCCTTCAAAGGAGTTAAGGTAATGTTGGAGAACAATGCTCTTTGGGATAAAATCGGGCTGAAGTTTGCTAATGAGAGTATTGAACCTATCATTGAATTCCCTAACGTCTTCGTCTGTTTGTTTGCAAACTTCGAGGAATTGAGAGTAAAAGGAGGCCATACTTTCTTTTTTACACCACCTGTCCTTGAAAGTTCTTTCAAGATCTTCAGGGGTTTTGATGCTTCCATTCGGGAGACCATTAATCCAGTCTCTGGCACTCCCGGTGAGTGAACTTGCAAAGAGCCTCATAAAGACATCAAGGTGTTCCTATCCGGATTGGTGAAATTCAAACCCTTCACAAAACTTGGTCCAATGTGAGTTACCATAGGATCCCCATTCTCCTGAAAAGCTAGTTATCCTGGAGTCAACCTTCTTGAGTAGATCCTGTAATCCCCCTTGGGTGTTAGCTAAATCCAAAGAGCCAAAGAGTTCTTTGTGAGACCATTTACGAGGACTTACAGTGGTAACAAGATTTGCAGGGGTAATAGGGATTGCAATAGTAGAAGGGAGTGTGTACTCACGCCCACTACGGGTCTCCATTTGTGGAGTCACCGGATAATTTTCTTGAAATTATCAAAGGAATAAGGGAATCATCCTTATTGGAGTTGCCAGGTAAGCTCCTAAGAAAATTTCTTTGGATAAAGGATTATCGAAAAAAGTGTCATTTGAGGAATATTGACTCAGTGTTCCCCGGCAACGGCGCCAAAATGTTATCGCACAATTTGTACTTTGATAGAAGAAAAGGTAAATGAAAAGCAAATTGGCGTAACGGGAGACTATCCTATCATTGTCACCTCAATAGGATGTCTCTTTCTATTTAGGGTGGTAGGCCCAGGAGAGACATCCCTGGTGACCTGGGTTTTGAGAAGGCAAAGTCAAAGTAGCTAGGTAAACACCCCCTCTCACAAGTCACCACCGATCAGAAAGTCCAGTTTAATAACCAATGAAGAGATAATATGTCACAAGTGTACCTGCCCAGAACAAAGCAACAAGAAAACTATATATTTGCAAGTACACTTGCTGGTTATCACTTCATAAAACCACGGACTTTCTTAATAAAAGCAATTTGTTGAATATGACGAAGTAAACAGAAATCTTATAACAACAATGTTTATAGAGAAATACTTCACATAAAATGTCTTGAAAATAGCTTCAAAATGACTGAAAACCATTAACTATTGAAGTCATCAAATTAGCATTTGACAGAAGCACGTAAGACAAGGTATAATTCAGCCTTTACAATTGCTTTTTTGAGCTTTTAATGCTACATCTAATGGTTGTAGCTTACTTTAGTAACAGCAGAAATGTTGTTAGTAGGTCAAGCTATTCTAGGGTTAGAAAGTGTTAGTAGGTTGTTCAAAGAGTAGGTTTTGAAGGTTGTGTTGATCAATTACTCTAGTGAGGACTAAGACTAGTGCTTTTTTAGGGAAAATGGAGTCAATAAAGTGGCAGCAAATGTTGAAGGAAAAGAATGATAATAGGAGAGCCAAAGACAAGAGGGGTTTATAATTGTTGTGTTGGTAAGCCAAGGTTTCAACCACCAAACCCTAGGGGAAAATAACTACTAAGGTGTAGGTAACCCTAGGCCTTAGTAAATTTTCCTCCCTCCTTAACTCAAAGATGAAGCAAATGACGGGTAAGATGAAGCAATAAGTGCTAGGGTGTTGCAATGGCAAGACCCTTAGCACTAGCTTCAAGAAAAACGGCTTCTTGGCAAAATCTAGTAGGTAAAAGATCTTAAAGCTAGGACAATAACATGTGCTAGACTTTCTAGGGTTTTAAGCAAGCAATTTCATAATCTTAATGTAAATGCAAGATAAACATGACTATAACCATTCAAATGAGAAGAATTGCAGAAATTTCACTTACATTCATCAAGAATCATCAAGCATAAACCCTAGTTGAACACTTCCACCAAGAAAATTGACAAAATAGTCCAAGAATAGCCTCCAACAACAAGTGCACACTAAATTTCAGTCATAAAACCCTAAGTAGGGTGCAAATTTCATACCTCACAAGTGTTCGTGAAAGATGATGCAAAATAAGAGTGATTTTCCCCTTATTTATACAGTTTTAATGACCAGAATTAGGTCAAAAAGGCCGACATGGCCAGTGTACATATAATATACAGTTTTTACATTAAATGTCATAATTAAACCCTAAAACAAGTTGTAAAGGTGACATCATGCCATTTTAGGGTGACGTTGGGCCCTTTTTGGGCAACGTTGGCCTCCTAGAGCAAAACATTAGGCCTCCTTGGGCCTTAGGATCCTTCCACACGTGCCACTTGGCACACAACTGCCTCCAAAACATCCAAAAAGTCGGGTGACGTCATGGGTGACCTTGGTTACATCATGGACCTTCCAAGGCCTACATCATGATATAAAGGACACAACCCCCCTCGATCCAGGCATGTCAGGTTGCCCCCGGTGAAATGTCATCGTCTCTCTCTGGTGCAATCCCCTGATCTGTCTCTGCCCCTAGCTTGGGTCTCAAAATCTATCAGGTGGGATTTTGGCCCTATGGAGGTCCGAACTAATCATCTCCCCATATGTACATGTCCATCGGGTGTGACCCTACAACATCAACAAATACGCCCTCCATGGGCTCATAAGTCACAAGGATCATAACAATGTCAATCACATCTAATCATCAAGTTATTTAAACATGTGCATGAAACCCCTTTTACCTGGACAAGTACTCAAAGACGTTATGCTATTCTACAAGCCAAGTTTGGAGGGGATGCCAGGACGTCCTATTGGGCTAATGCTCATTGGATGTGGGATGTTCCCGGGTGAAGTTAAATCCAGGCCATGTGAGTTGATGAGGTGGTAAGGGATGTCTGGGCAATGGGTGCAGTCATAGCAGGGAAATGTATGGCTTACCTGCAGGTGCCTCTAAAGAGGGTGAGTTGCACCTTGTCATGGATGCAAATATTTCCAAGCCCATTCATGCCTTTAATCTTTTATTCTTTATTGCTTTTTCTTTCTAGAGACTAATTGGGGGACACTGCCCTGGCATGGTGACTTGTGGTGGCAATGTTACCCACAAGAATTTCACGGAAATGAGAAGGCTAGCTCGTGATGAGACCCCCTTTCTCTTGGCTATGCCACCAAGAGCCGCTACCCTGGTGTGGTGACCAGTTGTTGGTAGTGTCATACCGCTACATGCCCATGATGAGAAGTGATAAGATAATGAGAAGTGATGAAAAGTGACTTTCAGTGGCCGAAGAAGCCATAAGGATGGATACATCACTTTTTAGAGGTAAAATGGTTAATTAATTAATTAATTAAGTGATTTAATCAAGGAGTAATAAAATAAAGTAAAAGTCGCCCTCGGGGGGGCAGCTCAATTGGAAAGTATCGTGAATATGAAGTGATATGAAGTTCCATGAGGTTTCGAGTTCAAATAAATCCCCCCGACTTATCCTGTGTGCCGCATAAGGGGCATCGTGGGCACACCTAGAGGTTATAGTGGTAGCAGCTGGATAACACGACCACGTGTAACGCGAGTATGTGCCCAACTAGTTGTTGATCCCACCAAACATATAAAAAATAAAAAAATAAAGTAAAAGTCACTTGGAGGGAAAAACTCAACAACGAATTAGGGTTTCAAGAAGCTATAAAGGAAGGGTAAAGAAACCTAATTGAGGATTATGTTATGATTTGATGTTGAGATATTTGCAGAGGAGGAAATTGACCCCCTTGTTGTTTTGTGGATTTCTGGAGGAAACCACCACCATTGATCGGTTTCGGTGTTGAGAGACACACCCTAGCCTATCGTATATACCATCCAGGTATTTCATCGTGCATTTCAGGTATCTAGTTCAGTGATTGCACAACTCAGCCAGTGAGGGCGCAAGGTTTAGAGAGAGGGTTTGTGTTGCCGCACGAGACAGTTCGGTATTTTACAGATCCCTTCCGACCCATTAGAGATCTAGCTAGGGCGCACCTTTTGAGCCACCTATCGTTTGTTTTCAACAGTGGAATATCCTATAACGCAGTAGACAGTCAGTTAGGGCGCAGCTCTTGAGGAAGCACATTTGGGGTTCCAGGGGGTATTCCAGAGAATATCCGAGGAAACCCTTCTGACCCATTACAGAGGATGCCAGGACGATTGGTTCGAGTCATACATTGTCAGATTCCGCCAATGGGATCACTAGGGTGCACTCCCACAGACCAGGAGATGCACAAACCCCCAAGGGGTGACATCTGAAGCTTCATAGATCGGATCTTCAGTCTGACAGTCAGTCACCAGGATCAACCTAGAGGCTAGGGCACTTCTTTTGAGACAGTTTCCAGTTCATTCGGACGGGTATCTCCATCAGGGCGAGTTTTCCAGTATCTGCAGCAGTTGGACTGCATTTTTGTCGATCTATCCGTGCATGCACAAATCGACCTTCATTCTTCTGATCACGGGTATTTCTTGTTAGTTGATTTTCATTCCAGTGATGATCCATGAGCTCTAACTGATGACTAGTATATCTGCTTCCATCTTACCATTGTATTTCCTTCTTTTTCCTCATTATATATATATATATATATGTGTGTGTGTGTGTGTGTGTGTGTGAGTTGTTTTGTCCTTTCTTTTGCATGCATTATCTTTATACTGCTAAAACACTTAATGAATGAAACACACATGCAAAAATCACCAAGCATGTCACACATTAACGCAAACGCATCCAGAAACCCCCAGAGTACCAGACTTCAGTGAAAAAACCGTAGTTCAACAGTAGATATCTAGATCAGTTGGATCAGGGATAGTTCATCCCACGTAGGGGAGCGGACATTCCGATTACAAAAAGACGTGTCGGGGGCAAAAATTTTCCTTGTAGGACCAGAAGTCTTCAAAAAAAGTTGTACCCCAAGGTACATAGTTTCATGGTACATGGAGTTGACCCCTAGTCGAAATAGGTGGTCAACAGACCCGAATTGCATTGTTCATAATATTTCATCATCAAGCTCCATTTCGCACATCTTGCCTTTGGTTCCGTTGCATTTCGATGATTTCCGTAATTTTGAGTTATTATGGGTCATATTTTAATCAATTTCACTAAGAAGGTCATTTTGGGCATAATACTTGGAGAAACCTCTTAATGTAATAGCTCATCAGAATCGGGAGGAAGAGAACTATAGGATTAGATGATGAGAAGTGACTTTCAGTGGCCGGAGAATCCATAGGGATGAATAAATCACTTTTTAGAGGAAAAAAAGTCAATTAATTAATAAAGTGATTTAATTAAAGAATAATAAAAATAAAGTAGAAGTCACTTGGAGGGAAAAGGTGAACAAGGGGGATAAAAGAGAGATAGGGGCCTCTATTCTCTCATTATGTTGATTATCATTTTGATGTCTGGCTTCTTGCTAGAGATCCCATGCACTTGGGGGTTTTGACTGAACAAAACCCTAGAGATCAACTCGATGGTGAAAGATTCCACCTTTCCTGATCTAATCTTGGCCAAGGAGGTGAAAGATTCCTCCCTCACCATTCTACTTCAGTTTCTATCTTAGTTCAGATCCATTCAAGTCATCAATTAGTGAAAGAGGGCGCAGCTTAGACGGTTTCTGCAGAGAGGGCGCACCAGTTAGCAAAGGAGCATTCGATTTGGTTTATGGAGCTTGGTTTTGGGCCAGATCTTGATTAGAGGCTCTTTTCCATCATTAAAGCGCCTCTTTTGCCACTTGTGGGGGTTTCTTATCCTCCAAATTTATCATTTCTCAGAGTTGGGCAAAATTCCTCAAGGAGGGCGCATTGGCACTTAGTGATACAGTCAATTAGAGGGATGAATCTCTTGCTACAGCAAAGGGATCTCTTCTCATGTGTTTTCCATCCTCAGATCTATAGTTGGGCATCATTTTACAGAGGGTTTGAGGCCATTTTTTAAGAGGCTGAATTTGCTTGGGTTTCTACAGCCAATGGGGCACACTTTCCAACCAGGGTGATCATACAGTCTCAAGGAAGAGAGCCATTTTGGAAATCCAGACTTAAGGAGGTGTTTGGAGAATTTTAGGAGTTGCATCTCATTGTTCTATCTTGTTTTTGGAGCTACCTACAGCCATAGAACCAATCTAATATATGTATTTTCAGATCTGAATATTTCATGTATGGAGTGTAGATTTTTTGAGGTACTATGAGGCTGCCATCTAGGTATGTCTTTGACCTCAAGATGGCTCTAAGTTTAATCTTCAAGACTGTCCTTAGCTGTTGTTTTAGGACAACAAACAATCAAGTACTTTTTGCTCACAGTTTTGATGGTTAAGTGTCCTTTTGAGGTGCCCTTGCAAGTGTTTTACTATCCCAATGTTAGCACATGCAATATACTCAAAACAAATAACACTACCTCTAGATCTTTACAACTCTAAATGTTGATTTACAATTCTAAGCATGCATGAAATGAACACGTATTTTTGGTCAACGTGACTTTGGATAAAACCGGAAAACCAGATTGGAATGGAAGTATATATAAGTGTGGAATAGAAGGTGGAATACAACAAGTACATGAAACAAATGAACTTGATACAATAGTAGCTTGTCTCAAGCTGCAACAAAAGTCCAAGAGTGAAAGATGCGCCCAAGCATGGTACGCCCTCCTTAAATGTTGCTCTATCCACTGAAATGAGGCGCCCTTTCTCCCTGAATCTCTAATGGAGAAACCCTTGCACCACAATGTGCATTTGTGTGTTGCCTCTCCACTAAAACAACCCTCAAAGCAATCTGATCACTGCAAGACCTCCCTGCTATAAGTGCGACCTCCTCCAAGAAATAACAACAACCACAAATAAGCTGGGCCCTAAGCCTTCATGAGCCCTACATGAAAGGAGGCACCCAAGCTCTCCTCTCCCAATGCTTTTATTCTCATCTCCTTTCCCTTCTCCAAGCTCATTTGGTGAACATACAAGTGAGAATGAGCCTCTCCTTGCCCTGTGCGCCCCTCTTAAGGAAACATAAGGAAACCTAAAAGATGGGTGGATGAGATCATATCATCCCATCTCTAATGAAGGGTTGAGATCTCTCCAAAAGAATCTCAATTCAAAACCCACTTTACTCAAGTTTCCATAGTTTCTCTTTATGTCCCTCAATTCACCCACAAAGTGAATTAATAGTCATTTTAGGCTAAAATGACCAAATTTCTTTTTTGACTTAAATCTCCTAAGTAAAAGTGAAATTAGACATAAAGTACATGGTACATAGTACAAAGTATTTCCCACTTGTGTTTAGAGGCTCACAAACACAAGGGGACTACTTTCCAAGGTACCCAAATCTCAACATGGAGCGGCTTATTTAATAAATAAAGGTCAGATCTGATTTGTGGCTATTTCATTGTATTGTCCTTCATGGGTTTTGTTGAAGTTTAGTTATCTTCTTATCTATTTGTTATATGCAACTATTGGCTACAAAAAAAATATATATCAAACCATAAACAACCTAGAAATACTCTGCAAGCAAACTGTTTGACAAAATAGCACAACCAGAAAACCCATAAAACTTAACATGTTCCAAGCAAATCTGTTTGGGAACATTATAGTAGTATCAGAGCGAATTTCCTTCGCCATCCTGTGATATACATTGATGATCTAGAGGAGAGATGGATTTTGTGGATTTTACAGAAGAGATCATATATTGTAATGAGGAATATCAAGCCCTTAGTGAGACATTCAGGGCTCAAGTAACATTCCAACAGTTTGTATCCATCAAAAATACTAGGTGGAGAAAATATGAGGTTACACATTGGGTCAAAGGGATGGAAGAAATCAATTATTGGTTCGGTATAGCAAAAGTAAACAAAGCCAAAGAAGGCAAGGAGGTAAATACATCACTACCATCTAGTAGATGGAAGGAAGCATAGATTGAGCCTACACCCATTAGGTGCAGGGAACTTTTCTACAGTTGCAAAGAGCCTTGGGAGCCATAACATAGATGCAGGGGCAAGGGGAAGGTGCACATTGTTGAGGTGCACTACGTCAATGAGGATGAGGAGATGCATGAGGATGCAACCATAGATGCCTATTTAGAGAAATCCGATGAGGTTAGTGACTCCTACGCATCTGAGGGACAGTTGGATGGACATCATGATAGTGCATGTTCCTTAGCTTCCCTATCAGACAGTGTTAAGGACTCAACACTTCAGCATAGTGGTGACACTTGTGGGGATTCATATGTGTTAGAACCTAGTATGAGGTCATGCGTGGGGAATATTGTTCCTCCCATGGAGTTGAGCGTGACACAGTGCTTACCTTCTCAGATATTTGTGATAGACATGACACAGGGGGATATCAACAGCATTCTGGAGGTGGTAGAGGAGCCTTGTGTAGCATTTGAACACAAGGGACATATGGATCTATAGACCCAGGAGGAGAAGCATGGCTTGGAGCCAGTTTACTATATACATACCTATCAGTATGAGGAGAGCGAGTCAGCTCTTTTGGGGAGTCTATTGTTAGATCAGGTTGTGGAGACCGACAGTTTGTTGGGATACTCACTCCCAGGACTGCTCTACAGTGATGATGATGCATTCCTTATTGGTCGGGATGACCATATCTCATGTATGGACACATTTGTATGGGACCCAGGTGAAGATGATATTAGCAGATTGAGCGCACAGAAGGATACAGCTGCTCATATAGGATACAGTGTGATTCAGATGGGGGTAGCAGTTGGTAATGGTGTGCAGTGGCATACAGGAGGACTCAGTAGCACAGTGGGCAGTGGGCAGTTCAGTGCCTTATCTTTTGAGTGTGTTGTTGGGGATTCCATTTTTGACACTAGCAGTGAGAGGCATAAGGCAACACCTCAGCAGGATTGTGATCAGGAGTCACGACACTTGACATGTCATCTGAGAGTCAGTAAGGACATGATCATGGCAGCCACTAGATGCATTGATGATACACACGCATTGATGGCAGGTTATTGTTGGACGACCTCGATGGCACATGATAGTTCAGATGGGGGGATTTCCATTGATGACTTCCATACACTCATGGAGAGAGTGACTGTGATGAGAGCCAACTACCAGCAGTTGTTGATCGATAGAGATTACCTATTGGAGGTTGGCGAGATGTATCACAAGGCACTGAGGGAGAAGGAGATTGAAGTCGACCGACTCACTCATGAGTTGACGAGTACACAAGGATTCTTGGAAGGCGCACAGACAACCCTTCAGGAATCAGGGTCCATATTAGAGGAGCTCCTTGATGAGACTATTCGGGGATCCACTACATCTATCTCAACAGAGAACTAGATGCTTACTTCAGCTACTTCACCAGAGATTGTCGGTGGGTTGGTAGAGGAGCACCAGTTGATGGAGGTGCGCGAGGGACACCCAGGTTTGTTGATGGATATGGAGAAATGTGAACAGGAAATGTTGGAGGATATCTATTTGTCACAGGGACCACCATTCATGAGGGTTCTGAGACAGTTGGTCTTACACATTCACCTGGGGATTCCAGAGCGAGGGGTAGTTATGAGGACACTTCCATTGGTGTTTCAGGAGTGGATGACATCCATATAGAGGTTGACCCAGTAGTACACCCAGGATATAGGATGGTGCAGGAGGATACAAAGGCTTGCATGAGTATACAGGGGCATATGATAATGAGAGATAGTTCACAGGAGCAAGCAAAGGTGTACAGCGGGATTCAGGGGGATGCATTGGATTGCAGGGATGAGACACACTTAGTGGAGCATGGAGATTCCTTTCCCTTACAGCAATACATAGTTCTGGGAGATCACCTTCACAGTAGCAGCAACTATATGAGTGATGATGGAGGGAGAGTGATTGACCAATGGTTTGTGGAGTTATAGACTGTTGCACCTGATGGTTAGAGTTTAGTGATGAGTACATACGATTATTCACCATGGGTGCCAGTGGATGAGCGTTTGGTCAAGTCCTTGGGATTGACCAAATTCTATGATACTTTCCAGTCGTACATACAATTGCAGTTTTTTTTTTTATCCTTCCCCGATACTTTCATCATAGACAACAGCATAGGGAAAGATAGACAGTGGCAGGGGACATGGAGAATTGGTAGGCAGAGACCCCCTGACGAGTGTGACTTGAATATATACAACAGGATAGGGGTGGTTCATTCGAGACAATCATATGAGGCTTGGGGCGTGATGGAGAGCATCCTCATCCGTGGGAAAGAGTATGTTCCAGAGATGGATACAGGTTCAGAGTCTCAACAAGATGAGGACTAGGAGCAGAGATGGACAGATGCTTCTAATGAGGTCTATGAGGTTAGTTGGCAGGAGGTATGGTCGTAGCAGGCAGTGTATGGGATCTTGAGTACCGTACATGATGTATCTATGGTTGGACAGCTTGGCCATTTCAGGACTCGTCAACAGGACAGAGATAGATTCTCCTTGGGGAATCTCGATGATGATGCCATGAGACACATGGAGGAATGTTTGGTATGTCAGCATCATGAGTAAGGGCATGACTCTATAGCTACCCTTGTTTCAGTGTTGAGTTGGGAGAGTATGCTAGCTTCTCTCGACCTTGGGGCATGTTATCCCCGTTTTCTAGGGATAACTAGGAGATCATGTCTCGAGGCCCACAGGTCCTAGACATGAAGTACCGAGAGCAGGATTGACCTAAGCATGGCCCTGGAGGGCCCATCCTTCTTCTTCTTCGCCAGATTTGTCCTATCAGCAGCAGCAGCATCCATCACCATCGGCTTGGACTTGCATCAGAGAAGACTCTTGCTCCATGAGGTAATTGGTCCAGGTATCATGGTATGTGTCATGTTTGATCGTTATAACTTTCAGATATATGCATCAGGTTCCTTACATTTCTGACAACTGCTTGGATTTTACACTAACCCACTTGACCATTGTTGGGGGGATTAACGGGGTGCCCTAGCAAGCTTGTATCCATGGGTTTTGGTTAGCCACCACGAGGGATTTGAAAAGCCATCGTCCGCTCCTACCATATTATCATTTTACATCTTATCTCCCATACATCCATCCCATTCCCCTAGTCCGGGCATTAGGATGACCTATTTGAGGGGTTACACTTTGTCCTGTGGGAAGAAGGGGCTAAAGGCCCAGGAGG
>ML783201.1:308017-325286 GCA_009831015.1 Picea engelmannii | reverse complement strand
TGATGTCATACCTACTGCAGAAATAATATAGGTGACGCAACGTTCTTATGTATATGAGCTGATTTGACATTGCATTAATGATATGATACAAATTTTAATTGTGAATATTGAATGCTCCTTATATACTTATTGAAGAAGTGATTTGTTTTGATAATCATTGACTTCGTTAATAATTATATCTATTTATTGCTCATATATACTGATAAGAATAGTCATTTGTTTTATGAAGTACTAACCCACTGCAAGCACATATTCTAGTTGTATTTGTCTTGTCTCGCAAACAGGTGCATCTTCAGTGGATATTTCTCCTTGACTATCTCTTCTTGGGCAGCAATCTGTGAAAGGGGTTTCCTTGACTTGGCCTTTGCCTTTTAAGCTTTTCCTTAACCCAGATTGCCTTAGGGACGTCTCCCTTGGACTTGCCCTCCTAAATAGAAAGAGCCCCCCATCGAGGTGACAGTGGGTGGGGAAGCTCCTGTTACGCCGGTTTCAAGCCTTGACTCAAGCCCTTTGGACCTTTCCTACAAACCGTGCGATAACAGGGCTCTGCTCCTGCTAGCAATCCAGGAGTGACTTCCGTCGCCAACAGTTGGACTTCCCTGAAGCCTGCATGTTTTTATCAATTTTGACTGTTATATCTTGTGTTGCCTTGAGGTTGAGGGGTTCCTTATCTCTAAGCTGGTATCTCATTTCCCCTCCAAAAGCCTCTACATAGTAGATTAAAATAGCATCATTTGGAGGCTTGATATCTATATGCATGCTAGAGACAAGTTCATTAAACTTATTATTAAACTCATCCATTGTCTCATTCTCTTTCTTTTTAATTGAGTTAAGGGCTTCCAACAACTAATGGTGATCTTTCTTTTCCCCCCATTTTTCTGTGAAGGCATCTAGAAGATCTTTGAGCGTTTTGAAGGTGTTGCCAGGCATATCCTCGTACCAATCTAAGGCATTTTCTTCTAAGGAGAGGACAAACAATTTGATCTTAACATCCTCATAGTCATGGGCTGCACACCATTTGTTAGTACATCTCATAAAAGACTTAATGTGCATTTTGGCAGACACGACACTATTTCCCTGGAAACTAGGCAACTTTTCAATAGTTTTTTCTGGGAGAGCATGTGGATAATTATTTATTGCAGTGAAGTCACATTTATCATATATAGCCATTTCTAAAAAATACTTTTATTAACAAAGAGCAGGTGAATATCATAAATGGACTCGGTCCCTAAATGACTAAGGACTCTACGGTAAGAGGCTTCGGCTAACCTCCTTCGATAAACCTTTTCAGGTTCAGGAATGAAGTTAAGTAGGCCTTATGAGTTCCTCCTTGTAGAATACTTAGTCAAATTGGAATTAAGTGGAGTCGCCAGATGGTTGAGTCTATTTCTAATAAACTACAAGCATAAAAAAACTAAGTAAAATAAAAGGAAAAACAAGTCGTGTTCTGGGAATAGAAAGATTTATCTATGGCAGCGATGCCAAAAATGTTGTCGCCTTATACACACCTGGGGTAATGGGGAAGAAACCTTCAATCCACTTGGTGTGTCCTTGGGGGCAAGTTTTGAGTCAAGGTGTTGTCACCTGATTCTCAACTCCTCTGTCTAGGCCAACTCCTAGCGAAGCCAAGGGGGGTAGTCCCTATAAAAAATAATCTAAGGCTCTTTTAAACTAAGCAAGCAAAAGAACTTATTTCTAGGAGTTTATTGCTTTAAATAAAACAAACCATTCAACATTTAACATTCATCATCATCATTTGAGATAATCAATAAACCACTTGTCCATAAGCATGCATATATCAAAGGATACAAGATCCGCAAGATTTAACAATATAAGTTAGACAATTGCATGAATGTAAAAGATTGCTCACATAAAGATATACCAGTTATACCAGTGCCTTAAAAGGAGTCGTGGGAAATTGTTGATCGAGTGTTTTATTAAGGTAAATTAAAGTTGAGTTAATGAAAAAATGTGGCCTCTTTAGAGGCTAGCTCTTTGTTTGGAAACTTGCGGAGAACATACCGAAACCCAAGAGATCTCACCAATAATCTCACTAAGGGTATTGGATGTCCAAAACGGGTGGGAAAACCAGGTCCAAAGAGGGGCCGCCTTACTTTACAGGTCACCTTTAGGCGTTTTCTCGTGCATTGAGCTAACAACTTCAGAGATTTCCCTAATTAGACTACAAAAAAAAAGGTTTATTGACTTGAAAGAAATAAACTTTGCAACCTTCTTTGTAAAGAGAAATTGCAAAAGATACTTGAAAATTGAAAGATCTTTGCAATACTTGAAAGAGATAAGATTTGTACCCTACTTTGTAACTGGAAAGAGAAATTGTAAGATACTTGGAAATTGAAAGATTGCAAGACTTATTGTTGATACTAAACAAAGAACTCTAAACTAACATGCATAAAAATTGAAAGTTCCTTTTAATTAACATGCATGTGGAATGTGAGTGTTATGTGTGTCAGATTCACTTAACTTGTATGTGTGTTTGAGATCAAGATATTACACATGCATCAACAGAAAGAAAGTCAAACCAAGACACACAAATCCCCCTAATGGGGATGTAGAAACTAGGCACAAAAGGGCCCGCTTCTATTGCACCTATTACACTGAGAACAAAGTTCTCTTTGAGCTTAACTTTAAAAAAAAACTTGGATCCTTATAAGTTTTGGATCTTGAAGAAACTACAAGAAAAACAGGAGAAAAACTTCATTGATGAAGTAGAAAGCTCCCCGGGTCCCCCGAAAGCCTTGATTTCGCCAAATTTGACGGAATCTCCCCTTGTTTTTGGATGGACCTGCTAAAAACCAGCAAGCAAAATTAGTTAGAAGATGATAGAAATAAATTTAAAAGACTAATTCGAAACTGGAAAATTTACGAAAATTTTCTATGGCAAAGAGACAATTTTTTAGACCTTTTCGACACTTTGCATGAACCTAACCGGGGCTCTTCTAGCTGTTTTTGTTTGCTGTCCTAAAACAGAAAGCATAGGACAACTAGCTAGCTTGATTTTAAATGCAAAACAAAGCAATTAACTAACTTAAGATCTAGATGAAAATAGCCTAGAAATTGCAACAAAATAGCCTAGATCTACTTCTTTAATTAGAAAGAATTGCAACTAGATCTAGAAAGTGAAAGCATGCAGCCTCAGATATCCAAATTAAACTTTTAAAACTGATCTAATCAACATGCAACCAAGGAAATAGAGAGAGAGAGAGAAGAAATTTTATCAAATTTTTGGAGTTTCTGCTTGAGCATGGAACACTTGGGCTATGGGGTCCCTTTGATGTGAGGAAGAGGGAGAATGTCTTCTTCTAGAACTCCTTGGACAAACAATGGATGCAACCGAGCTCCTTTGCCTCTCCAAGAACGAGATCCTGCATGCAACACAAAATACCTGCAAATACCTGTATACTTGGTGTTTTTCTACACAGAAAACCTCAAGAGCATATTAATTTGAACAGAAACAAAACATGCAATGAAATATTAAGCATAGATAAACAAGTGAATTAAATAGTAAACAAACTAAATAACTCACTCCAATTAGATAATAATATCCCTATGATCAGCCAAGTAAACAATAGACAAATGAAAAATATCAATGTAACATCACCTCATGTAAGTCCAACATTCATCCACACATATTACCACACACCATAGATGAGTTCCAAAGTCTTTTATTATTCCAATAGCATGAGAGAATTACAACAATGATACAACAAGATTGCCCGACCTTGCTTATATAGCCAAGAGGGTGACAAATCCAAAGAGGGTATGCGTGAGCTAAGGGGGAGATGTGCATAGTGTTAGAGAGTGGCGCACTTAGTGAATGGGAGATGTGTGGAGTGAAGTGGGTAGTGGAGTAGGGTGATGAGGGAGTGTAGGGTGAGTGAAGTGAGGATGAGTGAGGTGGAGTGGAGTGGTGAGGGAGTGAAGTGGGAGTGTGAGTATGCATGAGTGCTTTGGGATGTGCACCATCCCTTTAGGATGCACCATCTCATCAAGTGGGGTTGAGTCCCCTCTTTGGGATCTCCTCCACGCCTTTCATCTCTAGTGAAGTCGCCTCCACCTTAGTTAAACTCGCCCTGGTCCTCAGTCAACTGAGGACATAAGAAAAACATGTTTCCAACATGTTCCCCAGTTCTCCTAAAAAATGGGAGATGAATTAAATTACCCATTTTCCGTAATTTTCGAGTAAATTTCATTTTTTAGTGATAATAATCACTTTTTTGTCTCGAAAGAAGGAAAATAGGGGGTTACATGATACTCTGGACTGGAAAACCACCATAAATATGGCATCTAATAATGTTTGATGCCATATTTTTACAATTTATTGACTTAGAATTAAAAAATTATATTTTTGCGGGAATTTAATTAATTCACTAAAACATTAAAAAACCTATCAAACCTAGCCGCAATTTCCAAATGACTCAATCAAGATGACCTAGTATGAGCTCATATACATTAAGACACTAGGCCTTGGTTTTCCATGCCAAGGGCTAACCACCAACACATACTCCAGCTTTGGACCCTAGTCTTCTGAGTGAAATTATTTAATCGTCCACAAAGGCAAGCAGAAAAAATAATTAACAAGTGAAAAAAAAACCTTCTAGAGTACATGCTCGTACCTAGGTATTAAGTGGCCAATAGTCGTTTACAATATCTCATACTCAGGTCATTTATTACAATGGTGGAAATGCGGAAAAAGGTGGTCTTTTGAAAGATCGGTTGAACTTTGAACTCTGTCATATGAACACTGACTGCTCATTCTTAGGCGGCTCTTCAGGAAATCCATCTTGTGCAAACTGGTGGATAACAGGGTCAAAACTTTGTACACATAGTCTCTTTGTGTCTTGATGTTTCTCTACACATCGAGAGATTTATATCAATGCAAAGATCACCTCAATCGGAGTTCTTATAAGAAAGTTATGCCTCATGCAAGTTGATCTACGTTGTTAACCACCACAGTACCAAGTGGATGCCATGCATCCCCCATTACTCACACATGTGGAGCTAGTCCCCTATGGACCTTCAAGAAGATTCTAGAAGGTCCAAAGCCCTAACCCTAATCAAGAGTTGAGGCATGCAAAAACCCTAACCTTAACCGTAGATGGCTATTAGCACATGTTAAATACTAGGCTGCTAGGAAAGGATAGGCCTAGGTTCCATTCTTGTTGTATTTATTCACTGTTGTATTTAGGCAAAGCAAGAGTGGGATATTGTGCACAGAACAAAGGAAGTAGATGACTCTGTAGCAGCCATACAAGCCACAATGTCCATGGCAACTCCATAGTGAGTTCAGCTTTCTTTGTATTTGCATTCATATCTAATAAGAAAAGAGCAAGGCATAGTCCTCACCTTCTAGTTGGGTTTTCCCATGGTACATCTCGTGTTCATTGTGTGGATGGTGTGGTATTTTGTTTTAGCTAGTTTTATTTCAATGTCAACTTATTTCAGTATTTTGAGTGCTAAGCTAGTAATATCAAATTCTTAACTTATGTAAAAACACTACATAACAAAGCATTTCCAAAAACTTGTAAAATCTGTTGTGATAAACTTTTCCAGTAGAATACCCACATCAGTTTACAGATCATCATCACAGAAGAAAAAAGGTTCGCCTTTCTTAGTAAAGAATAAATTCCTTCCTCTTACTGAATTATTATAGTAGACTAATTTCTTGATTATTTCTTCCATTTAATGGAAATTATATATAAAAAATGCATAAATATAAACATCGAATCATACTCATAGGCGATGCACATGCAGTGCATTTCCCGTGGGGGTCCTTTGAACAGAGGTAAGCTCGCGTTGATAGAGCTCTAGTTGACAGTATCGGGTCCCTTGGTGTTACGCAAGAGTCTGAATGCTTTCTTTTTCCCATTTTCACCTGCAGTAAGACCAATTGTTTAAGACAGTCCCAATCAAGATGCATATCCATAATGTACAGATTCTAGTTCATAGCAGATTTTTCTCAACATTTCTACAGTAAGCAGTATAAAAAAATATGAATCTATTTATCAACCAGGTAGAATATATGTTCAGAATTCAAAATTCTTATGATGTTAGTTACGAAAGTCGAGGAAGTTCCCATCACTGTAAGAAGCATTTAAACAAAATATAGATAGACTGTTCAAGTTGAAGATATATCAAAGCTTAATTGGAAATTTTTTAACTCCTCTCATCTTCCTCATCATATGTTCAGAACCCTCTCTCTAGAATGACTGCATTGAAGTTCTCAGATCTCTCACAGCTAGAGCAGCAGTAGGTGCTGGCCATCATTACCCAGTTTTTTGTCGGGTGAGAATTTAAGAAACAATCTTGTTTGCTTTGCTTCTTTCTACATAAGAACTAAATAAGAACAGAGAGAAATAAGCACTGTTCAGCTGTTGATAGCCCACAGAAAAACCGAAGTTGGATATTTCAGTTTTAACAGGTGCTGATGCAGTGTAGGATTGAACGAAATTTTGTCAAGGGGGAAACTTACTCTTCTCAAATCTCAATTTGATAACAGCTTTAAAACGAGATTTCTCCTAGAAAGAAGGGTTGTTAGAAAAAATGGAAGCTATAGATCCAGGAAAACTAAAGGAAACAAGACTTCTCCTAGAAAGAAGGGTTGTTAAAAAAAATGAAAGCTATGGACCCACGAAATCTAAAGAAAAAGCTTACACCAGAACAAACATTAGAAGTTATGAACCAAGTTGTACAGAAGCTAGGCTATTCAAAAGATATAACAGGATACATATAACTTTTCATTTTCTAAAAATGATACAACCAACACACAGCGCTATATACCAATATAATGAACTAAGAAAACACATATTTAGAAGAGCAGCAAAAAGCTCTTCAAGACAGATATCAATGGCTTGAAAAACGAGACAAAGACAACAGATACTGAGATAGATAGACAGTATTATATTAAACGGTCTGCAAGACCAAAGTGACCTATGGGACCAAGAAGCTTACATATGAAGTAAAGTCCTGAAAGATGTTACATGCAGCTTAAATAGCTAAAGTTCTACAAAAACCAATTACAACAGTAAAAGAGTGGGATGGAGCAAGAGCATGATTCAGGATCATGGTGTAAGAAGATTTTGGAATCATCTGAAGGCTGCCTCCTTTGCCTCTCCTTGCTCGGTGCCTCATTCTTCTGCCACTGATCTTTGGATCTTATCTCTTTATCACGTCGACCTAGTTGCTGTAGCCCCCACTGTCTCCCCTTGGAAATCTGCATCCCAACTGTTGATCTGGAATTTTGACCTCTTCCTAAGAAGCATATATAATATATATGTATAATATAAAAATATGCACACACAGAAGATATAACAAAGACGTAACAAAGTTGAAAAGAGAGAGAGATATTTTATTAAATCATCTACAAGGTCAACTAACCTAAGAGATGGAATAGCATATACAAGCCATGCCAGTCCTCCTTTAAAAGTAAGAAAACATTATAAAGATAATGAAACAAAGAGAAGGGAAAGAGACAATAATCCATGTGTGGATATCAGTAGGTGTATCATGACTCATCTAGGCCTGGCCTCCAGAGCTGTGTCACTTGATATGGTTATGCCAGCTTTCTTTAGTTTGCCTCTAATGCGTATCATCTTTTCCGCCCTCTTTGCTGAGTCCTGAATCTGAAATATTAACTTACAGCAAGTGACACATGTCAAGCTCCAAGGTGAGTACGTTCAACAATCAAGGGTCCAACACTGAGCACTCCTTAATAAAGGTCCAACACTCACTCCTAAACCATGTGTAGCTCCAATTCCACCCCACCTACATGATCACTCCTCAACTCGAGCATCCTCAAATCAAGTACAAGCCTCCGTGAAAGCAACCAAGTGTCCCCATGCCATCTAGGTGCCCTCCTCCAAGATTCCCAACACTCCTCCTCCAAGATAAGTCATCCTCCCAAGCAACCAACCAACCTCCCCATGTGCATATTGTTATCCCCATTTTGTGGATAACTAAGGAGATGATGTCTCGAGGCCCTCGGGTTGCAGATATGGAGTGTCGAGAGACTACATGACTAGCAGTACCCTTTGCACAGATGGAAAACCCACTCACCACCACAGATGGTCACAGGTTTACTGATGGCATCCACCACACCAGTTGGATTCCGGAAGGCAATGGGCCTTGCTCCATGAAGTACAAGCCAGTATTATGGTGAGCATCATTTCAATACCTAAGCCATTTGATTATTGTGTATCTCAGATTGCTCTAGATTTCATGATATGTGCTTGGACATTATGCCTTTTGCCCTGCTTCACCTTGGTGGTTGACATTGTGCCCTAGTAAGTGGTCTTCTTTGGGAATGGGTTTGCTACTAGGAAATCCTTTAATGATCCATCATACCGTTCCCGACCATACTTACCATTTAATCATTATTCCCCTCCATTTCCTTATCTCTTGGGATTTTAGGGTGTATTGACCCAAGAAGGGGTTGTCCCTCAATTTATGGGAAGAAGGGGATAAAGGCCCAGAGGGGTTGGTGTTGGGTAAAAGATAAAAGCCATATATAAACCTTCCAGATGCTTCGCCCAGGGATCACCCAAGAAAGAAATAAAACGCTTATCTTTAGAATAAAAGGGGACCCATAATATAATAAAGAAATGCTTGAAAGGTAGATTGAAGGATAGGAGGTCTCATCATGAGCCAACCTATCACGTCCACGGATATCTAGTGATATGACATTGCAATCATCTGGTCACCAAACCATGGCAGTGACTCTCAGTTACATGGTTGATAGAAAGGGGGTCTCATCACGAACCATCCTTCTAATCTCCATTAGGTGTTTGTGGGTGACATTGCCACCACCTGGTCACCACGCCAGGACCAGTGACCTTCAATCTCTCCTTATGCTATTATGAAAGAAAATATAAAGAAACAAAGACAAAAGGAAAATAATGGACTTGGAGAAAGTGCATTGTGGACGAAGGTACCACACACCCTCTACAAAGCCACCCATGAATGAGACACTATGACCCCTAGTATGTCATGAGACTTATGCCCATTGAGTATTGACCCCATCCACCTCACACTCTTTACATGGCTTAGAGAGGGAGAGGGATCTCTTGGAGGCTCTCCTTCACCTAGGGAAAGATCTATCCAATAGGACACCTCGTCAACCCTCCCATACTTAAGCTTGACAAGTCACATAATGTCTTTGAGTTATTAATTGTTTGATATAGTAATATTTGATGCACATGCTTAGATGGCTTATTTATTGATTGGATCCACTTATCATGATGTTATGACTTGAGATCCTTGGAGGGCGTGTTGATTTGTCTTTGCACGACCTAGCTAGTGGACAGTTTTGGGGGAACAAGCCTAGCTTGGGCTTCCATTGGGCTACAAGCCCACAGGTTGGATGTCAGGGGCCCGCATGCCAGAGGAGAGAGAGATAACTTGGACGGCCTTGATGATGACTTGGACGACCCARCCCACCCATTGCTTTCCAAACGATTTTCCCAGGAGGGGAAAAATGTCCCACTTTTGAGCATGACGTCATGATATTGGGGGCTAGGGCTTGGTGGTGAGGTGCCACTTATTTGCACTTSAACGTTTTGAGGAGAAGAGGGTCTTCAYCATGATGAGATCACCTAGATGCTTGACACATGGCCTTGGGAGGCCCTTCCATGCTTCTCCAACACCAACGACCTCCTCAAAGTGGCAAAACATCCCCTAAAAGGATGATGTCATCCTAGATTAGGGTTTAATTTGTGCAAAGATGAAATTTTAAGTGAATTGCTTAATATTATTGTGTTAAGGGGGCAAGATTAGGGTTGTTGACCCCTAATCTTGTGTTTTACTCCTTATTCTGTGGACAAGCTATGTTAGCTAATTTTTGTATAAATATAGATCATAAGATCTCATTTTAAACATAACTCTCCCTTGTGGAGAAGGACTTGGTCTGAAATTTTCGGCCCTCTTGGCCTTTTTCATCTCTTGTGAAAATGTTATGGTTTATCTTTGTTATTGGTGTTGGAGAAGTGATGCACTAGGCTTGGAGACTCTTTCTTATGCATGTGGATGGACTTAAATTGGAAGATTAGGGTTTGATCTAACTTTGTTGTGGAATTGGTAAGGGAAAATCTGCATTTATTGTCTTTTGTCTTGCTTTTTTTCCATAATTATTGTTGGTTAGAACCCTTGGAGGAGTATAAGTGTAATGTTACTGTTTTCAGATTTTTGTGGTGAGGAGTTTCGAAGTTATTTGCCGGATAATCCACAGTTGGTGTCATATTGTCATCGACGTTTCGAATCCGAATCGGGATTCATCATCAGGAACACTAACTATATAAGTGTAATGTTCCCAAGCCAATTTGTTTTGCTCGGAACACTAACTGTTGATTGTTTGTTATGTTTGCTTATGTATTTGCAAGTTTACTCATGGAGTTGCGCATTAGGGTTTACTTGATGTTGATTAAGCAATGGAATAATAGATCTGAAGCATATAATCATAAACAAGACAAGATACACAAAGAACACCGGTATAGGACCAATAATGTCATATCTGACCTTTATTTAGATAGTAGGAAGATCCTTTGAACAAGAGATCTGCAGATCTGGAAGAAAACCCCAATAATAACAAAAATGGGTTGCCAGTCGATACAATAATAAGCAATACAATGATAATAACCTCCCAAAGGTTTTCTAATAAGAAGATCCAAGCCTCCAAAGGCTAACAACATGCAAGAGAAGACTGAAGATAATAGATCCCGATCCAATATACTGCAGAACCCCTCCAACTGGCTGAGTTGCGCCCTGCTCTAGCTGCTGATGAACCCTCAAGTTTTGGCCCTCCTCTTTCTGTGCTCCAAATGCCTCCAAACTTTCCCAGAATGTAGATTGGGCTAGTAGAATCCTCCTGGACAAGTTTCAAGATGAATGGATGAGTTCTGCTCCTCCAACTGAGCAAACCCTCAACTAGCTTGCGCCCTCATGGTTTGACTGAATCAACAAGATTTCGTTCTCCCTACTAGGAGCCTCCAACTGCCACCAAAATATCTAGGATGATAGATCAGGCCAATACGAACAAGTTGATGAAATCTCAAGATAATCTATGAATATCTAGGCCAGTAAACAAGGAAAACCACTTCTTGCAATGCGACCCTCTCTCCTCCAAGTCGTGCCAAGCTTCAGGAAATAAACTGCTAGGATAACCTCCTCCTGAATAAACCATAAATGATGTTGGGGA
Source organism: Picea engelmannii (assembly GCA_009831015.1). NCBI lineage: Eukaryota > Viridiplantae > Streptophyta > Pinopsida > Pinales > Pinaceae > Picea > Picea engelmannii. Next base: position 314,080 of record ML783201.1, on the reverse strand, counting down.
CCATACGAAGAAAACCCAGATGCTCCTTTGCCAAGAATCTCCCTCCTTTCTTCAGATCGAACCAAACTCCTCAAGGTGATGCGCCCCCCCTAGCTGGAAACCCCCTAGGTTGCGCACTAGCTTGTCTCTACCACTAGATCAGACCCTTGCAACACTATAGAATGGTGTGGGAGGATTATTTCACCTCCGGGACCAAGCCTGGACCAAGGAAGGTGGAATCTTTCACCACCGAGTTGATCTCTAGGGTTTTAGACTCAAAACCCTCAAAACTGCTTGTGCTCAAGAGCTCCAATGCAAAATAAGATAATAATCAAGAATGACTTAGAAATGCGCCCTGCCCTTTCTTTTATAGCTCCAGTCTATTCATCTGTTGAGTTAGTTAACCCCTAGGGTTAACTCTTAACTTTAACTCACCTTTTCATTTCTTTCATTGAGTTACCCTTTTTTACACATAGTCAACTCAGTAATAGAATGTTATGTTTAGGAAGTGTCTTCTGGTTGACTTTGTCCCTAAGATGCCTGAAACTATAGTCTAGTGGGGATAGCTAGACTATTGAGTCTCTCCGAACCTCTTCATCAAGAGGTGGGGGACATTACAATAAGGGCATACACCCTCCCCAAGGTTTGTTCTCTTGCTTAAGGAAAGTCATTTTTTACAAGTTGTCTTGGAGAACTACAGAGCGTACACCCTCCAAGGTCATCTTGGTTTGTTTTGCAAACCCTAGGAAGTAAAAGGGGTTACACCCCTAGGGCTTTGTGGATAAAACATTTTAATCCAAGTTTGCTTCTCAAGGTCAAATACATTTTTCAAGGTTGTGCCAAGAGAAGTACAAGGGCATACACCCTCTTGGCATTTCATAGATTGACTTAGCTACACTTGGGAGGTACAAGGGCATACACCCCCAAGTGTTTATCCAAGCCATATTTGTCATTGACCCCATAAACCCAATAGTAAGGCACTAATCATATTCAAATATGCATTGGAGATACAAAAATTTGCCTCGACAAACGTGAAATTTCAACTTTTACAAGCTTTCTCTTTTGGATAGTGACGTTGATTCCTTGGAGGTTTTTCTTCCCTTAGACCGTCCCTTTTCTTCCATAAATTCTCATTGATGTACTAACTTGTTTTCTACAGCCATTAGGTTGCAAACAATCACTAACCCTAGGTGCTAATATCTCACTAACTAGCCCCTAACTTTCCTCCATTTTTAGGCCTCTAATTTCACTACTTTGAGGTAGTGTCAATCGAAGCAGTTCCCAGAGAAGAAAACCATGTGGCAGATGCCTTGGCCATCTCGGCATCCACCTTACAACCTTGTGATGGCCCCCTCCAAAACCTGTGCAAAATGGAAGTCTTGTTTAGACCATCAATCCCTAATAACTTGGAACATTGGCAAGATTTTTGAAGATGATGATCAAATCCTTAGATTCATGGAAAACAACAGAGAATTCACCAATTCACAAGTAAAATTCCTAGTTGATTCCATGGACCTAGATGTAGTAAACTTGCAAAATAACACTTTTCCAAAAGGGCGTGTCCCTTTAGAACACCTCTTTGACAGACACGATGTTTACAAAGGAAAAAACCACAAGAAACAAACAGATGAAGCCTTAGAATTCAACATCGGCACTGAGATGGATCCAAGAACGGTCAAAATAGGGAAAGGTACTACTGAAAAGGAGAGAATTGAGATACTTGACCTCATAAGATAATTCTAAGATACCTTTGCTTGGAATTATGATGAGTTGAAGGCTTATAGAGGTGATGTCATCCAACATGCCATACCTTTGATAGAAGGAGCCAAACCTTTCCGAAAAAAGTTAAGACATATTAACCTGAAGTTGGAAAACCGGATACAAAAGGAACTCCGAAAGATGGTCGATGCTGGTATCATAGCTCCCATTAGATATTCATCATGGATGTCAAATTTGGTAGTTGTCTGAAAGAAAAGTGGTGACATTCGCTTATGTGTAGACTTCTGAAACCTTAACCAGCTATCTTTGAAAGACAACTACCCCCTCCCAAATATGGAACATTTGTTACAAAGGGTTACAAGGGTAGGCATGATGTCCATGCTAGATGGATTTTCTGGATACAACCAAGTGTTACTCAAAAGAGAGGATCAACTTAAAACAACATTTACCACACCATGGGGAACATTCATGTACTTAAGAATGCCTTTCAGCCTTATGAATGCAAGTGCAACCTTTCAAAGAGAAATGGACTTCGCTTTTAGGGATCTCATTCAAAAAATCATAGAAATTTACCAAGATGATCTCACAATCGTATCAAAGGAAAGAGGGGACCACATCTCACACCTCAGAATTGTCTTTGAAAGATGCAAAAAGTATGGTATCTCTTTGATCCCTAAGAACTCTGTTTTCGGGATAGATAAGGGGAAGTTATTGGGACACATAGCCTCAGAAGGGGGAATTTATATAGACCCGGAAAGGATCCAATCTATCAAGGATGTACACCCCCCAGGTAACAAAAAATCTCTACAATAATTTTTCAAAAAAATAAACTTCATTCGAAGATTTGTCCCAAACTTTTCTGAAAGAATAAAACCCATGAGTGCATTACTTAAAAAGGACACGGTATTCAGGTGGGATGACAAGGCCATTAAATCCTTTGAATACATAAAATATGCCATCTCCCAAGCCCCAGTTCTGGTTAGTTCCGATTATTTATGAGACTTCATAATATTCTCTTTTGCCTCTCAAGATACCATCGCAGGTGTCTTGTTGCAGAAAGATGTTGACGACCATGAAAAACCCATTGCATTCATGAGTAAAGTTCTTAGGGATTCAGATCTGGATTATTCAATTACTGAGAATCATGCTTATGCTTTGGTAAAATCCCTTAAGCACTTTAGAAACTATGTGGGTTATAGTAAGATTAAGGCTTATGTTTACCCAACAGTAAAAGATGTTTTATCACAACAAGATTGTATGGGTACTAGGGGTGAGTGGGTTTCCAAGATCCAAGAGTATGATTTAGAAATAAAACCCACAAAGATTGTGAAGGGACGAGGGTTATCCCAAATCCTCACTGAAAGCAACCAAGAGACCATACAAATGGGAGAAAGCGAACAAATAAACATGGTAGTAAGTGAGCTAGAATTTGATGAATGGTATTCTGACATAATATACTACCTTAAGAGTTTATCGTGCCCAGACCATCTAGTAGACTATAAAAGAAGGGCCCTGAGACTTAAAGCTATGAAGTATTGTTTGACTGAGAATGGCCTTGGCTTGAAGGACCCGGATGGAGTTCTCCTTAGATGTGTGAACCAAGAAGATGCCAATGGGTTGTTGAAAGAATTACACTCTGGGTATTGTGGTGGACACTTCGTTGCCTGTACTACCACACACAAGATCTTAAGAGCTGAATATTATTGTCCAACATTGTTCGCTAATACTCGCAGATATGTCCGATCATGCCAACCTTGCCAATACTTTACTGGTAAACAAAAGCTCTCGGCACAACCTTTGAATCATGTGGTAGTCGAAGATCCTTTTAAACAGTGGGGATTAGACTTTATTGGAGAGTTTAAAGACAATTCGAGTAACGGTTACCGATGGATTTTAACAGCCACAAATTATTTTACTAGGTGGGTAGAATCTATTCCCACAAAGAAATCCATTAAGGAATTAGTCATGAACTTTTCGGAGCAAAGAATCATAACAATATTTGGGGTCCCATCCAAGATTACCACCGACAATGCCAAAGCCTTCAGCTCTCTTGCATTAGCAGAATTTTGTTTCAAATATGGCATTGTTCTATCTCATTCCTTGAACTATTACCCACAAGGGAATGGGCTAGCAGAATCAAGCAATAAGAACCTTATGAACATCATTAAGAAGGTTGTGGGAGAGAACAAAAGGTCTTGGGACAGCAAAATCAAGTATGCCTTGTGGGTAGATCGAATAACAGCAAAAACCTCAACAGGAAAGACCCCATTTGAACTAGTATATGGGTTAGAAACCAAACTATCTGTGAATCTCCAAATTCCTATCCTCCGTTTTGCTCAGCAATACACCACTGAGGGAGAAGCAATCCAAGGGAGAATTAACCAGTTAGTAGAGTTGGATGAATCTAGGAGGGTTTCCCTAAGCCAAATGGCAATAAACCAGGAGAAAGTCGAGAACACCTTCGATCACAAGGCAAAGGAAAGGGATTTCACTGAAGGAGACTTACTTTTAGTATGGGGAAAAAGAAGGGAGTAACCTGGTATACACAAGAAGTTGGATGAACTATGGACAGGTCCCTACAAGATCATGAGTCAGGGAGGAGAAAAATCTTTTAATTTGGCAACCCTAGAAGGAGAAGCTTTGAAGCTACCTGTGAACGCTATACACATCAAGCGTTACTACCCGCCAGCAGCATGACAGGTAAGTACAGGTAAGTAGGTAGGCATTTGCATTCATTGTATATACCATCTGCATATCATGCTAGAGTAGTATAGTTTCATTTCATTTCCATTTGTATATACGATTGCTTACTTTTTTGTGTCATATATGAGCCAGGGGTGATATCACCACCCCAAAATATTACTAATCGTTTTTTGTTAAGTTCTAGCAGATCACGGGTCATGCCAGAGATGTTGAGGTTCTCGTGCGCTCTACAGTGAGCACATGTCCCCGAGTTGGAGCCAGATGTTATCCCCTATCCTAGGGATAACTAAGGAGATTATGTCTTGAGGCCCACAGGTCCTAGACATGGAGTACCGAGAGCCATATTGACTTGAGTTTGGCCCTGGAGGGCCCATCTTTTCTTCATCACCTCCTATCTATCAGCAATAGCAACATCCATCCCATCGACCTGGTTCTAAGGTAGCAGTGGGTCTTGCTCCATGAGGTAATGAGTCTAGGTATCATGGTATGTGTCACTCTGATTCTCAAAACATTTGAATATGAGCATTGAATTCTCTCTTGTTTCATGACGTTTGCTTGGAAATTATGCCTTTTAACTTGTCCATACCTGGAGGGGATGACAAAGTGACCTAGTAAGTTGGTTCCCTTAGGGATGAGTTGGCACTGGGTGGATCTATGAAAGGTCATCGTCCATTCCTTCCATAGTTATCACTTTTCATCATTTTCCCTCTCATCTATCCCTAACATTGGTTCGGGCATTGGGTTTGCCAAGCTAGTAAGGGTTGTACCTTGCCTTGTGGGAAGACAGGGCTAAATATCTAGAGGGTAAAAGTAGCTCAAAAAAGTTAAAAGCCAAGATGAAACCTTGAGATGCTTCGCCCAGGGATCTCGGAGAAAGCCATAAAAGGTTTCTCAGCAAGAAAAAGGGGGGGACCCGTAAAATAAAATAAAACTCAGGACCTAGTTGGTGGATAGGAGGTCTCATCATGAGACGACCTATTAGGTCCATGGGCATGTAGCGGTATGACACTACTATTCATATGGTCACCAAGCCAGGGTAGTGGCTCTTGGTGGCATAGCCAAGAGAAAGGGGGTCTCATCACAAGCCAACCTTCTAATCTCCGTGAAATGCTTGTGGGTAACGATGTCACCACTGGTCACCACGCTAGAGAAGTGTCCTCCAACTATTCTCTTGAAAGAAAAAGCAAATAACACAAAGAGTAAAAAGGCATTGAATGGGCTAGGAAAAAATTGCAATCATGAAAAGGTGTAGCTCACCCTCTACAGAGGCACCCACAGGTAAGACCTACATTTCCCTGTTATCAATACACCCCTTGCCCAAACATCCCCTACACCATCTCATGCATTTACATGACCTAGATTGGTCTTCACCTGGAAACACCCCACACTTGAGGAGGATTATCCCAATGGGACATCATGAGGCCCTCTCCAAACCTGGCTTGTTAAATAGCATAACGTATTTGAGCATTTGTCTGGGTAAAGGGGGGTTTGATGCACATGTTTGGGTAACTTGATTATTAGATGTGATTGACATTGCTATGATCCTTGCGACTTATGAGCCCATGGAGGGCGTGCTTTTTGTTGTTGCAGGACCATGCCCGACGGACAAGTACATATGGGGAGATGATTAGCTCGGACCTCCATGGGGCTAAAATCCCACCA
>ML783201.1:239072-249902 GCA_009831015.1 Picea engelmannii | reverse complement strand
TTTACCAGCTGCTTTTACCTCCTGGGCCTTTGGCCCCTTCTTCCCACGAGATAAGGTGTAACCCCACAAATAGGTCATCCTAATGTCCGGACTAGGGGAATGGGATAGATGAGTGGGAGATAAGATGTAAGAATGATGATATGATGGGAGCGGACAATGGCCCTTCAAAATCCCCCCTGGTGGCTAACCAAAACCTATGGGTACAAGCTTGCTAGGGTACCCTGTCAATCCCCCCAACCATGGTCAAGTGGGTTAATGTATGATCCAAGCAGTCGTCAGAAATAAAAGGAATTCGATGCATATATCTGAAGGTTATAATGATCAAATATGACACATACCATGATAACTGGACCAACTACCTCATGGAGCAAGAGTCTTCTCCGATACAAGTCCAAGCCGAAGGTGATGGATGTTGTTGCTGCTGACAGGACAAATCTGATGAAGAAGAAGAAAGATGGGCCCTCCAGGGCCATGCTCAGGTCAATCCTTCTCTCGATACTCCATGTCTAGGACCTGTGGGCCTCAAGACATGATCTCCTAGTTATCCCTAGAAATCGGGGATAACAATGTGCTTTGAAAACTTCCGAAGCCGGAGGCCCGAAGTCTCGAATAAGCGCCTATCAACCTAGCGCTTGGCCACAGCCCCTGGTCGCATGGGTTGGGGGCTATGAGAAAGGGGCTAGTGCCCAAAAATTATTGTAGAACAGAGCAGATCTCAGAAAGAAAAGATCCACGGGGATTCTTGATTGATCGAGAACCGCAGAATGAAATCTGAAAGTTTTCTTTGAATCAGATTGGTTTATGAATACTGTGGAATTTGTTAAGGACTGATGGCCTGACAAATTTCGGTTGACTACACATTGTGTTTGCAGAGTTAACGACTGTCAAAACCAAACTGAATTGTTCCACGACGCACCGAAATGGAGGAGGCACGAAATGCTTTCAGTGCAGAGAATGAATCTAAAAGAATGGATGTCCATTTGGGAGTTGAAGGATCGAACTCCAATGGGCATGGAGAAGAGATAGATAAGGAGGGAAACATGATGAAAATCATTGAAAGATTGCAGAAAGATGTCCAAACTCACCGAGCAGATAACAGAAAGCTCGTGAAAGCCAGGGAACAAGAAGGAGAATTCAACATAAAGTTGATACAGAGCCTGGAAAGGATAGAAAATAAATTGGATAAGGAGAGTGACTCCAGTAAATCAGGAAGTCACAGGTCCCCTGATGAGAAGAGAAAATCAAGGAGTGTTGGTAGACACCATCATCACTCCCAAGGGCACTTTAAGAGGAGGGCACACAGTAGTTCAAGCCCATCCCCTACCAGAAAGCATAAGAAATCTGGAGTGGATGAACTGAAGGGTGAAATGAATAAAATCAAGCTTCCTATTTTTTACAGAGAACACAAGAAAGATGAAGATGCTAAGACATGGTTTTTGGGCATGAGGAAATATTTCCAACTACAAAACTATTCTTCTCATGCAGAGGGAAGAATTGCCATTTACCAACTTAAAGGAAAGGAATCCATATGGTGGGATCATCTTGTGCAAGTACAGCACATCAGAGAGAAGAATGTTACATGGAGGGAATTCAAGAGACATTTTGAAAAGAAGTACTTAACTAAGAGGTATTATGACAAGAAAATGAAAGAGTTCTTCGAACTCAAGCTGGGAAGTATGTTCATTGATGAGTATGAAACAAGATTCTTGGAGTTGTTGAAATATGTCCCCTTCATCAAGAACGAGACAGTTAAGATTCAAAGGTATCTAAGTGGGCTGCCATCTTCCATTAGTGACAAGATCCAGTATGATGACCCGAAAACTATGGAAGAAACTATAAAGAGAGAAAAATGCTTATATGATCAGCAAAAAGAAAAGCCTACTTTCCAAAAGTTTGGGAAGACAAGAAGAAGTTTAAGAGGGAGCAGAGGAAGAAGGGAAACAAACCACCATTTTTCAGGAATAGCCCTCAAGGACAGCCAAGTTTTAGAGAACCAAGGAAGGTTGAATTAGGTGGGCAAATGCCAAGACAACCACCTATGGACTGTTGGGGTTGTAAAGGAAATCATAGGTACATAGATTGCCCCCATAGAAATGACAAAGTGAGAGCTGTCCACAATGTTCAACAGACAGAAATAGTGGAGGACATGGGCAGAAGTGTACCAAGGATCTACGCAGCCTTGGACAACAAGCAAGCAGAATATCAGTCACATATGATTGAAGTGGAAGGTATGATCAACAACCAAACCATTACTATTTTAATTGATTCAGGAGCTAGTCATAGTTATATAGATCCTAGAATGGTGGAAAGTTTGCATTTTCCAAGAATCAAGCATGGAAAATCTTGGTTAGTGCAGCTGGCTACAGGAGCCAAGAGAAAGGTTGTTGAGTTGGTTAAGTCTTGTCTAGTGGACATGAATGGACTGAGCACAAGGGTTGAATTGAACATCTTACCTTTAGGTTCCTATGACTGTCTAATTGGGATGGATTGATTGGACCAGCACCATGCCATCTTAGACTGTCGTAACAATGCATTCACTTGCCTGGATGAGGAAGGAAACCCAAGGAAAGTGCAGGGAATCCCAAGGGCAGTTACTGTCAGAGAAATCTCAGCAATGCAGCTGAAGAAGTGCTACAAGAAGGGCTGCCAAATATTTGCAGCTCATATGGAAGAAGCACCTAAGGATAAGGTGTCAAATATTGAAGACCATGCAGTATTAAAAGATTTTGAAGATGTATTCCAGGAGGTACCCGGACTACCCCCGAAGAGAGATATTGATTTCTCTATAAACCTGATGCCTCGAGCAGCTCCAGTGTCAAAAACTCCTTATAGAATGAGTACACTAGAGTTGAAAGAACTACAATTGCAGCTTGAAGAACTTCTGAAGAAGGGGTATATACACCCAAGTGTGTCACCTTGGGGTGCCCCGGTCTTGTTCATGAAGAAGAAAGATGGGACATTGAGATTGTGCATCGATTTCAGACAGTTGAATAAAGTTACTATAAAGAACAAGTATCCTTTGCCAAGGATCGATGATCTCTTTGATCAGTTGAAGGATGCCAAGATATTTTCAAAAATAGATCTCAGGTCAGGGTACCACCAGGTAAGGATAAAGGATGAAGACATCAGCAAGACCGCCTTCAGAACAAGGTATGGTCATTATGAATTCACAGTGGTGCCATTTGGGTTATCAAATGCACCCGTTGTTTTCATGTGCCTCATGAATGGTGTATTCAGAGAATATCTAGACAAATTTGTCATAGTCTTTTTGGATGACATCCTGGTGTATTCCAAGTCAGAGGAAGAGCATGAACATCATCTGAGGATGGTGTTGCAGGTGCTAAGAGAGCACCAACTGTATGCCAAATTGAGCAAATGCTCATTTTATCAAAAGCAGATCCATTATTTGGGACATATCATTTCAAAGGATGGGATAGCCGTGGATCCTGAGAAAATAGAAGCCATCAGAGAATGGTCAGCGCCGAAGAATGTGACAGAAGTTAGATCCTTTATGGGTCTAGCTAGCTATTACAGAAGGTTCATTGCAGGGTTCTCAAGGATAGCTCACCCCATCACTTCCTTGCAAAGGAAGGAGAAGAAATTTCAATGGACAGAAGAATATGAGAGAAGTTTCCAACAATTGAAGCATTTGTTAACCAGTGCTCCAATCCTGAGGATTGCAGATCCGAATGAAGATTTTTTAGTGTGTACAGATGCATGGGAAAGAAGGACTGGGGGGAGTCCTCAGTCAGAATGGGTTTATGGTATTTTATGAATCCAGAAAACTGAAGGATCATGAAAAGAACTATGCAACTCATGATTTGGAGTTGGCAGCCATAGTGCACGCCCTGAAGAAATGGAGGCACTACCTCATGGGAAGGAGGTTTGATCTGAGGACAGAACATAACGGTCTGAAGTATTTGTTTGATCAGCCAACCTTGAATGCTAGGTAGAGTAGATGGTTGGAATTCCTTTGTGAGTACGACCTTGATATCAAGCATATCAAAGGAAATGAAAATAAAGTGGTTGATGCACTTAGCAGAAGAGTGCATGAACTACATGCTACGACCATTAGCATGTATCAAACTGATATCAAAGGCAGAATTTCGGAAGCTGCAAATGAAGATTTGCAGTACATGGAATTGGTGGCAAAGCTACAACAAGGTAAGATGCTATAGAAAGTGGAAGATTATAAATTGGAAGCTGATGGAACACTCTTGTACAAAAACAAAATTTATGTACCTAATTCCCAGGAGTTGAGAATTATGATCTTGAAAGAAATGCATAATGTGACTTATGTTGGGCACCCTGGATATCAGAAAATAGTGGCAGCAGTCAAGAGCCATTACTTTTGGCCAGGCATGAAGAAGGAAATTGCAGAGTACATAGCTAAATGCTTAAAATGTCAAAGGGTCAAGGCTGAGCATAGGCACCCAACTGGGTTGCTACAGCCATTGCCCATTCCTAAGTGGAAGTGGGAAGTGGTGACAATGGATTTCATCACAGGATTGCCCAGAACCAGCAAGCAGCATGATTCCATCATGGTGGTGGTGGTGGATAAGCTTACGAAAGCTGCCCACTTTATTCCATTGAAAACTACTCACAAGGCAGCTAATGTTGTTGATATCTATATGAAGGAAGTAGCATGATTGCATGGTATTCCCAAGACAATTGTGTCTGACAGAAACCCGAAATTCACCTCAAAGTTCTGGAAAGGGTTATTCAAAGGGTTCGGAACGAATTTGAACTTCAACATAGCCTGTCATCCTGAATCTGATAGGAAAACAGAAAGGGTGAACCAAGTGATAGAGGACATGCTAAGGATGTATGTGATGGACAAACCATCTAAATGGGAAGACTACCTACACTTGGTAGAATTTGCCTACAACAATGGGTATCAAGCATCACTGAAGATGAGCCCGTTTGAAGCACTTTATGGCAGAAAGTGCAACACCCCAGTAAGGTGGGATAACCCAACTGATAGGGCAGTGGTTGGGCCAGAGTTGCTCAAGGAAATGGAAGAGCAAATGCTGAAGATTAAGAAGAATTTGAAGGTTGCCCAAGACAGGCAGAAAAATTATGCTGATAAGAACAGAACCCACAGGGAGTTTAAAGTGGTTGATCATGTTTTCTTGAAAGTGAAAGCCAACAAAAGTTCCCTGAAGCTAGGAAACTGTTCCAAGTTGGCAGCCAGATATTGTGGGCCATTTGAAATCCTAGAAAGGATTGGACCAGTTGCATATATGCTTGCATTGCTTGCATCCATGACTGTACATATTGTGTTTCTTGTTTCATTGCTTAAAAAATATATACCTGATGCTAATCATGTTATTGATTGGAATGTGATTCAAGTGGAGTAAGAAGGCATCTTGCAGGTGCATCCGGTGCATATACTAGACCGAAAAAGCAAGCAACTATGGAATCGAGCCATAGGGTTTGTAAAATTCCAGTGGACCTGGTACGGTCCTGAGGACGCAACATGGGAGCATGAAGATGCTATGCAGGCAGAGTACCTGCATCTATAAGCTGAGAGACTTATGTGTTTATTAGGCTGGTGAGCCAGATGCTAAGGCCAATGAGCCTGATTTTGTATATGTAAATACTCGCATCATTAATAAAATTACACTGTTGCATGTAGACCGACGACGAAGAAGAGTTATGGGGGACTAAGCTCCACTAGGTAGAGTAAGGGAGGGGGCTAAGTGTCTAGGCCTAGGAGCTAAGCTAGAGGGCTTACCTCTAAGGAAATAATATTTTATTATTATTTCCCAAAGGCTATGGTTGACATAACTAGCCATGTTGTCCTAAGTTCCTGGGAAAAAAGGGAACGAGTGCTAAGTGGAACTCATGCAGCTTCAGGAAGACATGTGTCAACCTGGGTGCATGCAGTTTATAGCGGGGAAAGCCAGCTCGTTGGGGGTTCGCTTCCCACTCTGGCATTGTTTCCATCCTTGCGTCTGGACCAGTTTGGAGTTTCCTCACGACCCTTACGATTCTCTGGAAGTCTGTCACCTTCTCGATTGACCAGGGATTCACGCATTGAACCAGTTCTCCATCATCATCGCCTCTGTATCTAGTACGCAGCTTTGGAATCTTGTAGTCGTACTTGAGTTATCCCATGTGTCTCCTGTGAAGCCCGACGCAATTGTATTTGCCTGAGCCGTGATGTGTCTTAGCGTTTGGTTGTTGCCATTTTCGGTGTCCATACCCATTTTCTGTTGCTATCATCACATGTGTGTAGCTGAATGTTGTTGCTTGTTTCTTAGGAGCTGAATTGAAGAAGTAGGTTGTCAAGCCTGTGAGCAACTCTCCCAGGTGAGAGAGTTTGCTGGGAAGTGAGTTCTCCTAGAAGGGAGTCCTGTAGCAGCTACAATACTCTGAGACTTCTGGTCCAGCCTGTTGCTGAAGCCCAAGGTAAGGGAGGTGTAGTAGTCGATGGACTTGTATTAGTGAAGGTGCACCCTCCTGGGGTGGAGCAGGTGTGTGGGGAATGAGGGTCTGTGGGTTGTGGGCGTAAGTGGCTCTTGTGATAAAAGATCCTTCCTGTTGTTCTGTGCAACTTCCTTGTTGTCCTTGCCAAGCCTAGAATTCCCTTGCCCGATGGAGTTTAGTCCCAGCTCGGGGGTGACCCACTGCTGAGCATGATGAGTAGCGTGGTCTAAGGCTGGGAGGTTCGAGGAAGGTCTGCACGCAGTTAGTGGTCATCTATTAAAAGATAAGTACCAATTATGTGTTCGTTGTATGTTGTGTATTTGTATTTGCATTATAATTAACGAGTAATGTCTGTATGTATATATATATATATATATATATTGCATGTATGTGTTAAATGTTGCTTCCGCATGAACATGTGTATGAGTAGAATATTGTCATCTGTTTAATTGCATTAGATAGATATATATTTATAAGTGTGAATACCAGATGTTATCTCTATCTTCCAGTTAAGTTTTATATGTGATTATTTCCGCAAAGTTACTCGGTGACATGGCCTGGCCTGCTGTTTAAGGCTGGGAATGTCACAGTAATGGTATCAGAAGCAGTAAAGGAAAGGTTAAGGTTGTTTGGGTAGCGTTACCCGGCAAGGGTCGGTGGTCGGGTGTGATGTCCCGTTCCCAAGAGTAGGCCAGCAAGGAGTGACTTAGTAGTCTATGTGTTCCCGTAGACTATAGTCAGGCTCAAACAGGGAACAAGATGGAGAAATAAGGGTGATTTGGTGACTAAACGATGAATTAAGCCAAAAAGCTTAGGAAAAGTCACTTAAGCCTAAGTCAACGAAGAATTAGAATGAAAAGGTGTTAAAGGGGGACTTAATTAATTAATTATTCACCTTAGGAGGAAAAGCGCCAAGCTTAAGTGAGGTCAATGGTGAATTAGATCGGGAAGGGTATAAAGGGAGGAATTTGACCTAATTCCTCATTATGCATTGTTATGATTTGATGTTTAGAGTTCCCAGAGGAGGAAGAGAGTCGACTTTACTGTTTTGTGGATTTCTGGAGGAAACCACCACCATTGATCGGTTTCGGTGTTGAGAGACACACCCTAGCCCATCGGAGATACCATCCATGTATTTCATCGTGCTATTTAGGAGGATCCAGTTGTAGTGTGCGCAACTTAGCCAGTGAGGGCGCAAGTTAGATTGAGGGTTTGTGGAGCTGCACGAGGTCCGAGCTCAGATTGCAGTTTCCTTCCGACCCAGTTGAGATCCAGCTAGGGCGCTTAGATTGAGCCACTTTCCATCAGATTTTGACAGTGGAATCTTGCAGGGCGCTCCAGCCATTTAGGGCACAGCTCTTCCGGCAAGACATTTGAGGTTGCAGACGGAGCATCAGAGCAGATCCGAGGAAACCCTCCCGACCTAGTTCCGCATTTGGCGAGACGATCGTTTTGAGTCCTATAGCAGCTGATTCCGTTGGTGGAATCATTTGGGGTGCATCCAGTGTCCCAGGAGGTGCGCAAACCCCCCAGGGGTCGAGATCCAGTGCCTAAGAGGCCAGATCTGACATCCAACACTCATCCATTTCAGCCTAGAGGTCGGGGCGCTTCTATTGGGACAGTTTCCAGCTCATTCCGACGCGTCTAACCTTCCGACGAGTTTTCCAGCTTGTAGCAGTTACCGTACTTCTCCGGAATCGCCTATTTTCGCTGATCTATCCGTGCATGCATCAGATCTGCCTTCATCTTCCGATCACAGGTATTTTTATGCTATTTGTTTGTATTCTAGTGACGATCCATGAGATCTAACTAACGACTATACTCTATATTTCCAATATGTTATTGTATTTCCATGCTTGAGTCTCATAATACATATTATTGGGCAGTTGATGTTCTTTATTTCCGCATGCATCTTCTATTTACTGTTTAAACCATAAATATACAACATGCACACGCGATAACCATAAACACCTCAAACACACAACTGAAACGCATCCAAAAACCCCCAGAGTATCAGATCTGAAGATAAAACACATCCAGAAACCCCCAGTGTATCAGATCTACGAGACAGAACATTAAATCAGTAGCAAATATCTTGATCAGCGGGATCAGGAATATTTCAGTGGTATCAGAGCTTTAGTCCTACCAGCCTGTGACTAAAGACTATGAGTGCAGCAGAAGACCCAGATGGCCATGAGCACGTAGGTGACAAATGTCACTTACAACAGGCGCAAGGAAAGAAGGCCTAGGCCTAACTTTCCTCCTTTCCCTCCCAGTTCAGAGGAAGAGGAAGAGGCACACAGAGAAGCAGAGAGAAGAGCAGAGCGCGAGGCCGAGCACAAAGCAGAGAGGATGCTGGGTGACAGATATGAGCGACCAGAGGGCAGTGGTAAGGCCACCATGGAACCAAAGGAAACCTTCATGCAGGTTATCAGTGATATGTTAGCTAGTCAGCAGACCATGTCTCAGTCCTTAGCTCAGGTGGCTGATAGATTGGCTATGGTGGGCATTTCGGGCACACAAGCCCCACATGCAGCACAGGGGAACTCAGGGGCAAGCAGTAGACCCCAGTCACCCACTCGCACATACACCCCTGTGAGTAGGATTCCCCGACCATTGTTTCCCAATTTCCAGAGGGCACCCCCGGTAGCAGCACAGATGTCGATAGCACAGAGACCGCCCACTCATGCATAGGACATTACAGAGTATCAGAGAGAGTATGCAGCATTGGGCCGTGACTTCCATCGAGATATGACCCTAGTCAAGTATTGTGGGCTCAGACTCAGGAATCGCCCCAGAGAGCCACAGAGAGGAGGGTCGCAGCCGCAGCAGCAGCAGGGGCATAACATTGATTTCATCTGGAAATTTGGTAAACTCACCATACCTTCTTTCGACAGATCGTCCAAATGCACCGCCAGAGCTTGGGTACAAAAGCTTGACACCTACTACAAGCTCAACCAAATGACCGAGACAGAGGCCATCAGTTTCGCCACCTGAGGGTGAAGCACACGAGTGGTGGTATCATGGATTGGTGACATTAGGCCACAGTCGCATCACCTCCTACTGAGAGTTCACAGAGAGACTCATGGACAGATTTGACAGGAGGGATCCAGAGATCCATTTCAGAGATCTAGCCCAATTGAGACAAACTGGCACAGCAGAGGCATTCATCTCAGAGTTTCAGCGGGTAGCAGTGGCAGTGATAGATATATCCGAGCCCCGACTGATCATGTTATTCACAGAAGGGCTCACAGAACCCTTGAGAGGATGGGTGAAGGCATACCGACCTCACACCCTGCAGGATGCCATCCTACGCACTAGAGATTTGGCAGATTCGGTGCCAAAAACTAAACCCTTTTCCAAACCCTTCGTACCACAGAAGGATCGGGACCGGAAGCCATTACAGAGGGAATGGAAGGGTAAGGAGAAGTTGGATAATGAGATGAGGAGAGAGCTTATGAGGAAGAAGCTTTGCTTCAACTGCAGAGATCCTTGGGTCCCAGGCCACAGGTGCATGGGCAAGGGAGAGATTCACTATATTGAGGTTGCCGTAGACAGTGTGGACAGTGAGGAGGAGGAGCAGGACAGTGGATCCACCAGCTCAGAGGAGGAGCCAGAGCAGACGGAGGAGCAGCCTACCCGTAGACCACCGACACCGGCAGGGGCCCACCCACTGGTTGTTCCACAGCCTCCTGAGCAGGCTAGCAGACAGAAACCAACAGAGGGCGGAGTCATAGCGACCCTTTCTGGTGTACCCAGGTACGACACCCTCTGGATCAAAGGTACTATTCAGGGGCAACGGGCAATCGCCCTGATAGATGGTGGGGCCACCCATAACTTCATCGACGCTTCATTAGTATCGAGACGGGCCCTTCAGACAGAGGAGTTTGAGGGATTTGATGTCGCAGTAGCAGATGGCCATACAGTGGAGTGTCTAGACAAAGTTCCGGACTTGGAGATTAAGTTGGGCAACTACACCGTGAGAGATACATTTTATGTGGTTGACCTATCAGACACAGATGTGGTTTTGGGAGTTCAGTGGTTGATCATCTTGGGTAAAATCACCACCAACTACCAAACCTTGGAGATGGGATTCAGAGACAGTGATGGGAAGAGGGTTGTCTTGAGGGGCATGTCGACAGGAGCACCCAGGACAGTCTCAGCCAAGAGGATGGAAAGGATCTTCAGGCATGGGGAGGCATCATTTGCCGCAGAGTGCTTGATCACTATGCAGAAGGATTTCGAGGGTCGACCGCAGTATCAAACAGAGATCAGAAACTTGTTGGGACGACATCAGCAGGTTTTTGGTTCGATTCCACCAGGGAGACCGTCGGACAGGGAATTTGAGCACACCATTGAGTTGGAGGAGGGGGCCAGACCCATGATCACCCCCCCCCC
>ML783201.1:195583-235802 GCA_009831015.1 Picea engelmannii | reverse complement strand
CAACAAAGCAGATCCAGGGAAATCCTCCTGACCCAGTTCCGCATTTGGCGAGACGATCATTTTGAGTCCTATAGCAGTTGATCCCATTGGTGGAATCATTTGGGGCGCATCCAGTGTCCCAGGAGGTGTGCAAAGCCCCCAGGGGTCGAGATCCAGTGCCTTAGAGACCAGATCTGACATCTGGCACTCATCCATTTCAGCCTAGAGGCCAGGGCACTTCTATTGGGACAATTTCCAGCTAATCCAAGCGGGTCTAACCTTCCGGATGAGTTTTCTAGCTTATAGCGGTTACCGTACTTCTCCGGAATCGCCTATTTTCACCGAACTATCCGTGCATGCATCAGATCTTCCTTCATCTTCCGATCACGGGTATTTTTATGCTATTTGCTTGTATTCCAGTAACGATCCATGAGATCTAACTGACGACTATACTCTATATTTCCAGTATATTATTGTATTTCCATGCTTGAGTCTCATAATACATATTATTGGGTAGTTGATGTTCTTTATTTCCGCATGCATCCTCTATATACTATTTAAACCATAAATATACAACATGCACATGCAATAACCATAAACACCTCAAACACACAACTGAAACGCATCCAGAAACCCACATAGTATCAGATATGAAGATAAAACGCATCCAGAAACCCCCAGTGTATCAGGTCTGCGAGACAGAACATTAGATCAGTAGCAAATATCTTGATCAGCGGGATCGGGGATATTTCATCAAGGACATTACAAATTGGTATCAGATCTAAGTGAAGTGTCCGAGTAGTGGCATTGGCCGGCCTGTTGGTGGTTGGGGATGTCACATGGGCGAATGGAGTCAAACTATGAACTTTGTTGAAGGTAAAA
The DNA here is from genome assembly GCA_009831015.1 of Picea engelmannii. Taxonomy (NCBI): domain Eukaryota; kingdom Viridiplantae; phylum Streptophyta; class Pinopsida; order Pinales; family Pinaceae; genus Picea; species Picea engelmannii. Next base: position 234,941 of record ML783201.1, on the reverse strand, counting down.
GTGAATGAAGACCTTCAATAAAACCCTAGGAATTTATCCTATAGAAAGGAAACTAAGGTAGTCCACTACAAACCCTAGAAACCCGTCCTATGTCCTTTAGCAAGGGTGGACTTTGGATAAACCCTAAGGTAGTCCACTACAAACCTTAGAAAGTTTTCCTATAGGAAAACAACTAGGGTTTATAGTGGACAAACCCTAGAAATAGTCCTAGGTCATTTAACGAACTTTAAAACAAATGATATCAAGGGAAGGTAGTCCACTACAAACATTCCTAGGGTTTACAGGATAAGTTCTATTCAAGAAAATACAAGGAAAATACAAGGAGTCCACTTTGATTAGAAGATTCACACTTAATACATTCATAAATAAATCAACAAAGACTTAGAAAGGTCACTTACTAGGTAAATCAATGCTCATCCATGAAATCATCCATCAAAACTTGAAAAAGCATCCAAAGATCATCTCTCCAAGAAGTCACATGAGTTAGTCATCCATAGACTAAAGAGAATTAAAGAAGAGACAAGTAGTAGTAATCCTCCACAAGTAGAAATGTTGAATAAATGAGGGATCACTTCCTCTATTTATATGAGGAAACCAAGTGTTTGCCATCATTTAGCTAATATCCACTAAAAACCCATAAAAACATAATAGATACATGATACAAGGTGGATAGGTCTAGTTTGACCCCCCAAAAATGCCTCTAACACAAAGATACAATGCAAAATCATGAAAACGTCCTCTGAAACGCCACACATGTGAGTGTAGAAGTCTCATGAAGGGTGATGTCATCTCCAAATGGGGTACAAAGGCTCCAAAACTCATGTCTCTCCCCAAAAGGTGCAAAGTATCGTCAAAAGTCATGCCTCCTCATCCAGAAGGTCACCTCATCAAAAAGGTGCCAACTCATCATCCAAGGTGCTAGGTCAGCTCAAGCAAGTGTCGCATCATCCTCAAGTGCAACATCCCATCACATGTGCAATGTCCAAGGTCAAAATCATGACGTCATCAAGGGAAATGGCTCCATGACCTCTCAAAAGAGGTGTACTATCATCACAAAGACCATGTCATCAACCAAACCTCAACATCCTCAAGGGGGTGCAACGTCATGGAGGGGCTCCTTACTCTCTCCAAGTAACACGTCAAGGTCACAGTACAATGTCCTAGCTCCCAGGTGCAATGTCCAAGGTCCAAGGTGTATCGAAGGGTGTCAAGAGGCATGCCAAGTCATCAAAAGGTCCAACGCTCATCATCAAGGCTCCAACAACCTCCATACAGTGTGGGAGAAGCATCAAGAACGTCCTCCAAAGGACCATGTCCAAGTGTGCATTATCATCAAGAAAGGGCTTAGAGAATCAAGTGAGACCAACCATCATGGATACAATATTCATTAGAATCATAAAAAGTGAGTTACATTTTAATGTAAAAGCCACGTAAGTAATTCACATTAGGTATCTTCTTCAAACTTCACACTAGCTTATGACTTTATGCAATTTTCCAAGTTTAAGTATGGGAGGACCATCATAGCACCCTATTAGGTGTGTCAGTACCCAAGTAGAGGACTATTTCCCGAAAAACCCATCAAAGTGTAAGTGTGAGTGAATGGTATAAACCGGGGTTTACTTCATGGTTATCGTGTCATTGACATGCAAGGCCACGTGTGAAGCTCATCTCTATGACAACCTTTATAGAGAGAGCGCTTAATGCATTGAGTTGCCCTTTTCTCAACACTATTTCTTTCCACCCCTTATCTTTCCTTTTAATATTCACTTGTTTTCTTTTCAAGCCCCTTTTCAAGTTTATGCATTTATTGTATCGAGATAATTCAATTAAGTCTTTTCTTTAGATATGCATTCAGTGCATTAGGACTTGGGGTGATGGCCTCATAGCGAGGGGGTAGAGCTCAAGATTACTTGGATTTTGATTTATCATTTATATCCCTTTATTGTTCTTTTGCATTTTGAATTCATAACATGCTCTTTCTATTATTTTTTACAGCTGCATCAACCTTGGGCATTCAAGCCCCTTATTCTCATAGGAGAATGAAGTACAGACCTTTTTGGGATACATGTAACTACTAACAGCCATTCCCAAAAGATAGGACAACGAAAGGAAAATAGACGGAAAGTGTTAAGTATGGAAGGGTACCGGAATGTTACCCCTATCAAAACTTCCTAGTAGTACCCATTTTTCCAAAGAGTGACAACACTTGACTAGAGTACATATGATGGCCACCAAGGTGAAACCACGCAAAGAGCATAACTTCCAAGCATCATGATTCAATATCTGACTTCAACCCATGAAATGGAACACTTCGTATGAAACAATGGCTATACCCCATGTGTGTCAGACCACTATCATCGGATGAGTATGTTGATCAAGTAAGTGAGCTGAGCAATGATGATGAAGAGGCATCTAAGTGGCTGTTGTCTGTGGAGAATGTTGGTCATCATCTCTGGGACCACTGTCTACAATGTGGATCATGAAGAATGATCTCCTCTAGCTACCCCTAGGTGAGAAGGGGTAACAAGGCTAAACCAAAATATCTTGTCATTTCAAATTCTGATTGAATTTGTTGACAATTCTTCATGCTATTAAAATTTTGTAGACAATACTAAGTAGTATTATAATTTTTCTTTTCCTAAGTTAATTAGTTTATCTCCATCAACTGATGCAGCAGGGGCTCTAATAAGGATGGTGCATAGCTACTGGAATTTACTTGAATATTTACTCTGTAGTTACTTGAATATTTACTCTGTAGTTATGGGTTAATGTTGATGAATCTCATAACCCATCATCAAAGAATCACCAATATATGCCTTGCATTCTACTTTCTTTTCTTCATCACGATATCATCTCAGTGGGCTACTCCACACAGGCAGGGACGATCATACTTAGCAGTGTAATACATTACTTACATACTCTTTCACATTATTCTTAAGATAAATATCATGGAATGCAGCAAAAACATTACAGCGAAGTCATCCTAAAGTAGTTGCTGTCAGGTAAAGGCCTTGAAGGAATACTATCATAAAGCTAACGGTATCGAAAGAACACATACACTCTACTCTATTGTAAGTAAAATTCTTTGACTCGTACTCAAGGCCTTTGATCCAATGTACCTATTCAACGTATATAGTACCCCCCAATGATCCAATGTACATATTCAACGTAACGTATATATTACCCAAAATAACAAAATGAGCGAGAAACCTCTTATCGTATCCACATTTTCCATGTGTATGTAATACCCTAAAGACGAAATCAGTTGAGCATGCAATGAAAGGTAAAAGGCATATGATCATCCATTAAAAACATTGGGTAAGTGGTAGAGGATTATCTGCCCGTTCATCTTCTATTGCTAAAAACCTTTGGTCCCGTGCACATATTTAATGTATAATTACCAAACAAAATTCAGTATCCCATGGGAAAACCAAAACAACTATAAAGAATATCAACAGGCAGTAGATAACTCAGAAGATAAAGCTAAACATATCCACCGTTCCTGAATCCAAAACTGGCATGAATGTATGTATGAAGCGAACAAGGAGTGACCAGAGATGGAGGTGGGTGTAGGCAAAAATTGCATGAAATGACAAAACAACACATGCCCAATTCAAGAAAATGCATATCCAAATGAAAAAATGCCTTCACTAGCTTAACTTCAAACAAACCCATTACTTACTCAACATCCAATAAGTAGCTGCTGGTACCAAAATGTCCCTGAAAAGATTAACACGAACAGGGCAGAGCAGAGATGAGCTGAGCTCCCACTCACTTACGACTACTGTTTTATTTTCATCCTCGAATAACAAATAGCATGCCAACCTTGCCCCCAAACTCCAAACTGCAAACTGGGTTTTCTTGTTCTCATTTATGCATGAGAATGTAAATGAAGACGTAAGAATTATGAGGTTATGAGAATGATGGTTTTCGTGTCTTTTCAGTGATTTTATTTGCCGAATAAATACGTGTGAGCAGGGAAGTGGCCGGATGAAATAAAGGCTGCTCCTATTTTATGCTGCATTTAATTACATTGTGAAAAGCATGGAGATTGTGCTATATGTTCGCGTTTGTTTCAATACAGTTTGCGTATTAACCACATTTCTATATATGGCCACCAACTCGTTCTCAGAAATATTTGTCAGCTGTCGTTACTGAACGTACGCCATACCGTTTTTATGTTTATGTTTTCAGTCATTTGATGTACCGTCCACCATTTTCGTGGAATGGATGATTTGACTGGGTATACCTAATTGTAGAATCAAGTGGAGAAAAGGTTTTTACCATTAAAAACCACTTGTGACCTCTCGTCCTTGAACACCAACACCATTCATCTATGCCCAAATGTGCAATAAGATGGACCTATTATCCTAAGAAAAAATGCAATCAAAAAAGTGTCATATTTGTTTTGGGTTACTCTAGTTTGTAGCTTATTGGCCAAATCCACCCACTTTATAACTCTGACCATTACTTAGATTTGTTATTCCCAACACTTTGGGATTGGATGCTTTCTTTAAAGTTATTTGTTATTGTTGAAATCTCTTAATTTTAATGGATAATGCTCGTTGACAAGGTTGATTTGTAATACATGTCATGCAAGATTCCACGTATGAATCACTTAGAATAAGTAAATTAAGTTGTTTTTTAATCATTTAATTAATTATTTTTAAAAGATAAATGTTCTAAATTCATTTTTATACTTAATTCCTTTTAGTATCATGTTCACTAAAATAATATAATATTGTTATTTATGTTTTTCAATTTTTTTTTAACAGGAAATGAGTTGAGTTGTAGTTGTTATATTGTTTTTTTGAGAAGATTTGGGTTTATATTTGAATATCACATATAAAAGTTTCTTGGAGTTGGAATTGCAAATCCTAATCCAATTTATAATATTGAACATGTCATTCCTTCAACTCACTCATTATAGTATTAATGTGGAACATAATCCTAACATAGGGATATGGATTTGTATTAAGGTATCTTGTAACATTACATAGATAGTAATTACTAGTCAAAGATGACTCATAAAGCATGGCACTCCAAACTAAGGGAGCATGTGTTATCAAATCAACTTGGGAACTTGCACCCCAAAGCCAATGTTCAAATTGACAAAACTTTTAATACAAGAAATGCCTTATAAACCATCTTCATCTCACCATTATTATATAGAGAGAATATATATCTTTTGATCCATGACAATGCTTGAAGAATTTTTATTTTTTTAATAGTAATGGGGAGATTTATATTAATAAAAAAAAGACCGCAACGAAGTTGTAGAGTTGCAGAGAGAGTACAATCAAAAGTGTTTCAAAGAGGTCCAACAGTAGCAATATTCGTAGCCTACCCTAATAATGTCGAGAGGCAAAATTACCTAGTATTTCTGAGAGGTATATATTCTACAAAATATAATAGAAGGCATGTCCACTCATCGCTTCTTTCTATGTTGCATTTCCATATTCTAGAGTTGGTTACTCAATTTCCATACATCATCAAGTTTGTTATTGCACAAATTGTAGGTTGGGCAAAGCCCGACCCAATCCACAAGATGGCGAGAACTATGGGAGAGTCTACCCACTATCACCTCAGATAAACCCTCCCCTCACTTTAGTGAAGGAGAAATCCTACACAAGGGGGGAATCCCAGGTGACCCTAGGAGGAAATGAGATGAAAAGTGGAGTAATGGAAGATGATGCCCCTATAGGTCAAGACACGAAGTCGAAGATGACTTGGAAACAAGTCTTGGTGATGGTCAATGGTTTCCAAATGCTTGAGCACCTGCAAAAGATAGGTGTACATGCCCGAGACAAGAGAAAGACAAGTATACGAGCCCAATATTTTGATGGAAAAGCAAGTGAAACTTGTTGTCCTAAATTACAACAGTAATATATATATATATATATATAAGCAAAGGAATCAATCAATTACTGCATAAATAACCATCAAAATTGTCAAATATGTATTGGACAATGAAGCATTAAACCAATAGATAACTTCTCAATGTTCAAACACAAATTTTGACAGTGAAAGAGGGTTGTCAGATAGCGTTTTTAGAGAATAATTGTAACAACCAAGTGGTTGTAGAAAATATTTTCTACAATAGCAAGTTTCAACCACAAAAATTAGCAAGTAATTCGACAAAAAGTTAACCAGTAAGCAGTAGAATGATAGTAGTGGCTTACAAGCAAATTTCCACGGTTGAAATGCAAGTTAAAGTAAGAAATAAAGTATGTTTTGTTGCAGCCCTAATGGCTTTAGTTTTTGATTGATTACAAATCAAGAACTACTAAACCAATCAAGACGCCCTAGTGGATTTAGCAAGCTTAAGACACCAAGAAAAGATTCCAACTTGGACAAGATCAATATCCCTCAAAATCATGTTTACCAATGTAAGTAATTTATTTCTCCAATGCAATAAATTATTAGTGCCTTGTAAAATGGGTTATGGAGTCTTCTTGAATTAGGTTAGGTCTACTACCTCTCAAGGGGTGTAAGCCCTTTTACTCCCTTGAGCAAGTAACCCCGACAAGGTAGATCTAGGAGGGTGTAAACCCTTTTACTCCTCCTAGCAACCTTTGCAATAGCTTTTTCAACAAACAATAATGATAAAACTTGGTGGAGGGTGTATGCCCTTATATTCCTCCAAGGATCTAGCCAATAATAACAATGGAACAAGAAAGGAGAAATAACAAAATGCAGATTTTTCTTACCAATTCCAATAGCATGCAAGACAAAACCCTAGTTACCAAGAACTTTCATCGCCATAGAAATAGAAACGAACTCTAAGAGCTAGTGCACCACTTCATTCCACAAGACAATGACAAAACATAGCATAAGAGAGAGAGAGAGAGAGAGATTGTCAAAGAGGGGCGCAAATTTCATCCAAGTAGCTCTTCTCAAGTGAGAGAGTTATATTCAAATGAAATGAAAATGATCCTTATTTATACAAAACTCATAAGAAGTGTTTGTCCACATAAATTTAGGGTAACCCACAAATCAAGGAGGCCAAAACCATTTACTTTACCCCTTTACAAAATAATTTTAATTTGCACATGAAGAAAACCCTAAAAGTGTGACGTCAACCCCTTCTAGGGTGACATCTTGGTCACTTTTGAAAATCATTGAGCTTGAGGATGAAATCGTTGGGCCTCCAAAGGCCTTCCCTTCATGCATTGGGGTATTCTCTCTAAGGTACAAGGGATCTCCCTCACCAAAATGCCAAGTATCCATCAAACACCACCATCACCACCACAACTCTATCCCTAGGGTGACGTCAAGCCCTTAAAGATGACGTTTTAGCCTCCAAAGGAAAATCATTGGGATTACAAGGGATAGGTGAGGTCCTCCAAGGTCTCTTCCTTTGCCTCCAAAAGCAACGTTTATCTCCAGTACTTCCCCAAGGTCTGGGCCATGGAATCTAACCGTTGCGCTTCTTGCCCCAATAAAATCCCAAGCTGGGCTTATTCCTCCAAAATCTCCATCAACAAGGTCCTACAAAGACAGACAAGTATGCCCTCCAAGGATCTCAAGTCAAAGCATCATGGAAAGTAAAATCACATTTAATATAAGATTCATCTAAGCATGTACGTTAAAAACTACCTCATCAAATTAAACAAGTGCTCAAAGAACCCATGCAATTTTCCAAGTTCAGGTATGGGAGGGTTGACAAGGTGACCTATTGGGTGAACCAGACCTTAAGTCAAGGAGTGTTTCCTAAGTGGAAACCTCTCCAAGTCATGTGGAGAAGATGAAATCGATGGGGGTAAAGAATTTTGGGCATGGGGTTCATGACATACAAGGGTTTGTATTATCTCATTTATGGGTTCCTTTGTAGAGGGTGTGTTGCACCTTCATTTTCAATGCATCCTTTTTCCAAGCGCATTTATTTCCATTAAATTTTTAAGATGTTTCCAGGTTGAAGCCAAGGTGGGACTTCTACCTAAGCATGAAAAACATTTCCCACCTTGAATCTACCCTGGTCACACTATGCTTCCCCAAGTTGAAGACAATGTGTGGGACTTCTACCTAAGCATGAAAAACATTTCCCACACATGCTCTACCTTGGTTGTCATTTTTATATTGTTAATTTTTACGAGTCCCGTCAGTTTCTTATGAGAGACATTTCATTGTCCTTAAGATCCCTAGGCGAGCATCGAGAAGTTTTATGATTGGATTTTATCTTTTTCTGACTGCAAACCTCTGGACATTCAACCCCTTCTTCCCATGAAATGAGGTATAATCCCTTTTTGGGTCAGTACACCCAAAAATCCAAAAAATAAGGAGATGAAAAAGGGGTGAAGTGTGAAAAATGGTAAGTAGGATCGAGAATGACAGAATGACTCATTGAGGAGACCTCCCACTATAAAACCAATCCCTAAGGGTGACCACTTACTAGGGCGCAATGTCAACCACCAAGGTGAAACAGGGCAAAGAGCATAATTTCCAAGCAGACATTCTATAATCAAAAGCAGCTCTAAACGCAACATACTCAAATGCCTCAAATATTAAAGTGACACTTACCATAATACATGATTTGTACCTCATGGAGCAAGACCCATCATCTTCCGGAAGCAAGTTTATGTGGTCGATGCCCTCATTAGGAATCCAAGGTGTGTGGTAGTGAAGCGGGTAGCTATATGTGCATGTGGACCCTTTAATTCATCTGTCTCTTGGTACTCCATGTCTGCATCTTAAGGTCCTTGAGACACCATCTCCTTAGTTATCCCTAGAAATTGGGGATAAAAAGTTGATGCATTATTTCTTCCTCATTCAACTTGCTACAATTTGAGTTCGTGGATTGGACCTAGTTTGATGGCCCTTAATGATCTCCCTTACTCATGTTAATCACTATTGTCTAGAGCATATTACATTTTGGTTCTACGACTGTCATTTGATGCTTTTGTAGTACATGTGTGCCCATAATTGTTGCAACCTGAGTGACTACTTGTTGCTCATTCTCATGAATCTTTGTAGTTGTTATGAATATTGATGTCATGCTGGGCCGAATAACTTCTTCATGATTCCTCAAAACCCTCCTAATCTCCTTTAATTCCTAATAATCCATTGTGAGAGAGTAACAAAGAGAGAACTAGCTCACATGTAAAAACACCACAAAATGTGCCACACCCAAACCCAATAGACAATGAAATTACAAAGAAAGAAAACAAGATTCAAAATCACCAAACCAAAGGCATTTGGAAGCATTCATTGAATACCCGTTGAGAAAACTCCCTCCTGAAATAAAAGTACGTAAATCCACTATGAAGCATAATGAAACAAATGCCCCTTGATACCAATTAACCAAATACAGGTTTGTACCTTCCCAGAACCAAGAACTAATAAAAAATACACCACTTTGATGTGCTAAAGCAAGAAAAGATGGAAATTGAACTAGAATTATACTAACGGAACTCCCAATGAAGATCCAAAATCAACTATTGAGAGCTCCCTTGCCCCGGTTACCGGTGGACAAGGCTAACCATAATTATAAAGCAATAAACCAAGAAGGGATACCCATAATAGAAAGACATACCTTGCCAGGGAGCTTGTTAACTAGAGCTTATTCCTCTACATTGACAATGACTTAATCGCACCGCAATCATGGAATACATCGCTCCCAAGTTCATAATCATGGAAATGCATAACTATGAGCATGTGACATGGATACCCCCATATCTTCTCATATTTTCCTCTACGATACAGTCTGGTGACTTCACATTGATCCATGTGACTCCTTACATATTTATACATGGATTAAACCTCAGGTTGATGTGTTATGGAATAGGTAGATTGGTCTGATTTCCATTGATGCTTATAACCTGCTCTTTTAAGAGGGTGGATTTATTAGAAAATTTGCCTACCACTTGATTGTTCTCTCAAAGTACCTTAAAGAAACTAATACTAGTAAATTTAAGCACATATTTTTTTTGTCTAATCTAGCACTGAATTCAAAGTATGATTAGAGAAAACTTTCTTTGTAACCATTTTTCCTGTGATGAGCATTGAATCCCCTACTATAAGGTATCCCATGATACCCACCAAGCGCATGGACTCTTTGAGCAGACTTGGGGATGAGTCGGGCAAGAGAACATGAAGGGCATGTGATTGGTTGGGCGAACAAAGATGTGTGGGTGTAAGCAGAGGCACCTTGGGCACACGATGGTGACGTGTGGTACCAAGGGGCACACACCTTACTTTCCTTAGAACGATTGATGGAGATTTGAGTAGCATTTGGGCAAGGGCAGGGAAACTTGGGAGCATGCCCAAGGAGTGGACCCATATGCCCTCGAAAACATGGGTGCACTGAAGAGATTGGATGACCCCATTGACACACCCATGAGGAGTTGCAACGATCAACACAAGGGAATGCACAAGGAAAGGGGTGTTTTCCCAAGAGAGGGATGCATCGATCTAAGAGACACGACGATTGATGGGTGCACAGGATCGTTTGAGCACACCGGGTCCACAGAGGGGCGCAATGAGTCATTTGAGTGTGATGGTTTGTGAAGGGGTGCGACACATCCAAAGGACATGATGTTTCACATAGGTGACCCTTGGTGGCCCTATAATAGCACAAGGTCGCACAACCAAGGAAGGAATATTTGGAAAGGGATTTGGAGAGAACAAGTCTGAGGCAAAGTTATCGGGAAAGGTAGAACTGAGGTAGAGCTGCCAAGATCTAAGACAAGTAGCCAAGGGTGGGATGCGCTAGGATATTTTGGAGAAGTCTGGAAACGCAGGTATGTTAGGGGCATGTGTGAGGAAGAACTGGAAACTTTGTTAATTTGGTGAAGTCTGTGGCAGCGAAGGGATAACAAGTATGTTGTTGATTGCACGTCTTAGGTGCATCACATAAGGTTGTGACAGAGAGTCTTGATGAGGTGAGGCTAGTCGTGTGACTCTTCCCAAGTGGTAAATCGAGCCGCTAGTGCTCATATTGTAATTGTTTCACAATAACAAAGACTTAATCGGGGGTTAGTCATGATTTGTGTCACCCGCACTATTTCTTTGTATGTCTCTTATTTTTTTCATAATTGTTCTCTTGGTTTCTCATGTTCTTGGATGGATGCTTAAATGAATCAGTGTTAAAATGTTGACAATATTGTCTAAGTATACAAGAGTTGCATTAGAGTAGGAGTGTGACTCACCTGTAGCCTAGAACAGAGTATGGGTATGCTCTAGGTGAAGAGGTGTAGTCCAGATGAAGTATTCTTGGTGTTTCCAAGCAACTAAGTAAGAACTATCGTGATGTCACACACCCTTAGGAGATGAACGATCGTAAGATCCGAACAGGGATCTTGTGGGGTCGTGACACCTACAATGATCAATKATTGAATATTAGCTTCAATAGCTAACCTTAGCCCTTGCATTAAGGCATAAGCCTCTACTATATTATTAGAAGCAATATTGAGGCCCCAAACAAACATTAGTTATGTTGTTCCTCCAGGGATTATAATACCCCCCCCACCCCCGACACCTACCACCCCTACTTGAAGAATTATTTGAAGTTCCTATCTCTCATGAATTGTTTATATGAGCTTTAACTTACATCCCCAATATTTTTTTGTTTCTACAATTTTCACTAATGTCTTAATTTGACAACTCTAACATATTGAGCTTCTCATTAAAAGGTCATGGCTCAAGTTACTTATTAAGAATAACGAATCATTCAACCATTAATTTGTATTCTCTCTTTATAATAGTAACTTCCTAACCATGTCCTCCTAGAATGAAGTTTCTCAAGCAATTGCATCATTTCACCACTTAATCCAACAATTATCCCCTTTATATTTTGTAAATAGGTTCAAAATCATTTTACACATTTAAAGAAACAGGTTGCCTCAAAGATTGTCATTTTTCAGTTTTTTGAGGTTCATGTTGACTGGCCATGTGTTACTCTTCAATGATGGTGTGTTATTGGCATGCTCAAAATGTCATCTATAATGGTCTCTAGCCCATTGATAACTTTCCTTTTAAAATCCTCATCATTCTACCATGAATGGTTAACATCCACAGTTTGAACAACAAGATGCATTAGTGCAAGAGGCTAGTCTTTTTTTGACCAAATTCATTTTGTTTTTGCAACTATGCCTTGTCTTTCTCTATTGTATCTTTCTAGCTACTTGACAACATCTAATATGCCTAATAAAGAAGGAAGGTAATAAAATATTAGGTGATTAAGTTGCAAGACACTTTGGATGCCATAATTATTGGGAAAACTTATATGGAAGGGATGAGTCACATAAATTATGAGTGTGGCCATGAAATGTTTTCTCACTCCACCAAAAATTATGGTGCTACTCAATTCTCTAGGAGGGAAACTAATGAAGAAAATCTAAGCACAGAATCAATGGACAAAGATAATTGTATAGTTGGTACTTCATATTGTAAAGAGGAAATTTGTAAGGAGCTCAAGAAAATGGACATATATGTGGTGTATGTTCCTAGCACTCCATCCATGGGTTGAGTAACCAATAAACTAACTATCAAAATCTTAGTGCTCAAGAGACCATTTCACCATAATCCCCATATAAAAGGTCAAAGGCCCAAAATTTATTAAATGCATGCATGATGCAAAATAATAAAATGTATTGGAATATACGAGCATGGAATAACATGAGTTCATGGCACCCAAATTCCCATGAACATATTTAAACATAATCACACACAACATACAAAATATATATTATTTTCATAGCAATGAATAACATTGAATTGTAGATTCATAAACATAGACAAAGCATTTATCTTTTATCAAGAGATGGTATAATAAATTAGCTACATGTGAGCAATTTTCCACCCAACCATAGGTATCCAATGTAGATGCCACCCTCAAGCTGGGTATGAGACCACCATGGTGAAGAAACCAAGCTACATTTTTCTAGCTCACTCAACCCAACCCAATTTCTCTCATTGCTCATCTAACATGGTAGCTATAGAGAACTCCAAGCATCTCATGTAGGTATCAATCAAACATGGTACTCCCTTCCACTTCCCTACATAACTCAAGGAAGATATTCACTTTTTCTGCTCAACAATCCCTCAAAGACATTCTTCCCTTTTACTGCTCTTCGATTGACGTACCCAACCTCCAATATAAGTCACACTACTTCTTAAAACAACGAAATAAAAACTTTGATACCAATTCTAAATGCAGAAAGTACACAACATAGAAAACAATCTCATGCAACTATGCATATTAATTAAAAACATAAACACAATTAATTTAAATCTATGCAACAACAGTTAAGCGATTACAACAACATTCAATCACATGAAATCATAGATTTGAATGCATCATTTCACCCACAACAAGTAGCAATATATAAGATTACCTTTAGAGTGAAATTCACAACAATGAACTCAACATTCAACATAATTAAACACAGGGGTTATGAACACTTATCTTAGCAAATATGCAACTTGTTGCAGAGGATGGGTGTTCCACCCAATCGTAGACTTGTTGTTCTAGTTCTCAACAATAAGTCACCCCAATATGGGGCTTTGAATTCCCAAGAGACGGTGATTCCTAAGGTTGTCTATTTTCCCCCTCTCAAAAATTAATTCTCATAGTCGCTTCAATCCACCAACTCTCTTTCCCCTCAATTACATGAAAACAGAGGTTCGAATGCATCATTTCACCCACAACAGGTATAAATATATAAGTTAAACTTCAAAGTGAAATGCACAACAATTAACTCAACACTCAACATAATTAAACATGGTGGCATGAATAATCATCTTAGAAAATATGCAACCCGTTGTTGAGTAAAAACGTTCCACCCAACCGTAGACATGTTGTTCCAGTTCAAAATAGAAATTCACCCCCAATATGGGGATTTAAATACACAAGGGATGGTGGTTCCTAAGGATGGCTATTGACCCCCTCTCAACAATTAATTCTCACAACCATTCCAATCCACTAGCTCTTTTTCCCCTCAATTCGCACAATACAAAGAATGGGATCCCCTTCTCTACCATGCAATCCCTTAGGTTATCCCATGGGACCCCCTCCTTGAACCCCCTCTCTTGTGGAAACTTATCCCCCATGTCTCTATCTATGTCCACCTACAATTGGCGATACATTTTATTTATTATTTATTATATACAAAGTTTTCATATTATATCGTTTGGCCCATGGTCATACATCATATTTACATTATACATCGATAAACTAGGGATTAAAAATGGGGTTGTTACNCCCCCCCCCCCCCTGCAATTTTCATTGTCCTCAATGCACATCACCATACAATCTTACATAAAAATTTACATCAAAATACTTGATAATTTCATAACTTGATGACTCACGCAATAATTCCAACCAGCAACTCTGATTCCTCTTAACTTGCACAACCCAGGGAATGGGATCCAACATCATTCGGACATGAAGTCTCAAAGTTGTGGCTCCAACAACTTCAACTGCCAAAATAGATTCTTCGTACACTTATGTGTAGTGCACATTCAACTTTCTTCAAAACTTGCAAAAATTTGCAAGTATGCCTCTCGCATGGCCTCCTCATGCTCCATGTGGCGTCTTTAGAACCGTAGCAGGTTCATTGGACCTTTACCGAGAAGATGGATTTGTTCATGAGAACTTTGACTTTTTTGGTCCAGGATGTGCATTGGCTCCACCTGAAAGTCCCCTTCGTGTTCCACCTGAATCAGAGTCTAATATACTAAAGGGTCTCTAACTATAGTACTCAACCAATCTTTCATAGCTCTAACAAAATAGGATCAACCATAGCCTTAGTTGTACCACCCAATTTCCTAGTATGCAAGAGTGATCTCTCTAGGTGATGTGATTGGTGTACTATGGTGACAAATGACTGAAACTATTTTGTAGATATGGTTCTAGGGATTCCTAGGGGGATTATGATATACTCAAGGGTACATGGAAGATTGAATCTAAAAACATAATCATTATAATGTGATATCACTTGCCAAGTACCTATGGAGGTATACATTGACATCCAACCAAGTGACCTGACTTGTATTCCCTATGTGTATGCTTTCTAATCGTAGGTTGACCTATTGAATGACATATATCTATGTTTATAGATGACAGAACATGTCTCTATCCTAAAATAAATTCTCTAAAAATAAGTTTTGTGTTGGCACAAGAAAGTGCTTTTATAATAGAAACATATAATTAAGAGTAATATCTGAACAAATTCAAACTACATAAAGTAAAAGAGAAATAACAAGAGTATTGAACTTGCATAATATTAACCCTTATATTGATACTCTAGAACGAGAGCAATGTTCACATACCTTTTCAAGGGAGCATCCTCCAAATGAGTAGAGCTCCAATACAATAATGGTACTTGAAAAAACATTGAATATCATCCTACCTCTATAAATACTTTCTCACTACCCAAACCCTAACCACTAGTGGTCCCAATGTTAATGAGTACCAACCACCTAAAGGGCCTTTTCCCATAAGAATGACCCTTCTACATTAATTAATCACACAATAACTACCTAGTGGGACTCATTCGAAGATGATGACCTCACACATTAATTAACTGACTCCTAAGTAACCCTAAGTAAGGATGTTAGGGTAGGGCCCTAACGTGATCTCTTACTTTGGTGTACACTCATCAAAGAGATCTTATACTTCTCCTTGTGTGCATTGACAATAAATGATTTTCCATCCTTGATTAGGTAGAATTGGTTGTCCCTTTTCATGAATATAACATCACTAATATACATATAGGGGCTACCAAAAACTACACTATAGACATCAAAAGGAACTACATCAACTTATATTTCATCAATAAAATTTGCATTGATACCAAATCTAAGCTTACATTGCATGGTATCTTTTAACTCTACATCCTTATTCACCCAACCAAAATATGGTATTGATGACGGTGATCATGCATTTCTAACAAATATTACTTGTCAGGTCCTCTATAATGAGGTTTTCCTATGAACCATAATTGCACAAATAATATAGCTTCTTCTTCTTGATTTGAATCTTGATATGCAATAGATTGGTCATCTCCTTCTTCTCTTTGTGATGGAGGATACTCATTTTCACCGCCTTCTGCATTTTCACATAAACAATATTTTCATCCACATCTAAGTTGTTTTCTATCTCCCCTCTTGGTTCCATTAGAATATTCTACTTCTTGGATTGCTCCTACTTCAAAATCCTAGGATTTATCTCTAGATGCAGTTACCAACATTTTTGTTTTGTGTAACGATTATTTTTTCAATGCTCACAATGGTTATTAGGGTCCTTATAGACATTTGCATTGGCAATAATATTCTTATTTTCCCCTTTTCCCTTCTTCTTCTCACCCTTATTGGAAGATCCATTGTGGTCTAACTACTTCAAACCATTTTTTTATCCCATTTTCTTGTCAAATTCTATGTGTTGTGCCTATACATAGGCCTCATTAATGGTCTTGGTCTTGAATAGAATAACTTTCCTCCTTATGTGAATGTGAAGACCACCTTGGTACTTTATGACCACATCAAAGTCCCAATGATGTATTCCTAAGTAAATGTCTTGCTTTTGGAACTCTGTATTGTACTCTTACACACTCTATTCTGGCCTCTATCAATGTTAGTGCTACCAAATAATCTTGTCCTCCTCAAAATCGATAGGTTAATTGGGAATTGAGGATGTTTTTTAACACCTTCCACTTACTTATTGGTGGGTCTCCTCCTAGCCTAAGTTCCTTGGTGTGTCTCTTCCTCTAAGTCTACATGGTCTTCTAACTTTAGTTTAGCAAAACCTATTTTCTACTTCTCTCGTAACCAATCTTTGCTTCCATTTTAAAAAGGCACTAATAATATTGGTTACTAAATTTCCCTTTTTTGATCTTTGGTTCTTTTTTCTCTTTTTTTAGATCCTCRTGATATTCTAGTTTCTCATGAGATTCGGGTTTCTATGAAAAGGGGATGATTTTCTTCTCAATAATTGCCATGAGCAAAACCATGCTCCATGAAATTTTGGCCACTTGATATTCTAAGCTCATAAATATTGTTTATCYGTCATCTATGAATCTTCCATTTCTAAGGATTATAGTCGCTTCTTAACCCTTCTTGTTGATCTCAAGATCCACATGGTATAACRCTCACACAAATTCGGATCTCCCAAGTCATGTAAGAATATACTATGCTCAAGCTAAACAATGCCCAAAGAAAYTTTCTCTCATATCAATATGATTTGTAATCCACCTTGGGTATTCCATTAGCCGGTTCACTAAAACAAATCTAAACTTAAAACATTGATTATRTGACTAACTTTTGTATTTTTAATTCTTTAATAGAAATAAAAATATGCCATTCAAATTCATCAACTATTGTGACATATGGAATAGGTTACAATAGAAAAGACACACAATTGAACATAAATATTTACCTTGGATTCCCTTATGATAAATCCAACATTCAATGAAGGATTGTGCATTCCATCTTCTTATATCAAGGAGATTAGAATAAAAATAAAGAAGTTGCAAAGGTTCATGGGGAATGTATGAGAAACTATGGTCTTCTATAGTCCTCTACAATATGCTTTCATGCATCTACTCCATTATTTTCCTTTAGGCACTTGCTCATATTATGAAACAATTAGCAACTAGTAAAAGAGTGACCGTTTTCCCTCATGCTAAGTTTTTGATAGCTATAATTACAGTTGGGTTAATGGTTTAAAAACCTTTTTAATTGAAACCTCCATGATGCTTTTATATAATTCTCTAGTGGATTCCCACATGTTTCTAACTCACCATATTCAGATATGGTTAGTTGACATGGTCACCACTTGGACATGTTGGGAATATCTGGACTTGTTGGGACGATAATTTTTGCATATCAACTCCATTTTTAGTTAAGATCCCAATAAGAAGAAACAATGTATTCTTGAATTACAAACTCCTACATCACTCCTCATCCATCTCAAGGCCCAAAAAAATGTTGTTTAGGGCCTCAAAAAATGCATCAAAAGTTGATGACCTACATTTTGACAAATCAACACCATCTCTTATATGTCATAAATTATAATATCCCACCATTTGAAGCATCAATAGATTAATATGGTACTTATGTAGTTCCATTTTGGATCATCCCTCCCCATTTTGGGAGGATTTTGGGCTCCAAATGATTTAGTTTTGAAGGAGATGCAAAACAATGCCACATCTTTCTCCCTAGGGTATCAATTAGATTTAGATAGTAGCTAACCCTTCAATCCCACCTACGATTTTTTTTAGGGTATTTAGACACTTAGGTGTTAGTTAAGATCAAATTGGTCTAATGTGTCTTTAGGTAAAGTGCATTTCTTTACTCTGTTTCCTTAGTATGCATTAGAATGCATTTGTAGTTATGTAATTTGATGGTCACAATATGTTCTAAACATAAACTAATTCAATGGTTCATATTTTCCTCAATAATAACGACTACATTGATGTAATGTTCCCAAGCCAAGGTGCCAAGAACATTGCATTTTCCATGAATTTTTAATTGTTTGTTGGTTGTGGCATTTCGTCAAACACTTTACTGGTTTGGTCTTGTAGGATACACTAGGGTTTATACTGATGATTATTATATGTGTTTGTAGAAACAAATAAAGAGATATGGCAATGGAACATACCCCAGCCAGATGTAGTGTCAACAATACAATAGACAACTCAAAATACTTCAGATCAAATATTATTCATAAGAAGAAGACCCTGATACAATGGATCTGTAGATCTGGTACAATCTAGCTAAGATCTAATAGAAGATGGAGATAACTCCCAAACACGATGAAGAAGAGAAGATACAAACCTCCAAAGGCCCTCCTGAATGAAATAGATGAACTAGACGCTCAGGTCCCTGCCCTCTGAAGTGCCAAGCCTCAAGCTGGATGAGCTACGCCCTGCTGGAACACTGAAGACCCTCAATAATTCGGCCTTGATTCTCAAGACCTCCAAATCCTCCGATGAAGATGCCAAAATGTAGATCGAGTCAATACCAAACCTCGGGTGAAGTCTTAGGACGAATGGAGAATTTTTGACCCACCAAATGTACAAACCCTTAATCTGGCTTGCGCCCCCCTAGATGAATGAAGACCAATAATTTGGCCTCTCTCCTAGAGACCTCCAAATTCTCCCAAAAACCACTGGAATGATAGATCGGGGCAATGCTACCTCACTAGTGAAGTCTCCGGGTCAGATATGAAGTATAACCCCTCCAAACTGAATATATCTGAATCTCAATAGCACCCTCCTTCTCTCCAATTCGTGCCAATGCTCTAGGAAATCATTTGGACCGTATAACTCTCTCAAAAGGCACTTTAAATGATGGTCAAGGCCCTGCAAGAAAAACCCAAGTGTTCAAATCTCCAAAATCCCTCTCAGACTCCTAGATCGAACCTTCCTCCCATCAATAGTGTGTCCCCCTTGCTAGAAACCCTCAATGGTGCACCCTCTCTCTTCTTGTACATGTGGTTGGTGTAGAACTCTCATGAAACTGAGTAGATCTAGTGTAGAATGGTGAGGGAGGAATATTTCACCTCCGTGACCAAGCTTGGATCAAGTTGGGTGGGATCTTTCACCACCGAGTTGATCTCTGGGGTTTGTTAAGTCAAAACCCTCAAAAGCCCCAAGGCATGGACTCACTAGCTAGAAGCCATATATCAAAGCTGATAATCAACATGAATGAGAGAATGGAGGCCCTTGCCTCTCTTTTATCCTTCCTTCTCACATCGTCCCTCCAAAGTGACTTTTACTTTATTAATTATTAATTAATTAAATCACTTTAATTAATTAATTAACTATTTTACCTCTGAAAAGCACCTTATCTCTCCTTGTGGCTTCCCTAGCCACTGAAAGTCAATTTTCATCATCCTATCATGTAGTGTGGTTCCTCCCGATTCCAATGAGCTATTACACTAAGAGGTTCCTCCAAGTATTATGCCCAATATGACCTCCTTAGTGCATTTAATTAACCTATAGCCCAAAATAACTCAAAATCATCGAAATCGTTGGAATGCAACGAAACCAAAGCCAAGTTGTGCGGAATGGATCATAATGATGAAATAAGATGAGCGATGTAAGTCAGACCCAAAAATACCCCTCAATAGTCATTGTACTCGCTATAACCTCCATCTGGCTACTCTAGTCATCATAACACTTTGTAATGTAATGATGTCCCAAAGTGGGGACATTATAGTCTTCCCTGCTAGAATATTGCTTGTCCTCAAGCAATAACCAAATCCCTCCAATTATAATACCAGGATCCCATGTCCACCTGTGGGACACACAGTAGACGCCATCCAAAGATGAACTATCACACATTCCGCCCCCTGGGTCCCATATCAGGATGTGAATTGCAACACTCTATGAATCATGATCCTGAATCATATCAATACTAGGAGTCTCCTACTCATGACACACGACCTCATCCTGGAATGAGTCCATCCTCCGGATCCATATCAAGACCAACACAGTCTCCATCAACTGCCCATGTTGCTACCATAGTGAGGTACTGCAAGACCTCCATGAGACACCCTCAAGTGATGTGATCTCCTCAACACTGAAGCTCACTGGAAAGTCAAAATGACTTTCCCCTATAAGGGTCCACTCAACTCTATCGATCAGTGATATGCTCAACCCTGCAATCCCCGGGTCCCATGCTAGCCTCTTCTAAAGATCATCATGTTGGCATTGCACTACTCTGACCATGATTGTCTTCTCCCTGTATACATATCGGATCCCCCACTCCTGGATCCTCAAGATGAAATACTTGTGGCAATTGGACCTGTTGTCCAAAAGCTGCATCTGTAAAATAATCTCTGTGGAAGTAGTACATGCCCAACCATCTCCATGCTCGATCATGATGATCAAGAGGGAGAAACTGTCTCACTCCATAGGACAAATACCTACCGGCCCACTCAAAACCAACCTCAAGTGGAGTATGTGGCTCTCTGGCACAACCTGGGTCATCACAAAGTGAAACGACCTACTAGAAAAATGAACTCTCGGATCCCATGGAAAACTTGGAAGTTTATCACTTCCAATCCCTGCTAACTGCTCCTGTGTCATATTGATCACTGTCGGAAGCCCTCCGTGCTCATCCTCATGAGAATCTGTAACTGTGTCACCCTCTAATATGTCTGCTATCCCCTGGCCTATGATGCTCACCATCATGCACCGAGTCTCAACTGTCTACCACTGACGATCCACCTCTATCCTGTTGTATGTCGTAAAAGCACTCATGTTAGGTGGTCTCGGCCTAACCACTCTCCATGTCCTCAACCACTGTCTATCTCTCCTCATGTTGTTGTCTATGATAAAAGTGTAAGAAAAGGCTAACAAAAGAATCTGTAGCTGACTGTACGACTGGAAAATATCACATGCTTTGGTCAATCCCAAGGATTCAACCATAATCTCGTCTACCGGTACCCATGATAAATACACGCCTGTAGTCATCATCGAACCCCAATCATCAGGTACAAATGGGGGTAACTCCTCCAACTGTTGGTGAAAACTCTCCATCTCTCATCTCTCATGCAACTACTGATATTGGGAAGGTGATCTCTCAGAACTATGTGCTGCTGCAAAGGAGAGACATATCCATGCTCTACGAAGTGTGTCCCCTCACTGCAAGCCAATACACCCATATGAATCTCGTTGTACATTTTTGCATGTCTCTGTGAGCTATCAATCACCACTGTATGCTCTTGCATACCCATGTAATCCCCTGTATACTCCTGCAACATCATGGATCCTGGGTATATTACTGAATCAACCTCTACATGAAGGTCAACCACTCCCAGAATACAAATGGAAGTGTCCTCAAAACTGCTCCGGGCTCTGGAGTCCTCATGCATATGTGAGTGCTCGACTATCTCAAATATCCTCATTGAGGGTATCTTCTGCACCTCCGGATCATAACTCTCCATACACATTAGTGATCCTGGGTACTCCTTATTATCCTCCATCAATTGGTGCTCCTCTGCTAGACCACCAACATCCTCTAGCAATGTGATTGAATGATATATCTGAGTATCCACTAAGATAGATGAAGTGGATCTCTGAGGAATCCCCTCAAGAATCTCCTCTGATATAGACTCTGATTCTTGAAGGGCTATCTTTGTGCCTCTCAAGAATCCTCGAGTCATCTCCAGATCTTGAGTGAGTCTGTCCACCTCCAACTTCTGCTCCTTCAAGGCCCTATGATACGTCTCGCCAACCCCCAATAGATAGTCTCGATCCATCAATAACTACTGGTAGTTTTTCCTCATCACAGACACTCTCTTCATGAGAGTATGAAAGTCATATATGGAAAATCCCCCATATGAAATATCATGTGCCATCGATGCCCTCCAACAACAATCGACCACCAATGCATGTGTGTCATCAATGCACCTAGTGGCTGCCATGATCATGTCCTCATTGACTCTCAATTGTATTTCCAAGTAGTGTGACTCCCGATCATAGTCATGCAGAGGTTCTACCTCATGCCCCTCACTGCTAGTGTCAACCCTGCTAGTGTCAACCCTGGAATCCCCAACAACACTCTCTGCAAAAGATAAGGCACTTAACTGCCCATTGTCCACTATGCTATTATGTCCTCCTATATGCCAGTGCACACCATCACCAAATGTTATCTCCATTTGAATCACATTGTATCCAGTATGGGCAACTATATCCTCCAGTGCACTCAACCTGCTACTATCATCTATGCCTAGATCTCATACAGATGTGTCCAGACACGTGTTATGGCCATCTCGATTGGTCCTAGAAGTAAGGGTCCCGTCAAACTATTAGTCTCCGCAACCTGATCAAACAATGGAGTCTCCAAAAGAAGTTACTCACTCTCCTCATACTAATACATATGTGTAAGGTCAACTATCTGCACGTCATGTATCTCCTCTCGGGTCTGAGGATCCATATGTCCCTGGTGTGCATCCATTACATACAACTCCTCTATCATATCTAAAATTTCACTAATATCCTCATGTGTCGTGGCTATCATGGGTGTCTGGAAAGATGACATATGTGTCATGGTCATCATAGGGAGCTCGTCATCTCTAGGTGCTAACACATGTGAATCCTCACTAGTGTCACCACTCTGTTGAGGTGTAAGGTCATCAAAACTATGTGATATGGATGCTGAAGTACATGTGTTATCCTCTTGTTCATCCAATTGTTCCTCCAATGCGCAATGGTCACTATCCTCCTCAAGCATGCAAGAATCACTAGCCTCTGTGCAAGATTCACTAGCATCACCAGATTGCTCCAAATAATAATCTATCGCTCGATCCTCACACACCTCATCATCACTGTCATAGAGCACCTCAATGATGTGTTTCTTACCTCTACCCCTACATCTATGATCTGGTTCCCAAGGAACTTTGCAACTGTAGCAATGTTGCTTGCTCCTAATAGGTGTAGGAATTCTTTGTTCTTCCTTCAATCTCTCTCCCATTTGTCTAATCTGTTCTCCATTATGTCGTATGTTGGCTATCAACTCTCGTAGGGATAAGTCCATTTCCCGTCTATCCATTTCTCCCTATGAGAGACCCCTCAGGCTGGCAGGAGTCTAAGATCTGATACCACTGTAATGTTCCCAAGACAAGGTGCCAATAACATTGTGTTTTCCATGAATTTTTAATTGTTTGCTGGTTGTGGCATTTCGTCAAACACTTTACTGGTTTGGTCTTGTAGGTTACACTAGGGTTTATACTGATGATTGTTATATGTGTTTGCAACAACAAATAAGAATATATGGAAATGGAACATACCTCAACCAGATTCAATGTCAACAATACAATAGACAACTCAAAATACCTCAGATATGATATTATTCATAAGAAGAAGACCCTGATACAATGGATATGTAGATCTGGTACAATCTAGCTAAGATCTAATAGCAAATGGAGATAACTCTGAAACACGATGAAGAAGAGAATCTGCAAGCCTCCAAAGGCCCTCCTGAATGCAATATATGAAAAACATGCTTAGGTCCCTGCCCTCTGAAGTGCCAAGCCTCAAGCTGGATGAGCTATGCCCTGCTGGAACATTGAAGACCCTCAATAATTTGGCCTTGCTTCTCAAGACCACCAATCCTCCGATGAATATGCCAAAATGTAGATCATGTCAATACCAAACCCCGTGTGAAGTCTCAGGATGAATGGAGAAGTTCTGACCCACCAAATGAACAAACCCTTAATCTGGCTTGCACCCCCTTAGATGAATGAAGACCAATAATTTGGCCTCTCTCCTAGAGACCTCAAATGCTCCCAAAAACCACTTGAATGATAGATCGGGGCACTGCTACCTCATTGGTGAAGTATCTGGGTCAGATATGAAGTATAACCCCTCCAAATTGAATAGATCTGAATCTCAATAGCGCCTTCCTTCTCTCAAATTCGCACCAATGCTCTAGGAAATCATCTGGACTGTATAACTCTCTCAAAAGGCACTAGAAATGATGGTCAAGGCCCTACAATAAAAACCCAAGTGTTTGAATCTCCAAAATCCCTCTCAGACTCCTAGATCGAACCTTCCTCCCATCAATGGTGTGCCCCCCTTGTTGGAAACCCTCAATGGTGTGTCCTCTCTCTTCCTGTACCTGTGGCTGGTGTAGAACTCTCCTAAAATTGAGTAGATATGGTGTAGAATGGTGAGGGAGGAATCTTTCACCTCCGTGACCAAGCTTGGATCAAGTTGGGTGGGATCTTTCACCACCAAGTTGATCTCTAGGGTTTGTTAAGTCAAAACCCTCAAAACCCCCAAGGCATGGGCTCACTATCTAGAAGCCAGACATCAAAACTGATAATCAACATGAATGAGAGAATGGAGGCCCTTGCCTCTCCTTTATCCTTCCTGCTCACCTTGTCCCTCCAAAGTGACTTTTACTTTATTAATTATTAATTAAGTAATTAAATCACTTTAATTAATTAATTAACTATTTTACCTCTGAAAATCACCTTATCTCTCCTTGTGGCTTCCCTGGCCACTGAAAGTCACTTTTCATCATCCTATCCTATAGTGTGGTTCCTCCCAATTCCAATGAGCTATTACACTAAGAGGTTCCTCCAAGTATTATGCCCAATATGACCTCCTTAGTGCATTTAATTAACCTATAGCCCAAAATAACTCAAAATCATGGAAATTGTAGGAATGCAACAAAACCAAATCCAAGCCGTGCGTAATGGATCATAATGATGAAAGCCGGACCCCAAAATACCCCTCAATATTCATTGCACTCGCTATAACCTCTATCTGGCTACTCTGGTCATCATAACACTCTGTAATGTAATGATGTCCCAAAGTGGGGACATTACAATTGATCCATGTCTTAACACCCAATTGGTCCATGAAATCTATTTAAATAACATAGAGGGTCATTTGTTGATGATCGACTGTGAGAAACTCATATGAAAAATTCTTTTTTTTGCATTAATATATAGCCTCAAGTGGTCCCAATGGTTGGGGTTGTGGATTGTTTCCCTCTTTGAGGATTTTAACCATGTAATACATCAGTATACTAATCTTTGATCTATTTGTGTTAGTGGTTATCAAAGGTGTTAAACCTATGTGGAAATACCCTATTTGTTGAACATGGTATCAAAGCCCATAAAAAGACCTACTCCCATTGTTGATTGAGATCCCGGACCTGTGCCATTGCATGCATCAAAATATTTGTGGGTTATGTTATTCATGTGCATTTATAGGCTAAGAGGGTTGTTTAATTACATCCAAAGCATTTCTTTTAGTTGGAAACACTTTTCATTTCACCTAGAAAGATTTATGTTTTCCCAAGATACGACTATTTTTTTCAAGTCCGAAGATATAAAGTTACATTACGCTTTTTAAACTTTTTTATATATTGTGTTAATATTTTGTTTTTTCTATTTATATTCTCATTTTTCTACTCTTTTTAGTCTGTGTCTTCTCTTTGTCGTACACTATGTGCAATCTCAGTGAATAAAAAACATAGTATAAAGTGTTTTCCTTTTTGTGCATGCCCTTTGCTTTGCACTTTATGTGAACTCAACAAATAAAAAACAAAGAGAAAACTTTCATTTTACGAGTAGGCTACCTGAGATCTAAGTCCAAAATTGTTAAGTTTTGGAATTGTTTCGTTTTCAAAATTTTGATTTTTTTGTGTAGTTGTGTTGAAGTTTTTTTGCAGGAAAAAACAAGGTTTTGGGGGTAAGCACGCACTGAGGCAAAAAGTACAAAAAGAAAAAAAAAATCCTCCATAATATTTGCTATATATTTTTCATTAGCTCATTTGGTTAAAAATTATTTTATTAAATAAGAGGTTTTAAGTTCAAATCTTTCTTTTCATTAAGTTATTTTTTGAAAACGTTCATGCAACTTTAAATTATAATTTTATTGTAAAGTGCATTTCACTTACATCATAAAAGTGAATCACTATAAAGTAACTTTAATGTTCTTCTTTTAAGTTATTTTTTGCATGCAACTTTAATTAATAAAGTATATTCATTGTAAAAGTGATTCTTACTTATTTTATAAAAGTGGGTCACTTCATGTAAAAATAATTTATTTGTAACAGTGAGCTTATAAGCAAAACTAGAGAAGAAAGGAAGATTTTTTTTACTCAACCACCTCATTGTGCATCCACCACCATGTGGGCCAATCTCTACCATGGGGTATTCACTCTGTCAAACCGTGACCTAGCACCTTCGTTTGTGGGATATTAAAGAATACCTCTAATTTCACTAGATATTGGTAAATATCTCCCAAAATCATTTTTTTGAACCCCGCCCCTCCCTAATACATATTTGCAATAAAATAAACCCTTATTTTCACTAGATACCCTTTTTTATACACCCCAATACCTATAAACCCCTTAAGACCCCGCATCCCCCACTCCAATACCCACAATATATTGACTTTATTTTTACAATTTAAAAATCTCCTTTATGAATGAACATGATAAGATATTGGTCAACAAGGTGACGCCCTCGTGACCTCTACCTACAACATGGCACCTTGGTTACCTTTTATGCCTTCCTAAAAAATGGCATAACTTTGACATCCAAAGTCCATTTTCGGTGTTGTTTTTTTAAACTAGTTATTTTGTCGAGAGCTTTCCATCTAGACTGTGAATTTTTACTTTTGAATCCATCTTACCTGTATATTTTAATATGGTTAGTCCAAGTGATATTTTACTTACCAATTCAAACTACTTCTCATGGAAATTCCATGTGGAAGATGTAATACGAAGTAGAGGACTTTATTGGATTATGTTGGGAAAAGAAACTGCCCCCACTGATGTCTCATAGAAATCCAAATGTTATAATAAAAATGATGAATCACATGGATTAATTAGAATGTCCATCTCTGGTGACTTGTAGTTTTACCTTCAAGGAATTGATGACTGAGATGAATCTTGGGAAAATTTGGAAATTGTATTTGGTAAACATAATGAGATTCGAGCCCACCACCTTGAAAACCTTTTTAATTTCTTTAAATCCCAATGATTTCTCTTGCATAGAAGATTATCTATCTAAGTTCAAAACATTCAAATGTTCACTTGAATACTATGAAATAGAAAAGAGGAATGACCAATGTATATATGTTATTATTTCTAAGCTTGGTAACACTTTTTGCTTATGTTTTTTCCTTCAATGCAACATCTACTTCTTCTTATGAGTGGATTATTGATTATGGAGCATCTTATCATATGGATAAGGACAAAGCCATTTTTTTCTCTTGTAACAAATGTAACACCAAACAAATATTTGTTGGTGATGATAGATCTCTTTGTGTTGTACGATATGGAATAGATCATATAGATTATGGTACTTTTAATGATGTATTATGTCTTCTAAGTCTCTCCTACAACTTTCTATCAGTGTATAAAATATTTCATTCTAGTACAGGTAAAGTAATAGATTTTTCACCTCACCAAGTTGTAATCAAGGATTTAAAAGATCTTAAGCATGTACTAGCAACTGGAATTGTTAATGATATTACTATGTTGTAGATATTTTGCAACTTTTGTGTCATCATCTTTTCCATCAATTTTTATTTCTCATAGTGATAACTAGAGCAAACTTTGGCATGGACGATTTGTTCATCTAAACTATCGCTCATTGCAATAGTGATGTTAAAATATGGTGACTAGTCTTCCTCTCATTTCTTGTAGAGATGGTGTTTTCACTGACTATGTTCTTGTCAAACATCATTGAGAAAGTTTTGGAAAATGTGCCTCTTAGCATGCCTAAACCCCCTTGTAGGTTGTTCATAGTGATTTGTGTGGTTCACTTCCTTCCTCTTCTTTCTCTAGGTTCAAGTACTTCTTAACTTTCATTGATGACTTCTCCATACATGGGTTTATTTCTTCAAACTTAAGAGTGAACTTGTTGACATATGTGTGGCCTACAAGGCACTTATAGAAGAATAATATGGACATAACTATAGAGGTTAAGAATATATAATAAAGGCGAATATGTCAACAAAAAATTTACAACTCACTGCATTGCATAGGGAATTTAGATACAACATACTATTCCATATACACCACAATAAAATGGCGTCATTAAGAGAAATAATCAGACATTAAAGTAAATAGAAAATTGTATGATCCAATCTAAGGGATTATTAAGCCTTCATTTTTGGGTGGAAGTCATTGATTGTGTCAATTATATATTCAACCACAAAGGATTTTAAAAATATAACATCAAAAGAAGCATGGAGTAAAATTAAACCAAATGTAAGAAACTTCCATGTGTTTGGTAGTGAAGCATGGATTCACATTCATCACGAGTAAAGGAAATCATTATAGCCTAAAAGTGAGAAGTGCATTTTTGTTGGATATTCCGGGGATGTAAAAGGTTACAGACTTCTCCAACCTAATTCCAATCAAATTATTATTAGGAGAGATGTTAATTTTGATGAAAGTCTCTCGGGCTACGAGCCTAATTCAACGTTTGTGCCATCTTTCACTTGCGAGCCCTATTTGACCTACTATCCATCTTTGGCATTCGTGCCATAATCTATTCCCAATTTTTATGTTAATGATCCTACTCTGGTTTCTTCTTCAGACTATAACAATGAGGATGAAAATCCACCTCCACCTACTTACCTTCCTCCAATTGGGTCCATTGGACAAGAACTTGTACCATATCTTCCTAGACGGGTCTATACAACACAAGAAGTAGGCGTTGATCTTATTGGTGATCTTATGGATGAATGTCATACATGTTCATTGTTCTAGAAAACCTCCTCTCTTTTAGCTCAATTTTCAAATACTTGTGATCCAAAAACATTCGCATAAGCTTCTCATCATCCAAATTGGGACACAACAATGAATGAAGAATATTGTTCCTTAATGGAAAAATATACTTGGGATATTGTACCTCTTTTGAAAGGGATAAAACTTATCAGATGTAAATGGGTATGTATAAATAAGTATGCATCATATGTAAGTGTTGAAAGACATAAGGCCTAGTTAGTTGCCAAAGGATTTTCTCAAGTTGAAGGGATTGACTATAATGAAACATTTTCCCCCATAGCCAAAATGAATTTCGTTTACCTTGTTCTACAGCTTGTTTCCCCACATAAATGGGAGGTCCAATAAATGGATGTTAAATCCACCTTCTTACATGGGAATTTGCAAGAAGAAATTTACAAGGAACAACCTCCTCACTATGTTCAGAATAAATCCAACCCTGTTTTCCACCTTAAGAAATCTCTCTATGGTCTTGTTAATCCATGGATTTTCTCCATGGAGATTCATAGGGTTAAGAGACAACATGCACTATTTTTTGCTGGCATTGAGAGATTTTCCCATAGTTAGCACTTGTGTGAGCCAGAGGTTGGTTCCCATCAAAGACATGTACATGATTGGTATTGTGTTTGCTTTTTATTCAGAGATAGAACTAACACAGTTTCACATGGATTTGAGAGAGATGTCTATTTATAACAAGTGCCCTACTTTTTAGGAGACAATGATCGAAGACTCATTTGACAGTTTTGAACATATAGTATGGGTCCTTGCATGATGACACTTTTTTGGGGATCATGCAGGTACTTTCTATTTTTAGCAAGTTGATCTCTAGGCCTCAGATCAAGATTCTGAGTGTACAATATTGATCCTTGAGACATTCTAAGTCTTTTGGACCTTTTCCAGGATGAATTGTCATCATTTTCTATTTTTAGTAGGTGGGGCACCATGGCTTGCATGTCAATTCTAATCGCATATTTGGAATCCTCACAGAAAATTGAATTTGGTGGGTATGATATCATTGACATGTGACGATATTATATTTTTAGCAGTGTTTATTTTCAGACATTTGACACATGGTAGTGTTCTCCTAGTTATCCTCGATGTTTTTGGCAGTTTCCTATTTTTTAGGGTTGGACCCTTATTTTTAGTAGTTTTTATTTATAGTAGGGGTGGTCTCCTCCAAATTTGATAAGTAGCAGGGTCAGACTCTGACATTTGGCAGTGATGTAGTGTGACATGTGGCAACTAGGTGGCATAATTAATGAGGGGGTGCACTTTCCAAGGTTAAGAAAAATAATTAAATTAATTAATGAGAAGTAACTAAAAGGGGGGCATGTGGATGAGGTGGCAAGTCTCCTGGACATGATTGAGCTAATTAAGGCATACATCACTACTTTCCCTTCATATACCATAAATACCACATTATGTGCATCAAAATTCCATTAAAAGTTATTTTCATCATTAATGCACATTAAATCCCTATTAAATAAGGTGCATCTCCCTTCTTAGTTAGTGCATGTGTTCCTTGGCCAATTTTAGACTATTTCAGGTGTTATTATTCCTTATTTCCCTCCTCCTTGCATTGAGTATCTTCTTTAAACACCAAAATACATTGATTCCCCTCCTATTATCTTCCTACCATTCCTCTTGTGTGCCCTCACTCCTCTTCTTCCACATGTGTGGTGCATCCCTTAGCTCACACTCCACTTTATCTCCACGCATGGGCTACCACACTTATCCCTCTCCTAAGACCTAGCACATATCTCCTCTAAAGTGCCTCTTCTATCACTCTTCCCTCACATGTGGATTCCTATTTCCCATTCCTCTTCCATTGAGTGCACCCTCCTCCCTAAAAATAGGGTGCAACCCTCATGTTTGTGCCTATGCTAACTCCCCATGCACTCAATACTCCCACACATGGGAGTTAACACTCTATCCTACTTACTTTTCTCTTCCTCATGTGCTTTCCTCACTCCTACTCATCCCCTCATACACATACTTTCCTTCTTTAGCCTCTCATGCACCCTCATAGTATTTATTTGAGAGTGTTCCCTCTAGAGATTATATATTGGAGTGATAGCCACAATATGCATGGTTGGATTTTTGCAGCAGAAGATCTGAGATTCTCTCTCTCTCTCTCTAGATACTCTTTCTTTGTGTGGGGATAATCATAATGTTGGTTATTGTGCTTGTTGATACGATGTAATGAGCCATTTGGTGGCCATTAATAAAGAAGTGTTGTGCTTATTTTCAAGCTTCCACTCTTGTTAGTATTGTGTTCTCTCTTAGTGCATTGAATTAATAGTTCATAACCATTTATTGTGATAAATTATCTATCATTTAAGTGGTTTTCTATTCTATTTATTCCATCTTTCTCACGCTAACAGTACAGGATCCTTCCGAGCAAAGTTAAAACTATCTTTTCCTAACATCTTGGTGGGGTGTTTACACACTATCCAAGACATATTTGTTATTTTTTTTGTGTTTTTTGTGGAAAATCAGATCCAATATTAGCATTTTGGTACCTAGGGACTCCACCCTAAGGTTGGCACGCACTAGCCTAAATGGAGAGGAGGTTTGCTCGAGACAATTAGGTGCATTCTCTCCTTGAATTAGCCACTTTTCCATCTCTAATTTTTAATTATCAGATCTTCTTGGAGGGTGAAAATCTATGCTAAAAAATGGCGTCATTGTCGGGGAACAAAAACCTTGGTGACAATGACATCGACGAGTTTTTACTTTAATTGGTTTATTTTTTCTAACTCACCTGACGACTCTACATGATACATGGACGACTCCATAATGAAACTTACACAAGAAGATCATTCAATTTTGATTCCCTCGAAAAGTCTAGTTTTGAGCCTCAACAAACCCTAACATCTTTTTCAGAACAAGACCATACTTTCATCAGGAACTCTCTGAAGTTGGTAATCATATTGAGTTCTTTGGAAAGTTATTTCGATGAGCACTATGGTGGGTGTAACCCTGACACCTACATCTTTGTTTTTATTTTCATCTCAAGCTAGTAATATGGTAGCAGTTGTGCTTGTTTCTATCTCCACAATTATGGTTATTGATTATTTGGTTTGGTTGTCATTGATTTCAACCCTTGAAGAAAGTCCGGTAGTGAATTTTGGTAGCACAAAGGTTTGGGTAATGGACCCAAGTTTGTTTGATGTATAATGGTATGAGTTTTAATATATTTGAATGTAAGACTATTCTAGATGGATAGTACATGTCATGCCATTTTCGGTGGTATATGGAACGTCACATAACTCCTCACGGTTAGAGAGTTATGGCCATGTGAAGTTGGAGAACCCTCATGAGTCATCTATAAGCCCCAAAAGGTCAAAGTAGTCAAAGTGGCTGCAAAGAAAAAATTATTTAAATAATAAAGTGAAGTGATGAGTGTACTATAAGTCAAAGTGGATACAAAGGAAATTATTTAAATAATAAATTTAATGGAGAAATTAGTAAGTGGACAAGTTGTTAGAAGTGGGTTAGCCCTAAAATAAGGAAAGTGGTTTAAGATGGTTAGAAGGTAACCCCTTGAGGAAGCTACATAAAAGTATAAATAAGAGGCAAGGGTCTCTCATTTTAATTACACTTGAGAATATTGAATATCTATAAGTGACTGAGGTAACCAAAGGATATATAAGGTGAATATCAAAGGGAAGGTGAAGTAAAGAAGACCGAAATTCAAGGGAGGATAAATTCTTTTGATGATGCTTTCTAAGGTATGTTATTTACAGGTCATCTCACCATTTTCACAATAACTTTTTTTCTAGAATGATTCAGATCACGAAATATGGAGGATGTTGAGGAAACATATCCAAGTAGCTATGATAAAAATTTCAGCTTGTGGGTCGTTGTATTTTTTGAGTTACACTCTGTGGAAAATAGGGCTTGTGGCTAGTCCTGAAACTAGTCTAAAACATGTGTTTCGGGTAAAAATGTCATAAATTCTTTATAACAGATCCAAATTCAGTAAGAATAAATGTATTGGTTAGAGTACAATCTGTAGTATTATTTGTACCATTTTTATATCCATACAACAAATATTCCATGCGGGGCACGCTCTACAAGTTCGCTCTCTAGAATAAGCCAAAATTCAACAAGGTATGCCATTTTTTCTATAACTCCTTTTTCAAGAGGTTAAAAGCAATGAAACCTGGAGGAATTGCATAAAAGTCACTGAATAATATTGTGTATTATTTTCAGATCTTTATTCATTACAGGTACATAGTTATGATTATTTCAAGTTAGGGTTGTTGACTAATCCAAAATTAGTCATGTGAGACTAAAGTAAAGTTTGATGAAAATGATAGTATCTTGTTAAAGTTAAGGAAGGTTTGCAGGTATGTGATCATATACACCAGGTCTATTACATAGTTACAAATCAGATTTGGATGATGAAATTGACGAGGGATTTTGGTTGAGGTACATGTTGGGTACATGGTTGAGACAAGTAGTTGATGAGTTGGCACATACATGAGGTGTATAGTTGATGATGTCAGTACATCTTGATGAGTCATAGTTTATGTGTATTTGATGCATTATTGGTACATGGTTGATGCATTCATTGATGGTACAGGTTGAGGTACAAGTTGTTGCATGGTTGATGCACTTGTTTATGGTACAGGTTGATTACAGATTGTTTGGTGCATGTTGATTGGTACATGTTTACAACAATATATCTCACAGTAATAGTGTGACACTTGTTCCATCATTCTACTTCTACGCTAGGGCGGTTGGATGGGGCAAGGACAAGTGGTTGTATCCGGATAACATAGGGGGTTGTAGCTTCCTTCTGGTTGTAGCTAGAGAATTGGGGAGTTGGAGTTTCCCTCAGGTTGTAGCCTGAGAAACTAGGGGGTTGGAGCCTCCTTCCAGTTGTAGCTGGAAAACAAAGGAAGTTGGTGCTTCCAATGAATGTAATTCTTAAAGACATATAAGAAAAAACATTATGTGGTTTTCTCCCACTTTGGGTTTCCACGTAAAAACACAAGTGTACCCTGTATGTGTATGATTGCTCATTTGTTCATTGTTTATTTATTCTGCAACTATTGGATGATAATGATACATTGATATAACACTTGCATTTTATGGTTAAAAATGATTAAATTGCTCTATTATTGATTCACCCCCCCTCTCAGTAATCCAACAATTGGTTTCAGAGCAGGTTCCTTCAGGAAATAGTTTAACCACTGGAAGTAGATCATGGATTATTCTGAGAATGGAGTACCACTATTTAATGGTCAAAATGGTTTAAAGTATGAGATATGGAGTGGACGGATGAAAGTATTTTTATAGGCACAGGGTGTTATATTTGGCTATCAGTCATTACAGGATATGATAGTTCAAAAAGGGCAAAGGCTGCAGCCAAGAAGGAATTGAAGAAGAATAACAAAATAGCAATGTATTTCATCTGGGAAGGATTACATAATCCAATAAGAGAAAAGGTTTGTAAATGTTCATCGGCCAAAGAACTTTGGGATAAGTTACATGATATATATTCTTCACCCATTGCAGATTTAGAAAATGCCAAAGAAGACGTAGGTACAGATCAAGAAGAAATATGTTTACCATGTCAAATAGATTCAGAAGATGAATAGTACATAATCGACAGAAGTATGTTGTTTTGATTTAATTGTGAAAACATAAACATCTTGAAATATAATGCCATGAAGGAAATGAGACAGAAAAAACTAATTGAAAAAGAAGACATTTATGAAGAAGAATTGATCGGTGCTTTAGATGAACTAAGAAAAGAAAGAGAAGAAAACAAGTCACTAATTGATGAAACAAAAGGAAAGTGCTCACATTTTTGAAGAATCCCAACAGGTCATCAAGAACTTAAGAACTTAGCTAGAAGAATCCAGAGAGATCAAAGAAAATATTAAAGATCAAAAGTAGTATTTGGAAGCCAACATAGCTTCACAGAAGGAAGAAGCAGAAATGAGAGAAAAAATATTGACAGATCATCTTAAGGAAAGAACTAGATCTAAATTAGCTCGAGGCAGAGTTTGGTCAAGAAGAGAAAGGACTTGAAGAAGAAGTAATTACATTAAAAATCCATCTTGAAGGAGCAAAAAGAATAAAAGAAATCATGAAGTCTTAGATAATGAAGAAAGAAGAAGAGGTTGAGAAGCTTTTAGAAGAAGTTTTCACATTGAGAAGTAAAATCACCAAGCTCAACAAGAATGTTGAAGAGACAGAAACATCCACATCAGTTATAGAGAATGAAGAGAAGCACTCTAGGTTGCTAGAAAAGAAGAATGAAGAAAATAGAAAGAGTTATGCAGAAGTACTCAAAGGAAGGAATCATGGTCAACCATAATCTAAGAAAAATATTAAAGATACATCTTCAAGAAGACCATCCATGTTCAAGCCACAAAGAAGCTTCAATCATGATCATGATTAGTTAAGGCAGAAATTTAGAAGGACTACACCAGAAAGAAGATCATTCACTCCCAGGTATGCAAATTTATTTTATGGTCATTATTTTTATTGTACTAATTTTGGACATAAGGTTGCAGATTGAAGGGATTATAAAAATGTTCAAGCAATAAATGCCTATGTGGCCCCACCTAACATTGAATGTTACACATGTCATAACTATGGACACATAGCTAGTGATTGTAGAAGCATGATCGATACTTCGATGAAAGATAACACTGATCTCAGATATAAGAAAGTATGGATAAGAAAACATGAAGAACAGGTGAACAAAGACCAGGTCCCAGAGATCGCAAGATTGGCAATAAAATGAGATGAAGAAAATTCTATAGAGCAAAAGAAAGATGTAAAATAAAGAAAGGTTTGGAAAATAACTGAAAGAAAAGAAAGACATGTAAATAAGGAACATGTTCAAGAGATTGTACTTTTAGGCATTGTAGTGAAAGATGAATCTGCAGACAGAAAGAAAGAATTCAGAGCTCAGAGAGATGATGAATCTACCAATGAAGATGACGATGAATACACATCAGAGAAGGAATTGTTTTGAGCCATCCAGATTAGAGACTCCCAGGTAACATGAATATTAGACATGGGGAGTCTATGTGATAGTTGTGACAGACCAAAGAACCATCCTTCGAGAAGCTTGCAGATTTTGAGTAGACAGATCCAGAACATTCAGTTAGCATAAGTACAGTTTGATAGTTGTAGTAGTGAATACTTCATGATAGTATAGTAATAAATGGGTCAGCATTATGGACAGTTGTGCAGTAGAGTCTTGGACAGTATGTATAGAGTTGGATTTTTAAGAACACTTAGCAGGTTTGGACAAATATATGACAGTGGATGAGAGCATGGATTCATAGATTGGTTCAGAGAGTGGTTCAGAGACAAAGGAACATTATGGATGTTAAATGCACAGGAAATGGCTCAAACAATGCTAATGGATTCCAAATTGACAGATATATTTTGGACACATGTAGTGCATAAAACAGTTCACATTCAAAATAGATTAATGCTCAGAAACAACAATGACAAAACTCCCTACGAGCTATGGAAAGGAAAACCAACAAATGTGAAGCACTTCAAAATATTTGGAAGCAAATGATGCATCAAAAGAGAAGATGATAGAATGAGAAAGTTTGACTCTCGTGTGGACAAAGGAATACTTGTTGGTTACTCAAGTACAAGGAAATCATACAAGTGTTACAATCTGAGATTGAACAAAGTTGTGGAAAACATCAATGTAACAATTGATGAAACAGGTGGACGGAAATTAAAGGAAGAATAAAATGAATCAATGGAACAACTTTATGAAGAAGAAGCAAAAGATGAAGAAGAAGTAGAAGGGGAAGATGAATAGGATAAGACAAAAGTAGAAGAGAAAGTTCAACAAGTGCCTCCAAAGAAACCTAGCAAACGAGTACAGAAGAATCATCCTTCAGATCATATTATCAGAAACAAAGATGCAGGAGTTGAGACTATAAGAAGAATCCATTCACCAGAACAAACGAACCTAACACTCTTATCTACGATTCAACCAAGCAGTTTTGAAGAGGCCAGCAAGGATGAATTCTGGAATAAGGCCATGGATGAAGAATTGGATCAAATAGAGAAGAATGACACTTTGGAATTGGTTCCAAGACCAAAGAATAATAATTTGATTGGCACAAAGTGGGTTTTCAGAAATAAATTGAATGAAGATGGACATGTTACAAGGAACAAATCTAGATTGGTATGTAAAGGATACACACAAGTTGAAGGAATCGACTTTGAAGAGATATTTTCCCCAGTTGCCAGAATGGAAGCAATCCAATTGCTTTTAGCTTATGCATGCTCCAAGAATATAAAGTGTATCAGATGGACGTGAAATCAACTTTTCTGAACGGGGAACTTGAAGAAGAAGTCTACATTGAACAACCAGAAGGATTTCAGTTGTCAGAGAATACAGATTATGTGCGTAAATTGAAGAAGGTCTCTTGTGGTCTAAAACATGCTCCTAGAGCATCATACTCTAGACTAGATAAATATCTACAATAGGCAGGGTTCAGAAAAGGAAGTGCAGACAACAACCTCTGCATCAAGGTAACTCAAGATTGTATTTTATTAATTGAAGTTTATGTTGATGACATTATTTTTAGAAGTAATGATGACATGTTAAGCCAGAAATTTGCAAAGGATATAAAAAATGAATTTGAAATGTCATTACTTGGAGAATTATCCTTCTTTCTGGGTCTTCAAATACATCAAAGCAACCAAAGAATTTTTTGTTTCTCAAACTAAGTATATCAGAGAAATGCTAAAGAGGTTTGGAATGGAAGATTGCAAACCAATTACCACTCCTATGCAAACCAATTGCAAGTTAAGCAAAGATGAAGATTCAAAGTATACAAACCAGATGAAATACAGGTCAATGATTGGTATCTTACTATATGTGACAACATATAGACCAGATGTAATGCAGGTAGTTGGATAGGTGACACGATTTCAAGCAACACCAAAGGAATCACATGTATCAACACTGAAGAGGATTTTTAGATATCTCAAAGGAACAAAAGAGTTTGGATTATGGTATCCAAAAGGAAAGGATCTATCACTTATTGCCTACAAAGATGCGGATTGGGCAGGTTGCATTGATGACCAATGCACCAGTGGAGAAACGTTCTACTTGGGTGAGTGTTTAGTATCTTGGCTAAGCAAGAAACAATCATCAATATCTTTATCTACAACCAAAATAGAGTATATTGCAACAGTAGGATGTTGTACTCGGGTTATTTGGATGAAGAAAACTTTGATAGATATATAGGTTGAGTATGATGAGCCCATTCCAATCTATTGTGATAATAAAAGCGGCATCAATATCTCAAATAACCCAATGATGCACTCCAAGACGAAACACATTCCAATAAAGTATCACTTTGTACGGGAACAAGTTGCATACAAGAACATCAAAGTTGAATATGTGGGCACAAAATAACAAGTGGCAACCATCTTTACAAAATCGCTTCCAAGGGAAGGCTTTGAGTATCTTCGCCAGAGACTCAGAGTAATTTCTACTCCAAAATGATTTTTTTTTAATGCTTATCTTATATGTCTTATATTTACACGAGGAAGCACCATAAAGAGGACAATTCAGGTTGGAGATCAGTTTTAGGAAGAGTTCAGTCAGGGGGAGAAACCCCAAATGGAAAGATACCTTTTCCATTGATGACAAAGGGGGAGAGATTTATTAGATGCAAAGGTAAATGCTTGGAGAAAGAGCATAGAGGCATGGTTCCAGGGAGAGAGATGGTCACAGGGGGAGCATGAGTGATATGATTTCAGTATTGCATCAAAGTGTTGCCATCAATGCTAAAGGGGGATATTGTTGATTATTTGGGTTGGTTTTCATTGATGGCAACCCTTGAATAAAGTCCGGTAGCACAAAGGTTTGGGTAATGGACCCAAGTTTGTTTGATGTATAATGGTATGAGTTTTAATATATTTGAAGGTAAGACTATTCTAGATGGATAACACATGTCATGTAATTTCCGGTGGTATATGGAATGTCACATAAATCCTCACGGTTAGAGATTTATGGCCATGTGAAGTTGGAGAACCCTCATGAGTCATCTAGAAGCCCCAAAAGGTCAAAGTAGTCAAAGTGGTTGCAAAGAAGAAATTATTTAAATAATAAAGTGAAGTGATGAGTGTACTATAA
>ML783201.1:120575-167855 GCA_009831015.1 Picea engelmannii | reverse complement strand
TTTTTTTTATTTTTTTTCATATAAATTTTTTTTTTAAATGGTTTAATTTTTCAACTTATTTTTTAATGTAAATTTAAAAAAAAAAATTAATTAATTTGTTGCTAACACCACTTTTAGATTTAGAAGCCAATTTAAGTTTTTTTATTTTATTTATAATGGTACTGGTTATCAAGGCCATGGTTTCAATTAAGTTGTAATTTTAACTCCAAAAATAAAATTGGTGCTACTGGCGGCGTCACTTTTCGAATCAATGGTCAATTTTAAGGTTTTGTCCGCTTATCAAGGTTGTGATTTCAAACAAATCACAATTTTAACCACCCCCCAAAAATGGTGCTACCAATAGCACCATTGTTTTATTCGGGGTTGATTTTGGTGTCTTTTACCTAAAAATATGGGTTTTTTGGGCCAAAGTTCTCATTTTGATCTCACGATTCTTGTTAAGTCGGTAACTATGTTAATACCATCCATTTATATTGTCTTACTTGTTGGATCTTAATCTGAGCTTGCAAGTATTGTAGAAATCGTGATCAGTATAGATGATTGGCTCCTTAACCAATACATAGTGCTTCAACTTCTTCATTGCTTGAACTAGATGCATAGAGATTCTTGTCATATGTAGGGTAGTTCATTACTTCTCCATGTTATATCTCCAAGCAATAACAGATTGATATACCCCCTTGCATTAATAATGTTTCCATTGCATACCCAATAGCATCAATTTCTATTTCAAAATAACTTTGTTAGTTTAGTTAGTGTTAGGACCATCATTTGATTAATATCCTGCTTTAATTCTTCAAAGGATGTTGATGCTCCTTACCCCATTAAAAATAATTACTACTTGTTATTATAGCATGAATTGGTACTACCACTGTTGAAAATCATGCTACAAACTTTCTTTAATATTGGGAAATTGTCACAATGCTCCTAACTTTTGTGACATTAGTAAGAGTGGGCCATTTACAGATGGTCTCTATCTTTGGAATATCAATCTTCAACTCACACTCACAAACCATGTGCCCCAAGTACACCAATGATTGCTTAGCAAAATCATACTTCTTTATGTTTTCTAGCCGCTAATGTTTTCTTAGTGTGCCTCTAACACTTCCTTCATATGTAACACATGCTCTCCCAAGTAGAAATAAATATCAAAATGTCTTCCAAGTAAGCTATGACAAATCAATATAAGAATGAATGAAACATATCATTAATTAAACACATAAAAGTAATTGGTGCATTACACAAATCAAAAGGAATTACTAACCACTCATATATGCCTTTCTCCATGTTGAAGGCAACCTTCCAAGTGTTTTCTTCTTTGACTCAGACTTGATGATATCCAAATTGGTGAAGTACTTTTCACATTGCATCTCATCTAACAAGTCATTGATTTAGAGAAAAAGGTATCGATTCTTGAGAGTGATCTTGTTGAGAGCTTTGTAGTAAATTCACATTCCACAAGTCTTATCCTTCTTTGGTACCAAAATGATTAGGGAACTACATGGTGAGGTACTTTCCTTATGAGTCCTTTCTCCAATAATTCCTTCAATTGCTTCACTACATCAGGCTCTAATATGAATTATTTGTATAGTCCTATATTTGGAAAAGGAGAATATTGCAGTAATTGTATCTCATGCACCCTTCCCTCTTAGGTTGAATTCCTTTTATATATTTAAACACTTATACATATGCCTACAAAATCTTTCCCAATTAGCACTTATGTTCTTTCATACATCCTTTGAATAATTCCTCCACACCTACAAAATTGGTGTCTTTATGGTTTTGTCTAAAGAAAAGAAGTGCATGCTTCTTGGTTGAGCCAATCTATCTCTTTTCTTGGTATGCACTCGCCAAAGATATCTTAGAATTCCTCTTGTATTCATTGATTATAAATGATATACCATCCTTGATTAGGTAGTATTAGTTGTCACTTCTCACAAGGATATCATCCCTTATATGCATATATGGTTTATCAAATGCTACACTACAAACATCAAGGGGAACTACCTCAAATTTTATTTCATTAACAAAATTTGCAATGATAAAAAACCTAAGATTACACTACCTGGTAACTTTTAATGTTACCTGGGGTGTCAAGCGCGGGTGGGATTCTTCTTGATCGCAGAGGAAATTCTTTAGTTTCATATGTGCGGGGACTTGGGATGGAAACAAATAATGTTGTTGAAGCTTATTCCCTTCTCAAAGTACTTTGTTTAGCAAGGGAGAGGAATATCATTGATATCTTAGTGTTTTGGGATTTGATGATGGTCTTCTTGGAAATTATTAAGAAGAGATGTGATAGAAGCAACATGTTTAATAATGTTATCTCTCATATCCAGTATATTATCAACGGTTTCAACTCTGTTAGGATTTATCATGTCAAAGGGGATCTAAACTCCCTAGCGGACCAAGTGGCAAAAGGGATCTAAACTCCCTAGCTGAAGGTGGGAATACAATTATAAATTGGTTTGGGGGGTATGTATCTAACCCTTAAGTCCCTCCCCCGTCTTTCTCTGTGCGCATACATTTGGAACGTCTCATAGACAGTTGGGTCAGTCTTGTCGCACATTTGGTTCTTAATGAACCTCGAGCGAGTGTTGGAGATATTACACACTCACCTAGTATTTCTTTTCCTAGGTTGACTAGTCTATGTTGAGCGCACCCCTGGTTAGAGATATTCTCCCCCTGGATGAAAATATTTTCCCCTAGATGAGGGCACCACATTCTCTTCAGTCTTGAGTCAATTACACCTCAGTTAGACTAGTGAAGTGGAGTCTTGCATGGAAACCTTGGTATTATCACCAAGTGTATCATGCATACCTCGGTATCATCACCATGAGTGGGAACTTACCTTGGAATCATTACCAATAAGCTACCATACATGTGCATGCATGATTGTCTCCTCACTCCACTAGTGGTTATTCAATTAACTGATGATTGCATGGATAAGTTAACTAGGACAAGGTAGCAGATTACTTCAGTTTTTGTCAGTGAGTTTCTAGATCTCTCTAGATCACTACTATATAAACTTCACTTAGCCATGTATATTATTTCATGTGCATTTTACCATTTTACTCAACAATTAATACAATTCTTTCATTCTACTCTCTTCTCTTCTCTCTTGCAATCTTTGTGTGTTCATTTTCTACTAGCTAGGTTCGCTATGAAAACTTCACATGGTATCATAGCCTTGATTGCTAGGAGAAATCACATACGAATTTCTAGTTGTAGACACATGAGGAATATGCAGTCAAAAAAGATGGATTACTTGTCAACAATACTTCTCATGCCTCATAACTACTTCAAGCGGAAGCTAAATTTTTTGCATCAACTAAGATGTCGAGGATTGTATCGGATTACTATGGAAACATAGATTGAGCCAACTTCTGATGTCGAGAATAAGATGTATCTAAATCACATGGATGAGGCTTACGACCTCCTCTATGTGTTTATGTCCCCCGATATTTTGTTTCACATTGAATCTTATAGAAGACCAAATGATATTTGGACAAAGTTGGAGGATATCTTTAGCAAATAGGATGAAATGAGAGTCCATATTGTTGAGGTCGAGATAAATTCCTTAGATCCAAGGAATTTTGATAACATCCAAGACTTCTTTACAAAGTTCAAGTCCATCCTCCTTCATCTAAAGGGATGTGGTGTTGAATAATCAACTCAAGAAACTAAGTTGATCCTTTCTATTCTCGAAAAAATTGGTCTGGATTATGTTGTTTTCATCTCATCTTTCCATACAAACAGATTCACTTTAGGATCTACCTGGAAAATGCCGACTTTAGATCAGTTTATTGAATCCCTCAAGCATGAGGAATAAAATTTCATCAAGATGGGGATAATCAAGGGATAAAATTTGCATGCACTTGTTGTGCATGAGAGAAGCAGTGCATGCAATCTGAAGACCAAGAAAAAAGGGAAGGGAAAGGTACATGTAGAGCCAAAGAAGGAAGGGTACTCCAAACCCTTCGATGATTCCTGAGGCTCCAAAGGTGGAAAAGGGAAGAGAAAATGTGGTTATTGCAACCACAATTATCATCTCGAGTCTTCATGCATGAAGAAATAAATTTATCAGATGTTGCAGGTTCTTCAGAAGAACAAAATTGAGGATCACATTGCCGAACCTGCCAAGAAGAAGTCGAAATATCAAGCCAAATGAGGTAACTCTTATGCAATGATTTCTATTAAATCTTCTCTTGATGTATGGATGTTAGATTCAAGTGCATCCCACCATATGGAATCAATATAGAATGTTTTATCTTCTATTTCTGCATGCACGGGTGCTCCCATCCTCATGGGAGATGATACCCTAGTTGAGGTCATAGGCCAAGGGAGAGTAGAACTCCCACACAAATATTTTTAGAATGGCTTGCATGTTCCAAAACTCTCCATGAATCTACTCTTTTTTTATCAAATAATGCATTCTGGTACAGGAAAAAGGGTGGAATTCACACCTGATTTCGTAACCATATCTGATA
The DNA here is from genome assembly GCA_009831015.1 of Picea engelmannii. NCBI lineage: Eukaryota > Viridiplantae > Streptophyta > Pinopsida > Pinales > Pinaceae > Picea > Picea engelmannii. The sequence continues at coordinate 163,368 of ML783201.1, read as the reverse complement.
TGTGTCATAACTCTCTGATTGTTGTTGGTGAGGTAAACCATCAATATCGTTTGTATACTTTCAGTAAGTTCATTGAAAATTTGATTATGATTTACTGCTAATGCATGCTAATGATACTAGTGGATTATGACATGAGAGAATCAACCATGTAAAATTCAAATACATGTAGCAACTGTTGGCGACAGAAGTCACTCCTGGATTGCTAGCAGGAGCAGAGCCCGACGCCCATCAGTTTTATGTCATAGTGGTTTTTTTGGGTGATCAAATGGACAGAGACTCGGGGAAATGTCACTCTAACTCAGAGACTGGGTCCAACGTGTATGAAACAAAAGAGGTCTTGATCTAACTTCAATCAGTGGGTTGATTAAAGGGTGAACAGGTGGAAGACTTGATAAGAAGAGTGAACAATCTACTTCGGGTGACAGGCTTTCAACAATTTGTAGAAGAAAAACCCAGAAAGTGAGATCCTCAGGTTCAGGGTTTCGAAATACTGAAGAAGGGACTTTACTGGATTCTCCAACTCCAAGTCGTTCAATGTTAGGAAAGTCACAAGGACTGATTAGAGGCAATGCGACTGTCACAGTGATCAAATTCTACATCATCCTATAACAGTTGTAACTCGACTGGATTCTCCAATTCCGAGCAGCTCTAACACAATTTGAACAAAGGCATGAGAGAAACTGACATCCATAAGGCAAGAAGTCTCAAGAGTTCATACATAACCAGAGATGACAGTGCTTCATTAAAGCTTTACAACCGGGAGCTCTGCTCTACCATCGATGCTTCCAAAAATACAAAGACTGAGTTTATATACTCAGGAAAATTCTCCTCATGGAGGCGTGCCTCAGTTACCCAAGGCTAGGTGTCCTTTCAATCAAACTCGTACTGATATCTTTCTTTAAATGCCACCTTAACTGCGCATGGATCCTGTAAGGAAGGTAGCTGAGCTATTAAGTGTTCGGATAGCGTGTGCAGAATTCTCTGTCGAGCTGAAGACTTCGTCATGGCTTCTTCGAGAAAATCGATAGACAGGACCCCTGCGGGCAGGCAGCTTACCAGACCCTCCATTCCCCCTACTTCATGACTGAAAGGAGGCTTCAACCACCCGCTTGATTTTCATTTACTGCTTCCTTAGGGAGTGGATGAGACGATATGCTCAGGAGCTTCGACACTTTGCGTCTCGCGGTTGGGAGGAGGTTGGTCCTCGATCTTCAAAGTTGCGAGGGGCGAGGAGGCGATGGAGCCCAATCGTGCACCACGTGTCCCTCTTTGATGGACGGCTGAAAACACTTCGGCAATACTGTGGGCCCGGGTCCTGGACACCCTCGGCACTTCGCGTCTTGCGGCTGGGAGGAGCTAGTCCTCAATCTTCAAAGTTGCGAGGGGTGAGGAGGCGAGGAGCCTAATCGCGCACCACGTGTCCCTCTTTGATGGACGGCTGAAAACACTTCGGCGATACTGTGGGCCTGGGTCCTGGACGCCCTCGGCACTTCGCGTCTCACGGCTGGGAGGAGCTAGTCCTCAATCTTCAAAGTTGCGAGGGGCAAGGAGGCGATGGAGCCCAATTGTGCACCACGTGTCCCTCTTTGATGGACGGCTGAAAACACTTCGACGATACTGTGGGCCCGGGTCTTGGACGCCCTCGGCACTTCGCGTCTCGCGGCTGGGAGGAGCTAGTCCTCAATCTTCAAAGTTGCGAGGGGCGAGGAGGCGATGGAGCCCAATCGTGCACCACGTGTCCCTCTTTGATGGACGRCTGAAAAMACTTCGGCGATACTGTGGGCCCGGGTCCTGGACGCCCTTGGCACTTCGCGTCTCGCGGCTGGGAGGAGCTAGTCCTCAATCTTCAAAGTTGCGAGGGGCGAGGAGGTGAGGAGCCTAATCGCGCACCACGTGTCCCTCTTGATGGACGACCTTGATCATCTCGGCGATACTGTGGACCCGAGTCCTGGATGCCTTCGGCACTTCGCATCTCGCGACTGGGAGGAGGCTGGTCCTCGATCTTCAAAGTCACAAAGGGCGAGGAGACGATGGAGCCCGATTGTGCGCCACGTACTCCTCCGAGATGGACGGCTGAAAATGTTTTGGTGATATATAAGCGCTATCCATTGCGCTAATCCTGGCGCAACTCTGCTAACCGCGATTACCCACCGATTGTTGATTTTCTCTATACATGGATCCTGGCCGTTGACGACATAATTTCACCCGCTCATTTGATTGGAAGCCGTAAAACGAGATTTTTCCATGCTGCGCTCGGGCACTTCTCGTGTAACTTGTAGACCCGAATGCTCTCGAGCCCATGACAAGAATTATCGCTAACATTAGGATCCATGGGGGATAGAGTCATCCCTGTGATTCTCTAAGAACTCATTCCGCAGCTTCAGTGCCTTGCTGTTGGGTTATGGAGTCATGCTCAAAACATCTCGCTGCTGAAAATACAGGCCAAAAAATAAAAGTAACAAAATAAAGCTACATGCTCAAAGGAGCTTATTTATATACAGTCCTAATGCCAATAAAATATTTTATATGGGCTAGGTGAAAGAAAACTTCCACCATAGCCATTCAAGCAGCTTCCTGGATAAAAGCTCCTTCCTTCTGTCGATGATCACCAGCAGATGGTGTAATCGTGACAGCAGATCGGTCACACTCATCAACTCCTTCTTACATGCTGGAGTTGAGATGAAATAGGGCGACTCCAATTTATGAAGGAAACGTGACTCCATGTATTCCTTCACAGGCTCATAGGACCAGTGGCAAACTCTAGAAAATGGGCGACAGGCAGCTTCCTCTGCTACACAGTTGTGGCTGTGTGGTTGAATATCCGTGGTAAGCATAGGTGGGTGGAAAACTGATGTAGGCTGATTTATCTCAGGCGGTGGTTGCTCGCTGACTGGCTCTGCACAGTCTATAAACTGCATCTTCGAATGCTCCTTTGATTCCTCTGGTGCCTCTTCTTGGCTCTCCCAAGGGTCAAAGTCATAATCATCATAGATAGGACCTGTGGGAAAGATCTGCTTTTCAATTTGCTGCTCAGGGGGGCTGATTTCCTCGCATGGTATTTCATTTGTGAACAGAGGAGAAGGCTCTGCAGTCTTCTCTTGGAAGTTCTGGGTGTCCAGCTCAGAACCTGATTCATAGTTGTCATACGCGGGCTGGATGCTACCTAGGTCATCAATCTGTGATGTGGGGCCCTGTTGCTCCTCAACTGAATAGTCGTTAAAGCTGGGTGAGCACCAAGCTCCTTGATCTTGCAAAAAAGGAACAATCTCCGGATCCTCCTTTTCAATCCCAAATGTAAATACATCATGGGAAATCTCGTGAAGAAAAAGAGAACAGTCCTCCTCCACAACTACCACTTCATCATTTTGTTCTGAGACAACAAGCTCATCGGGGACAGATGTTAAGGCGCTTAAGAGATCTTCAATATTCTCCTCGAGAGAGCCATCCAGAACATCTACCTTGGAGACTGGAAAATCCTCCCCATTGTCCTCAGATTTCAACCTTGCATGTTGGGCAATGAGAGATATCATTAGTTCACTCAGAGCAACTTCCTTACAAACGGGAAGGTCTCCGTCCTCAAAAACAGGGTTGCTAGGAATATCTGCCTCAACCCGATATCCAAGTGAGTCATCTACCACGGACCACATTTGCTCTATAAGCTCACAACTTCCACCAGAGGCATGTTGATCGTTATGAACCTCTAAAGGAATAGAGGCATCTGATATGATGTCAGATGCTTCCGTTCTAGAGCCAACACAATTGATATCATTCAACACCTCTATTTTTTCATGGCAAATGCTTTCCTCCACAGTAAAGGCTTTATCATGGACATGGTCTTCAGGGCCAACAGAGGCTTCATGAAGCGAAGAAAACTCTTTACAACAGCTTTCAAACAAGTGAACAGCTGGATAGTAGTCTTTGCAAAATGAACTAAAAGTTGTATGAAAACCTGCTAAAGAGAGGATGCTTGTAGCGGGAAGAGACCGACACCATTCAAGAGCAGCTCCCTTCAAGGAAAACCTGAAGAGTTTAATCTGGACATCCTCATGCGTGATATGGTGTTGGTGGATGGCCTCATGGAAGTCCAGTAAATGCTCAGCTAGTACCTCCCAATCCTTTGCATGAAATTCGAGGAGGAAATCTTCCCAGATGTCTCTATCAGGAAGTGCATTAAGAAAACCAACTATTTGAGAAAAGTCACAGAAAGAAAACCTTTGAGCCAGAATTTTCTCCATACCGAACCAGTGGAGTCGCCAATCGATCCTCGAATCATGGATTCGCCAGGTGAAAGATGCACAACTTCAAGTGTGTCTGGTCCTTGTTCACCATCAAAGGCCAACTATTAACATTGTCGTTACCCCAGGAAGCTTCTCAGGCTGAGAAAGCAGCTACTGAAACCTTCTCGAGAAAGCTCCTTAGGGTCAGCTTTCAGGTGTGCTAACAATAGTCACAGCTGAAACAGTGATGTGGAAACAATGGAGTCGCCACAGTGGAGTCGCCAGGTGCACAGTAGCAATATTTAAGGGCTCTGATGTATGATGCACCTTCAGAATTAGAGGCTCAATGTCGTTCTGCCTAGGGAAAATATTCAACTTCATCCCCGGCAACAACGCCATAAATGTTGGCGACGGAAGTCACTCCTGGATTGCTAGCAGGAGCAGAGCCTGACGCCCATCAGTTTTACGTCACAGTGGTTTTTTTGGGTGATCAAATGGACAGAGACTCGGGGAAATGTCACTCTAACTCAGAGACTGGGTCCGACGTGTATGAAACAAAAGAGGTCTTGATCTAACTTCAATCAGTGGGTTGATTAAAGGGTGAACAGGTGGAAGACTTGATAAGAAGAGTGAACAAACTACTTCGGGTGACAGACTTTCAGCAATTTGTAGAAGAAAAACCCAGAAAGCGAGATCCTCAGGTTCAGGGTTTCGAAATACTGAAGAAGGGACTTGACTGGATTCTCCAACTCCAAGTCGTTCAACATTAGGAAAGTCACAAGGACTGATTAGAGGCAATGCGATTGTCACARTGATCAAATTCTACATCATCCTATAACAGTTGCAACTCGACTGGATTCTCCAATTCGGAGCAGCTCTAACACAGTTTGAACAAAGGCATGAGAGAAACTGRCATCCATAAGGCAAGAWGTCTCAAGAGTTCATACATAACCAGAGATGACAGTGCTTCATTAAATCTTTACAACCRAGAGMTCTGCTCTACCATCGATGCTTCCAAAAATACAAAGACTGAGTTTATATACTCGRGAAAATTCTCCTCATGGAGGCGTGCCTCAGTTACCCAAGGCTGGGTGTCCTTTCAATCAAACTCGTACTGATATCTTTCTTTAAATGCCACCTTAACTGCGCATGGCTCCTGTAAGGAAGGTAGCTGAGYTATTAAGTGTTCGGATAGCGTGTGCAGAATTCTYTGTCGAGCTGAAGACTTCGGCATGGCTTCTTCGAGAAAATCGATAGACAGGACCCCTGCGGGCAGGCAGCTTACCAGACCCTCCATTCCCCCTACTTCATGACTGAAAGGAGGCTTCAACCACCCGCTTTATTTTCATTTACTGCTTCCTTAGGGAGTGGCCGAGACGATACGCTCAGGAGCTTCGGCACTTCACGTCTCGCGGTTGGGAGGAGGTTGGTCCTCGATCTTCAAAGTTGCGAGGGACAAGGAGGCGATGGAGCCCAATCGTGCACCACATGTCCCTCTTTGATGGACGACTGAAAACACTTTGACGATACTGTGGGCCTGGGTCCTGGATGCCCTCGGCACTTCGTGTCTCGCGGCTGGGAGGAGCTAGTCATAAATCTTCAAAGTTGCAAGGGGCGAGGAGGCGAGGAGCCTAATCACGCACCACGTGTCCCTCTTTGATGGACGACTGAAAACACTTCGGCGATACTGTGGGCCCGGGTCTTGGACTCCCTCGGCACTTCGCGTCTCGAGGCTGGGAGGAGCTAGTCCTCAATMTTCAAAGTTGCGAGGGGCGAGGAGGCGATGGAGCCCAATCGTGCACCACGTGTCCCTCTTTGATGGACGGCTGAAAAAACTTCGACGATACTGTGGGCCCGGGTCCTGGACGCCCTCGGTACTTCGCATCTCGCGGTTGGGAGGAGCTAGTCCTCAATCTTCAAAGTTGCAAGGGGCGAGGAGGCGATGGAGCCCAATCATGCACCACATGTCCCTCTTTGATGGACGGCTGAAAACACTTCGACGATACTGTGGGACCGGGTCTTGGACGCCCTCGGCACTTCGCGTCTCGCGGCTGGGAGGAGCTAGTCCTCAATATTCAAAGTTGTGAGGGGAGAGGAGGCGAGGAGCCTAATCGCGCACCACGTGTCCCTCTTGATGGACGACCTTGATCATCTCGGCGATACTGTGGGCCTGAGTCCTGGATGCCTTCGACACTTGACGTCTCGCGACTGGGAGGAGGCTGGTCCTCAATCTTCAAAGTCACGAAGGGCGAGGAGGCGATGGAGCCCGATCGTGCGCCACGTACTCCTTCAGGATGGACGGCTGAAATTTTTTTGGTGATATATAAGCGCTATCCATTGCGCTAATCCTGGCGCAAATCTGCTAACTGCGATTACCCGCCGATTGTTGATCTGCTCTATACATGGATCCTGGACGTTGAAGACATAATTTCACCCGCTCATTTGATTGGAAGCCGTAAAATGAGATTTTCCCATGCTGCGCTCGGGCGCTTCTCGTGTAACTTGCAGACCCGAATTCTCTCGAGCCCGTGACAAGAATTATTGCTAACAACAACTATGCAAATAGGAAATGGTCATCGACTTTCTCAACATACATTTTTCCAAAGGAGTTTTTCAAGGCTGCATTCTTGGAAAACATCCCCAGGAGAACTTTGAGAAATGGAAGTCCTGAAAGGCCTCCTCTCCTTTGTAATTCATCCATACTGATTTAATGGGACCCTTTCCTTAACTGTCCATTATCAAAGCAAGGTATGTGCTTACATTTATTGATGATTTCTCATGATACACTTGGGTGTATTTTCTCAGGTAGAAGTATAAAGTTTGTAAGCATGTCAAAGACTTCAAAGCACATACAGAGACTCATTCTAGGAGAAATATCAAAATCCTTCGCATAAACAATGGGGGGGGTATATGAACCGATATGTCCAACATATTTGTTTAGAGGCAGGTATACAACTACAAATCACAGTACCTTGCACTCCACAACAGAACATAGTAGCCGAGAGGAAGAACATATCCCTCAAGAAGATTCCCACTTGCATGTTGCATGCAAGAACTCTACCGCCCAAGCTTTGGGTCGAGGCACTTAACTGTGCCAACCACATACTGAACAGATCTCCTCATATATCTGTCAAGGAAAGAAATCCCTATGAGGCATGGAGCGGCAACAAACCGGAAGTCACCCACTTATAAATATTTGGATCATGTGCATGGGCTTGTGTACCCTATGAAAAGAGGAAAGCATTAGATCCATAGAGTACTGCATGCATTTTCATGGGATATCTAGATGGTGTGAAGGATTACAGGTTTCTTGATCCCTCTATGGATAGGCTCATCATTGAGCACAATGTTCAGTTTGAGGAGAGTCCCTTGCATGGACCATTGGATCCAAATGCAAAGACCTCAGTACCAGTGCCTACACTAGACATCGGTGATGATGAATCCACTCACTTAGATCATGGTTCATATTTGATCTTCGAATTTGATTTGGAATATGATGAGCATGCATATGTTAAGCCACCATAGATGACCAAGTGGGCACAAACCACCCTACAAGCAGTAGGATATCTTGTGGTGGATGCAATGGATTAGAGGAGGAGGAGGTCTCAGTTTGAGGATCCTCCTCATGCACTCACACCTACCGAACCAATGATTCCCATGCATTGTTATATGGTTCTATCTTCAAACCCACAGACCTATGTAGAGTTTGTAGGGAATCCCCTCTGGGAAGTCGTTATGCAGGAGGAGTACAACTCTCTCCTCAAGAACTAGACTTGGAATCTGGTTCTGCTTCCTTCGTATAGGAATCTTGTCATATGAAAATGGGTCTATAGGACCAAGAATATAGAAGACAGAAAGGTGAGAAGTTATAAGGAAAAATTGTTTTCCAAAGGTTTTCAACATATCCATGGGATAGACTATGATGAGACCTTTGCTCCTGTAGAAAATATGGACTCCATGTGATTGGACCTTGCCATTGCAGTAGCCAGGGGGTGGGAAGTTCACTAGATGGACATGAAGAATGATTTTCTTCATGGAGATATCTCAGAGGATATTTACATGGAGCAGTCGTAGGGGTTTCATAACTCATCCTTAGTATGCAGACTGAATAATTCCCTATATGGCCTCAACCAGGCACCTAGAGCATGGTATGCGAAGATGGATGCCTACTTTCTCTCTCATCACTTTGTTAGATGAAAATCAGATCTGAACATCTATATGTTGAGGACCTCATACTCCTTATTGAACTTAGTTCTCTATGTTGATGACCTCTTGATCATAGGCATTTTGGGCTCAACAATTTTTGCGGTCAAATACATTCTGCACGACAGGTTCTCTATGACGAACATGGGTCCACTACACTATTTCATTGGTCTCGAGATCAATTAGGATGCTTCAGGCATCAAGTTATCTCATACTAAGTATGCACGTGATCTCTTGGTTAGATTCCACCTAAACAATTGCAAGTCGAAAACCTCACCCTTTTTGTCTAGGGTACATCTTGAGGATGGACATGATACACCAGTGGTGGATAGGACCTTGTATCAACATCTTGTGGGGAGCCTTCTCTATCTCACCCACACCTGGTCGAATCTCTCATATGCAGTAGGGGAAGTTTCCAGGTACATTCAAGAGTCACATGAGCTACATTGGAAGGTTGCAAAGCATATCATTAGATATGTTTGAAGGGCACCACAGTTTATGGGGTCCAATATGTAGCAAGTTATGCATTGGATCTCATGGGATTCACTGATTCTAATTGGGATGACAATAACACAAATCACAAGTCCACCTTTGGATACATACTTAATTTGGGTTCTAGCCCCATCTATTGATCGAGCAAAAAGTAGTAAGTTATTTATCTATCATCAACAAAGGTCGAGTATGGAGGAGCGATCAACGTCACTATTCAGGCACTTTGGCTTCATAACTTCCTCACCAAGCTTGGAATCCAGTTTCATCGTCTGACTGTCATTTTGTGTGACAATCAGAGTACTCTTAAGTTTTGCAGAGACCTAGTGCAACGATAGTGAACCAAACACATCGAGATCCATATGCATTACATCAGAGAGCTGGTACATGATAGGATCATCGATTTGCAGTATTTTCCCTCCAAATAACAATCCACATACATCTTCACCAATACATTTACCGATCATAAATTCCACCTTTTGCACAATTGTCTTAGACCGAAGGACATAGTTTCTTAGCAATTGCTTTTCTTCATTCTTTTTTTTGATGCATTGTACTTTGGGGGGCATTTTCCCATGAGTTTTTCCCTCTTTTCTCTATTTTTTGTGTTTCATTATTAGATTCATTATGCAATGGGTACCTAATGTTAGAACACTTTAGAAATTTTCAAAAAAATTAGACTTTGATTTATTTTTGTTTTAACCTTTTAAAAATAAATACGAAAAACTTAGGAATATCGTTCTTTTTAGAATAAATGATATGATTGTTATATCTTGACAGGGCGCATCATTTTTCATCCATTAAAATAATTTTAGTTGATCGTATCAACAACTCTCACGATTTTGAAGTTCTAAAGTTGCGCGAGTTTTAAACAAAAGAAAACTACAAAGTCACTTCGGGACTTCACCATTCGGGAGTTTCAAACTCAAGATGTTTAAAGATAAAAAAACCCTGAAGTAGAAAATCTCTGGAGTCTCGGAGACAGGTTCCCACAAAAATATTTTAAATAAGATCAGCTAATGAGTCACATGCCACCTATCAAAAAACTTTATTTGTGTTGACACATGGCACTCCTTTTTGGAATTGTTGTCAGATCATTCATGTGTTTTTAGTTAACACTGTCACTCACCTTTTTATGACAAGTCATCAAAAGTGATGCCATCACTACCACATCACTCCGGGAGATTTTCCTTCGGGAGATAAATCAATAACAAATTCAAAGGAGTGTCAGAGTGTCGAAACACCCGTGATCATAATAATAAAACACTAAAGATAAGTAAACTGAACAAGTTTAATTAGTTGTGATTAACGATAAGTAATCACTTCGTAAATTCAACCTTTGGGAGATATCCATTAGTTTTCATTCAAAACTCCCTAATGTCGAACTACCGAAGTACTCACCGCACATACAAGCTCACGGACTCCCGGAGCTCCGAAGTTTTGGAGTACCGAAGTACTTAAAATGGTTTTGCTTCGCAAATTTGGCCTTCGAGAGATATACATTGTGTTGCATTCAAAACTTACGAATGTCGAAGTCCCGAAGTACTTAAAACTAAAAAATGATTTTAAACCATAATTAATTAAAAAATAAAAAAATAATAGTTGATTAACTACTACGCAAATTCAGTCTTTGGGAGATATCCATTGTTTTTCACTTAGAACTCCCAAATGTCGAATTGTCAAAGTACGTTATCTTAATCATGATCATTAATAATATTGTAATATCCCTTGGTAGAGTCCCAGTTGTAATTATGAATTGTAATCATGTTTATGAATTGTAATCACGTTTTGTAGGCTGGTGAGCCGAGTATTGATAAGTTGGTGGGATTATGTGTTTATTAGGATGGAGAGACTAAGTGTTAAAGGCCAGGAGCCTGTTTTTGTATATGTAATTATGCAGAACATTAATAAAGATTAAACATCGCTGTGTGTAGACCGACCACGAAGAAAGAGTGATGGGGCACTAAGCTTCCACAAGGTGGGTAAGGGAAAGGGGGCTGAAAGGTTGGAAAGAGGGGCTTAAGTCCTTAGGAATAATAATTTATTATTATTCCAAAGTGGTGTGAATGATACATTTTTATCCTAAGTTCCTGGAAAAGGGAACACATATTTGATGGAGTGCATGCAGCTTCATGGGTGACATGTGTCAGCCCAGGCACATGCAACTTAACCCAAGAATTGAGCTATGATGGGGTTTTGTTCTCCATTCAAGCATCCATTATCTATCCTTCTGTGCATCTGCATCTGATCTCTGCATACCCTCACACAACTCTAAAACCGAAAAACCGTAATGTTTTCTTGAGAAGCCGACGTATTCGTCGTCTGAATTGTTTGAGTCTGTGTTCGACCTCTACGTTGATTCCTTGTCACACAACCTGAAACCAGTGGAAAACCCATGGATTGAGCCGTGCCACCTGTGTATCCTGTGAGCCCAACCTATCCTCCCTTACAGAGTCGAGTCCATACCCGATCTGTCTTTGGGTTGCTGCCTTCTATTTTTCCTGAGTGGAATTGACCAGTTGTTATTGTTGTTATCCTCACCTTGCGAGAATTGGGTTGAAACTGGTTGAAGAAGCAGGTTGTCAGGCCCATGGTTGAAGAGGTAGGTTGTCAGGCCTGTGAGCAGATCTCTCCAAGCGAGAGAGTTTGTTGGGAAGTGGTTTTCTCCCAGAGAGAGTTTAGCACCAGCTACAAAGCTCTGAGAAATCTTGATCTGACCTGTTGCCGAGACCTAGAGAGGGAGGTGAAGCACCGATGGACTGTTCTTGTGAAGGTGTATACTCCTGGGTGGAACATGCATGCGGGGAATGAGAGTCCGTGAGTAGTGGGCGTAAGAAGGCTCCTAGAGAGAATCCTTCTGGTTGCTCTATGCAATTTTCCTGTAACCTCAGCCTAGTCTAGGATTCCCTTGCCCGGGGTGGAGCTTAGTCCCAGCTCGGGGGTGAACCACTATTGAACGTGATGAGAAACGTGGTCTAAGGCTGGGAGGTTCGTGGAAGTTCTGCACGTAGTTGGTGGATTTACTACAGTTTCAAAGATAAGTATCATTATGTGTTTAATTTCAGTTAAAATGCATGTCTGTGATGATTGTAATATTATCATGTATTCAGTTGCAATGATATTTATTGTTAATTCTATCTAAGTCTGTATGATGGCATTAATTCTATGTTAAATGTGTTAATTTGATTTAATGCATATTATATGTATGTGAATGTTTCGTGTAGTAGCATTGCCTGACAGTGGGGTTGATGGCCAGGGATGTTACACATACGTCTAGTTGGCTAGGGTTAAAGATTGGGATAAGTGTTGCGACCGCCAGGTAATAAATGTGACAAATTTCAAAATGATTACTCTGTCAATAGATTAATGCGAAGATAGCTAGACACTATTTTTTTCTGTAAATAAAGGCATTTCAAATTTCAAATCATTTTTCCATTAACATCTAAAATTTTCGCATTCAACATTGTGAGCTCACAGGTTTTTCTTCTCACAGGAGGGTTGATCTTTCGAAAATCATGGCGCCACACAAAATAGGAAAGAATCAAGATTCATCGACCGACGAATCAAACCCAAATGCAGATATACTTTCAGATACTACTGCTCGATTAACAGACATCACCAAATCTTGGAAGTAGGTTTATGACATTTTAGAGCATGAAATTTTTCTCTGCCCCGATGATTCAGTGGAAGAAGATGATGATACATTTTCAGCTAAGCTTAGCCATGTGGCTAATTCCAAACTACATAGAGTTGTTTCTCAGCCGAAACTAATGCCTTACACCAATATGATAAGCTGGGCCCTAGAACATGTGGATATCCCAACAAGAATCATATTCAATCACCAGAAGACCATCGTCATCTCTTTTCGACCTGAGGACATTCAAGTAATGTACAAATTAACTCCTAACCCCAAATATACTTACAATTCATCATTTATAATGAAGTTTGAGGATGAGAAATGTACAAAATATGACATAACTATCCACGATATAGTAAAAACCTGGTGGGGAAATCCAAATTAGTTCAAATTTGATACCCATGGTGTATATTCTACAACATCCCGTGATTCTCATATCATGTACATTTCCATGATGCTCTGTAGAATGTTTGGTAAGAAAATTCATGTGCACTTTACCATAGAATGGTTTTCCATAATTCATGAGGTTGTTGAGGGATATACTTTTGACTGGGGAAAAATGCTATCAGACAACTTAGCCAAGCAAATTGCAGAGTACAAGATTCTGAAATCTAAATGAGAACATGCTCCTTTTTATATGTCTTCATATATTATGGATGAAATTTGTTTCAAGACCCCATTTCTTCTCATGAATTGGAACTGAACTCCGATTGTCACTGAGTCCATACATTTTTATCATTCTAAGTTATGGGAGGAAAATTCAAAGGACTCCTTTTATGAAATTTGTCATAACGTGGTCATTCCAATTCATGAAGCTATCTATGGGCATCCTCCCCCCAGAATTTCAGAAAAAATCATGGGAAATCTAGGTGCCATCACAGATTGGTATATTAAGGAAAAATTCTCCTACATTAGAGTGTCCGGTTGCTATATATCTCCTCATGCTCTTCCTATATTATTACCAAACAGTCTGGTTTGCAGAGAAGTAGTGCATCAAAAAGTTTCAAGAGGGATAACCAAAGATCTAAAGGAAGCATAAAAAAGAGTTTGGCAAACTTTTCCCATACATGTTGGTGTGTTTTCATTATCTTATTTTGGAAACGCTAAGGTGGAAGCTTATGCCTTAGAATATATCAAATTGGTTGACATTTAGTACAAAAGGCATGATCCACACAGGGTGGTTGAAAATCATTTAGCTCAATTCAATATGAAAAAGTACATTCATGAAGATCCACCCTATGATGAAGTGTTTAGAGGAGTATGATCTTATGACGAAGTTGTAATCAGATTTAAAAATTTGCCTCAAGACCAACAATCAGGCTTCCTCAGCTTTCAAAAGAACAGAAGGAACAATCTACCCAAAGTCTTGTAGGGAGAACAAAGACTTAACCCAACTTCACAGGTGACTGAATCAACAGAGCCCAAGCAACATAGCTTGTCTGAAGACAAATCTATGGAAGTGGAAAAGGATGCAGATACATCATCTAAGGATGAGATAATTACAGGGATATCCATACCAGGAAAAAATTACTAAGAATTATTAGCATCATTTGAAGCTTTTATGAAGCAGGGGCATACTTTCCCTCTGTCATTACCAAATACTAAAACTCCAGTGAAAGATACCACAATGCAAGAAGGATCCACTGCACTTATTTCTCCCATACCATCATTAACTCCTCTAGCAACAAGTTTTGAGATACCTGGTTCAGAGGTTATCAATATAGATGACGTCAAACCCATTAAATATGAATACATGTCTCCATCAAATTTCTTTTTCAACAAGAAAAGGAAGGCTATCATAAGAAGGGAATCTTGACAGAAGGAGGGAGTGATTAATAAAAAGCATAAAATGATATATGATGGACAGGGACAGAGTGACCCTGAGTTTGCAAAATAAGTTCCAGACTCATTGGTAGCCTTTGCAACTGCTAACCAGTGGTCAATGGATAATCTCACAAAACAAATGTAACAAAAGAATTTTCTAGTTGAGCAATTGCATAATGATATGCAACAGATGGAAATGACTACCGGAAATAAAATCAATTTTGATATAGAGAAAATCAGACAGGGTTTTGAGAAACAGATTAAACAATTAGAAGATAAATTGGAATTAAGTGTTCAAAATCAAAGCGTGAGTAATACCATGATTTCCCAGCGATATAGGTTAATAGAGCAGTTGCAGACTCAAATAATCTTATTTGAGAGCACAATAATGGATATTTTTGCATTCAAGAAGCAAGCATTAGAAATAAATGAAAAGCTGGAAACTGTCCAACAAGACCTGTACCAAAATATGGATGTTATTCAAAGACATTATCAAGTGATAAATAATCCCTTCAATAATATTCATGAAAAGGAAAAGGAAGCCTATACATCCAGGTCCAAATTCCAAGAGTTCACAGTGTGGAGACAAAAACTCAATGTACCTGAGATTGCCCCCTTTTCACAGTTTGAGCAGATAAAGGGAGAAATGGATTTAAAGTTCTGGGAAACTAATCTTGAAGAAAGTAAGAGGTTGTCTAGAGAAGCAAAATAATATTTTCTTAACACTTTTTCAGCTGTAGATCTAGAGATGGCAGAGTTTGATGTCAGTGCTATTCCTGATTCACTTGGAAAAATTGAGATAAAAAAAAAACAAAGAGAATCTAAAGAAAAGTAGAGAGAGTGTACAAAATTCTATCCAACGGGTAAATCATGTTGATTTACGGATAATAAATGATCTTATAGTAAAACCAAGCTTACAACATCAAATTACACAACAAGAAGTTGTAAAAATTCAAGAGAAATTACCATTGGTACAGAAAAAGGTTTTATCATTTGAGTTAAATGAAAATATCGAACCTTCCAAGTTCGTTGTGGAAATAATGGAGCTGCATGCTCAAATTAACGATCAGAATAAAACAAGTACATCTGTGAGTAAATAAAGGGCAAGTGAAGTTCCAGCAAGCAAAGAAATCTCAGCAAAATCCAAAAATATATTCATTATATCTTTTAGTTTTGATTGTATTCTATTTTGGTATCGAAGAATGTGGAATGTCCAACTACTTTTGGTTTTGAAATTTTTGTATAAATAAATAGATCTAAGATCTCCTCAAGGCTTCTTCTTGTCAAATGTAAAAGAGAACTTATTGAATATCAATTAGAAAGAGAAGACAAATATTCTACGTTTCAATTCCTAGAGTTATGTGTTTCCTGTGTATTTCCATTTCCTAATCATATTTTCTTCACTTAATGGTTCTTGAGGATTGAAAGAACACAATTTAGTAATACATCTTTTGTGATCTACATATTGGGAGTTTGTTCAGTTATAGTTTTTCCTTTGTTATTATTGTGAGTAAAACAAGACATGTATATGTGTAAGTTTCCACATTTTAAATCAACGATCAAGGATTCCTTCTTTATAATTATTATGTTGCAGATAAGGTAAGATTTATCTGTATCTAATAACTTACTTTATTTTAACAGTCTTTGTTAATCAATTCTACTTTTCATAATATTAAAATTTAAAAAGACTTGAAGAAAGAGATATTGCCTCTGTGTTTTCTAATCATTAAAATTCATTTGAAGTTGCATCTTAAAAACTGAAGGTAAAAAAGCATTACAAGAACAATTCTCATAAATCTTTGGATGCCTGACATTATTCTGTGAGCCTAGAATCAATCTCAGGAACAACGCCTAACATGGCGTTAGTTGTGAGGACCCATTCATCATTTACAACCTAGTAGTCTTCAAGTGGGTGTTGGAGATATTACACACTCACCTAGTATTTATTTTCCTAGGTGGACTAGTCTATGTTGAGGATGACCCTAGTTAGATATCTTCTCCCCTACATGACGGTGCCACATCCTCTTTAGTATTGAATCAATTACACCTCAGTTAGACTAGTGAAGTGGAGTCTTGCATGAAAACCTCAATATTATCACCAAGCATTGCATGCATACCTCGGTATGATTACCATGAGTGCACACTTACCTTGGAATCATCACCAATAACGCACCACACATGTGCTTGCATGATTCTCTGCTCACTCCACTAGTGATTAGTCAGTTAATTTATGCTTGCATGGATCGGTTAACTAGGACTAGCTGGAAGATTACTTTGGTTTTTGTTAGTGAGTGTCTAGATATCTCTAGGTCACTACTATGGCGACTTCACTTATCCATGTAGAGTATATCATGAGTATTTTACCATTTTACTCAATATTTAATACAATTTTTTCATTCTACTCTCTTCTCTTCTCTCTCGCAAGCTCTGTGTGTTCATTTTCTACTAGCTAGGTTCGTTGTGAAAACTTCACAACGAGCATTCACTATGTTTCGTGCCTCCTTGGATTTTTATGCCAAATGGTTCCTCCAACAATGGTTTATTATGCTCTTGTTTTTGGGCGGGGTTCGTCTTGTGGATGGTTACTTGTCTGATCAAGTGATGTTCTCTTGAGGGGTCTCCTATCATTGGTATGTGAAGTATTTCCTTTATCTTTGGTTAGTGGCCCCTGCCCATTTTCAGTTTCGTCTTTTGGGTTTATCCTCATTGTGAAACACTTTTCTTCAGGAACTCGTAATGCTTGTTTTTTGTTTCACATGGTTTCTTTTCATAGTTTCCCCCCCTGCCATCACCTCTTTTGGATTGGGTTTTCAGCACTTTGGCCAATGCAGGTTTTCTGGTTTAATGTTTCATTAGGAAGAGATGGAATTTTGGAATGATTTTAAAAGGATCCTTAGGCACCATGAGGAAACATCCCAAGACAACTCCTCAGTGATCCAACAAATCTCAATCAAGTTATAGGAATTTGAGGAGGCCTTGTCCACTTTGTCGAGGCGAATGGATGAAATG
Organism: Picea engelmannii; assembly: GCA_009831015.1. Lineage (NCBI taxonomy): Eukaryota > Viridiplantae > Streptophyta > Pinopsida > Pinales > Pinaceae > Picea > Picea engelmannii. The sequence continues at coordinate 145,989 of ML783201.1, read as the reverse complement.
GAAGCATAAATATTGTGCATGAAGACCCTAGTATTTCCTCAACACTCTAATTCTTCTTCAATTAATCATGGTTTGGTCTCCTCTAGTGATGGTAATGCAGTCAATGGAAATGAATATCCTGGTACAACTCCAATGGATATCTAGGAAAGGCCCCTTCTGCAGTCCAGGAAATCGGAAATTCAAGACTCAACATCCTCTCATCAATAAATGTTATTTAATATATTGTGGCTTCTTGACTAGTTTGTCAAAGATGAAATATGTTTAAATACCCATGAATCCAAAATGGAGAAAGTACTAGACCTTTTTTTTTTAGACTTAGAATTATGCACATGMTTCAAGCCTTTTTTTATAGCTCTGCAAGACTGTTTTTTTTCTTCAAAACAACCTTTTAAATATAATCACTATTCAGTTTCGGTTTAAAAAACAATATTTTAATGCTACTTACTTATTCACTAAACCCAAAGGGTAGGGAGAGGGTGGTCATGCATTTCTAAACCGATATTACATACCAAATCCTCTATAATGAGGATTTCATGGGAACCAAAATCAAACAAAGAACACACTTTGTTCTTATTTATCTAAATTTTGATATGAAATAGCTTAATCGTATCCTTTTCCTCTTTTTGATGGAGCTTAATCAGATTCACCTCCTTCAATGATGCATAGACAATATTTGCATACACATTCTAGTTACTTTGTATCTCCAATCTTACTTCCATTATAATATTATTCTTCTTGGATAGATTGTACTTGAAGCTCCTAAGGTTCAACTCTGGATGTAGTTTCCAATGTTTTTATTTTGTGTAATGATCAAAGTTATTATGGTCGTAACTTTTATCAGGGTACTGAAACACATGTGCAATGGCAGAAGTATTCTTATTTCTCCCTTTCTCCTTCTTCTTCTCACCCCTATTGGAATCTCCATGCCATTTTATATTCTTCAAACCATTTGTCTATCCCCTTTTCCTTGTCAAATTCAATGTATTAGACCTATAGACATGCCTCATTAATGGTATTGGGATTGAATAGAATATATTTCCTCTTTATATGACCATGAAGACCACCCAGGTACTTGATGACCATATCCAGGTCATAGGAAATTATTCCCAATTGAATGGATTACTTTTGGAACTCTATAGTAAAATCTTGAACACTCTATCTTTTCCTCTATCGATAGTAGTGCCATCGAATCCTCTAGTCCTCTTCAAAATTCATAGTGTAAAACTAGAACTTGAGGGTGTTTATCATACCTCCCACTTAGTTATTGGTCATTATCTCCCCATCTTAAGTGCCTCAATGTGGTTCTCCTATCAAGTGTGAGCATGATCTTCTAACTTCAATATAGAAAAATCTATTTTCTGCTCATCTTGTACATTATACACACTAAAATAGACTTCTAATTGTTGCAACCAATGATTCAATTTAAGTGTGTTTACCTTAGCTTTGTAGGGCTTGATCTTGACCTTCATTTCCATTTTAAATAAGTTTTGAGAAGATTCATTACTAGAGTTCCCTTATTCAATTTTCATTTCGTTCTTCTTGTTCATTGACTTCTTTTGATATTTTTGTTTCTAACATGATTTGGGTTTATACCAAAACAGGTCAATTTTCTTCTTAAGAGAAGCCTTGAGGATGGCCAATCTCCTAGAAATATTAACTACTTTTTCTTCCAACCTTTCAAATCTTATTTCACCTTCATTTAAGGGGCCTTCTTAATGCTCATATTCCATTTATGAGGATTTTGGTTGCTTCTTAACCCTTCTTGTGCCAACCTTTCGATCCACATGGTACAATGCTATTGCGGATTTAGATTTCCTTAGTCCAGTAAGCATATACTATGCTCAAACCATCAAAATCCCAAATAAAATTATTGTAATACCAATATGATATTTCAATTACCTTGGATATTCCAATGGTTGGCTCTCCAAAACATATCTAAACTAAAAAAAACTACAGTGAGTCTTTGCATGACTATGCGACTATCTTTCCATATCTTTAGTGTTTTAACATAATAAAAACACACTATTCAAATTATTTAACTATTGCGACATATGAATTATACTAACTACTTTGACGAGTGAAATAGACTAGAATAACAAAGCCACAAAATTGAAAAAAAATGTCTACCCCAAAAACTCATACAGGAAAACCAACATTCAATGAGCGATTGTGCATTTCATCTTCTTTCATTATGGAGATTACAAGACAGACTACAAGGTTTTCCAATATTACTATGACCATATAATACATGTGCTCTTATATAGTCCTCTACAATATTCTTATGTCTTATTGTTATATTAGTATCTCCTCCACACTCCTATTCACACTATGGAATAGTCAATATCCTTAGGCCTAATGTCCTTTGACCTAATCCACAAGTGGTTTCCCATATCTTCTTCTATGTACTTTTGAAATTTGAATACTCTTATCTCCTCATGATGGATCTAGGAACACATGGCTATGAGTTGGACTTCCCCTACATATGGGTTAGGTGACCATTTGTAGGGGTGAGGTAGTGCAAAGTTATGTAAATATAATTCACTAAGTTATGTCCTCTCTTTCTCATTAATATATTGACAAGTATCTATGAAGTCCCTAGAGTTATCCACCTAGTAAGGGATTTTTTTGGCCAACCTGCTAATCTAGAATTTGTGCCACTGCTCATTGAGGAAGAGGGTGTAAACCCTAGCTTGTTGCTTGCAGTTGAGCATGTCCTTTGACAACTTTGTTATCTTGGTTATATAGGCCTACATGACCTCAATGTTTTCACTTTGGCTCGCCAATTCCTTCTTAGTCTTGGTTATCTATTTCTTTAAGGATTTGTTCTCAGCTTCCAGCTGCTTCTTACTGTCTATATTTTGCATTTTCATAATCTAGAATTTTTCTTCTATCTTGGCAATTTTTTGTTCGAAGTCAAACACACAAATTCTCCTACCAATATCCTACATTTTGACAAAATTTTCCATTTAAGGGATTTGTCCCTTATTGCTTCCAATTCACACAATGTAACCTGCATTGTTGGCTCATCTTTTCTTGCATATTCTATTTTATTTTCCTATTGTAATTATTTCGGGTCTTCAGTGAGTCTAGGATCATCTTCCATATCTAGTATTGTGGTGGAAAGAAGGTTGATCAACTTGGGAGCTATTTGAGACCTGGACCTAGCCCTCCTTAAGGCCTACCCTCCTTTTCCTGTAGATTGCCACCTTTTTCTAGTTTTTAGGGGACTATTTTCAGGTTTCCCCATTTTGATAAGTGTTGTTTCTATATATTGATCTCCATCCTCCACCGCCACTCTCTTTTTTTCTTTCCTTCTTCTGGATGTCTCATCTTTTACAACCTTCTTATTTCTCCCCATATACCTCTCAGGGCTAGGATATTTAGCTTCTTTTTGTGAGGCTGTGAAATATTATCTACTCACGCTAATGAAATCCTCCAAAGACCCTCTAACCAGATCATATCCCCTAGGGATTGTAACATGAAATAAGGGATGCCAAGGGTTTCATTAGGTCTATGATGGAATATATTCCTCATCTAATGGAGAAATTTGAAATGATAATAATATAACATATTGAAACTTCCTTCACATGTAATGTATTTTAAGAGGTGGTAGGCCACTTCATCCCAAGTTTCAGAAAAACTCTTTGTTTTCACCCCATTCTTATTTTCCTTGGGCTCTTTATAGTTTAGAAAGAATAGTTTTTTGGCATCTATAGCAGCTTGCATGTCTTCCTTATCCTAAGGCATCCCCATTGGGAGTCTTGAAATCCTACCGATCACAGGTTCATTCACTTGGATTTCCATTCCCTTTTTAGAGGCGATGTAGTCATGGTTCCTAATGTTCTAGAAACTGAATGCAAATTCTATGGCTACCATATCATCATAGCCTTGTAGCTTGTTAAAATATTCTAACCAAATTTATTTTTGGAAAAATTATACCACCTAGAGGTTATCATATGTCCTTGATGTCTCTATAGGCTCTCTTCTATTGAATCCACCCCCCATCTTTCATCTTTATATGTGCTTCAACTATGTGGGTGGTTTTGCAAGGTTAAATCACAATTAATACAATTGGTTCTTTACTATCCCCAAATTTTTCAATAGACGAGAAAAAATAAAGGGTAATGTCCTCTAGTTAAAATATTAGCATGAGAGATAAGTCCAGGTGATACTAGTGGTGCAATCTTGAGAGCTTCAATTATTCATCATAAAAACTTTGAGGATAGGCGGGAAAAAGTATGGTTTTTTTTTTTCAATTTTTGGAGACAGACAATTTTGAGACTAGTGTTTTTTTTAATGGTAGCACAAAAACTTAGGTATTTTTTTAAAAATTTTTAAAGCACAAATTTATAAGGTTGTATTACTTTGGAACTGGTAACCATACACATGTTTCGAATTTGAAATAAAAAATGCAATTCAAAATCTCCACTGGAAAATTAAGGGTTTCACCTTCTTGTGACGGTGTTGGGGAATCAAAGATATCTAAGGTTAGATTATGCTTTTATGAAAAAATCAAGTTTCTTTTGGATGAAAATGGATAGTGAAATATGAGAATAGTAGATGACAAACTTATATTTACAAATATCCCAAGTTCGGCCTCTCTAACAATTTATGAGAGTATTTTTTTGAGTTTTTGAAGATGGTGGCTCTTGAAACTTGTTAACAAACTCTGAGTGAGGTTATAGTTGATTTTACAAAAACTATGTGGATAGAATAATTTTAGGAATAAGAAATAAACCTAGAGAAAGTTATGAAAATGGAAATGGCCACTAGTAAACTTTGGGAGCCAGGCTCGTAGGTTTCAACCTATGAACACAATTTTTTGAGGTTTTTTAATATTGGCACAAACTTTTAATAATAATGAAAGAGAGGAAAAGGAGGTTGAGGTTATGTCTCCAAGAATAACCTTTCACACAATGCTCTTGTATCTTGTATCACCTTTGTGTAATCCTAAACTACAGTCTCTAGAGAAGTGTCTCCTCTCCGAAACCTAATTTTGTAGCATGCAATCTACCTTGCAAACCTTGTTTGTGTGGTACTTGAACTCAAGAGCTATGCATGGTTGCATGTGGTATCTCAAAGGACGTCTTCTTACTTTAGCATGCATGCATTGTCCTTTTGATGATGAGTTTAGGTTGTTTTGAGCACCTTCTCTTAATAATTTGAAAGTTCGATGGTCTTTGAGTTATCAACACCATCTTCTTTGATGTGACATTGGACACCAACTTCATACATTGTTGATTATCTTTCCAACTAACTGCATACAATGGTGATTACCTTACCAACTATTGATTGCTTCAATCACAACTTCAAATACCACCCCCTATGTTAATATGCAAGTCCCACCTCATCGTCTTATGTGGAGGATTTGTTTTAGTTAATATGATTAAATATCGAAAGTGTGACTATCAATGAAATACTTGAACATAGAGTTAGTGGCATACATGTCATCTCATTGTATTGATATGAAGTTATTTACTCATTTGTGCATGTAATATAGATGTTGGAATGATCCTTTTGAAGTGTTGAGGTCATTGGAGAGGTTATTCATGGTTGTATATGTTGTGTTGAGTCAAAAATAGGGACTCATATAGCCTCCTATAGCTTCATGTAGGAAGGAAGAGTATCCTATAGCATCTGATGTAGTGATGCAGAGTAGAATGTAGTGTTGAAGGATGTTGCATTCAGTTGAAATAGTGTCCCTTTTATCCTTATATATCATCCTTGCTAAAGATTTGGGAAAATGGGTCCTATAGGATGGCTTCATGTAGCATCATGTAGTACTTTGTATAATGAACTGTCTACCATAGCAATGTGTGCAATTCTTCCTATAGCTTCCTATAGCAGTGTAAAAACATTGCTTTCCTATAGCTTCTTGTTGTTACTTGTAGGTGATTGTTTGAGTGGATTTGTTTTCTTTATGACGCTTTTAAAGGATGGAAATGGATAAATATGGGGGGGGGGGTTATGGGTGGATATGGTGGTGGGATAATTTAACAAGTATGTGAATGATATATGAAATGGAGGTGAATGGAGGTGGATGAATAAATGAAATTCATTTTGACTACATGAATATGGATGGTGGAGTTGTGGAATGTGTGTGAGTGATGGAGTGGGTTTACGAAGGCCTTCAATAAAGTTTTTTTGTGTGTAAATGATTTCAATGTTGTAGGTTTGTTGCTTAGTTTTAAAAAGTTGACATTTTTTAATATTTGAGCTTGATTGTCATTTGAAAATATTGTCAATTTTATTGTTGTTGTAGGTCATGCTTACTATAGGTTGTATGAACTCTTTTTTATTGTGCCTAGTTTGCATGTAGTTGATGTTGATCTTTGTGTTGTAGTTGACCTTGTTGCTATGTGTTTGTTGTTGATTTTGATATTTAGAGATGTACTGGTTGATAATTCTTATGTATGAAGTAAACAAAGATATAGTGAAACATTTCTAGGCTCAAAATTTTTACAGTGAGATATTTTTGTTGGTGTAGTCAAATATATGCAATATGAATTTTCACGACAAATGATCCATTCTTATTCAAGTTGAATTTCACAAACCGATGTACATAGAGATATCAAAATTGAGCTTATTTTGTTTTCAGACTAAGAGATGCTAGTATAGACCAAGATTTGCAAGGTGGTTTTTGTCTTGTTCGAATTTCTTGCATTCTTAGAAAGATTCTAATGTGGGAAGAGATATGCATTTTGTGCTTGGCATGGCTAATCCTTTTGCATGTTGAGAGATAGCCTGATAACCTGAAATGTCGTAGCCCATGTTGTTGTGTGAAAATGTTGTGATCCTAGTTTCTATGTGGGAATGTCTTGAAATGTTGTTGCTTACTGTAATATAATTTGCTTGATAACCATATATAACATGCTAATTCCATAATTGTTATATTATGTTTTGAAGCATATATATGTATGTTCTTGTAGGATGGAAATTTGTGATGAAGACGATTTCCCGAGTGATGATATATGTTCTACATAGATGATGATATGGATGATGATGATGGTCTATGGTGATGATGGTGAAGATAAAGAATTATGGTATCATGTTGGTTTAGGTGATGAGGATTATTTTCATGTTGGAAATGAGTGGTGATGGTGATGTTGGAGATGAGTAAACTGGAACTTGTCCAATACAATGAAATGAAGTAAAAAGTGAAATGAATGATAAATATGTGGTATTAAATTGTATTAAGTTGGTACTATGCAAGGTATATTGATTCTTCCTTTGTCATGATTTTGATATCCATGGTGGACTGATGTTGTGTTTTGTTGTTGATGCAGGGTCTTCTTAGATTACAATCTTCTTGATTTTTGAACTTACAACCTGCATAATGGACAAAATGTGTAGGTTTTTTTGTGTGTCTATTATTATCCTATACTTGACATTTTTCTTCATTTGTCAACCTGAAAACACTTGAAACAAGACTTAGGGTTTTTTCTTTTTTCTCTTTTTCTTTCTTTCTCAGGGTAATGGTGCAATTGTTGATTTTCACTAGTGCCCTGCTGCATGATGCATGTAAGTGTTTTCAGCATGGATAATGTTTGATTAAAGATATAAGGTTTCCCATTAGGAGGTTTTCAATCAGAGCTTCGTCCTTTCTACCTCAATGAGGTCTTCACCAAGGAATTTGTATTCTTCTTTTTGTTTTGTTTTCTCTCTCTCTCTCTCTCTNTCTTTTTTTTTTTTTTTTTTGTATAGGCACTAGAAATTAGAATGGGTTGAAGGCATTTTTGCTCTCAATCACATTCAATTGTTGAACTTGGAGTATGGTTGTGAATTCCCTCTTTGATAGTGTTTTCTTGTACATATTGAGTCTATAACCATTTACTAGGAGAGGGATGTTTTCCTCGTCTATTGTTTTGATTTTGAGTGAGCCATTCACATAGCATTTGTCTATCTGGTATGGACCAAACCATGTAGTTTTCAAATTCCCTTTGAAAACTTTGAATCTAGACTCATAGAGAAGGGCCCAATCACCTTCCTTAAAAACCTTAGGCTTAATGAATTTATCATGCTATGATCTTTTTCTTTGTTGTTGTACTACCTCTATGTGAAACAAGGCTTGATGCTTGTATTCATCTAAGGCATTCAAGAAATTATACAACTCCTTAATAAATGATAAAAATTCAATGATTACAGTCCACTTCGGTGGGGAAACCTCCTTTTACAATATATCCAATTCAAAATACAATATTAGATGAGATAAGATGTCAAATACTAACTCTCCTTGTTATATATACAAAAGACAAAGTGTACAATTATAATGAAAGGGTGCAATGAAGGGTTCTAGATGACATACGAATATAACACTAGAAATGTAATAATTCAATATCTAGGGCTTAATAAGGGGTTTTATACATAACATGGGGCTTTGTTTACAACTTAACACCTGCCCCATGATGTATGTAAGTGTTTTCAACATGGGGAATGTTTGATTACATATCTAAGGTTTCCCATGAGGAAGTTTTAAATCAAAGCCATGTCCTTGATGCCTCAATGAGGTTTTCACTAAGGAATTTGTAATTTTATTTTTTTTTCTCTTTTTTTTTTTAAGTTTTGAATAGGCACTGGAAATCAGAATGGGTTGAAGGAATTTTTTCTCTCAACCACATTCAATTGTTGACCTTGGAGTATGGTTGTGAATTCCTCCTTTGATAGTGGTTTCTTGTATATCTTGAGTCTATAACCATTGACCAAGAGAAGGATGTTTTCCTCATCTATTGTAATAATTTTGAGTGAGCCACTGGCATAGCATGTGTCTATTTTGTATGGCCCCAACCATCTAGTTTTCAACTTTCCTTTGAAATATTTGAAACTAGAATCATAGAGAAGGGGTCAATCCCATTCTTTAAAAACCCTAGGCTTAATGACTTTATCATGCTATATTTTTCTTTATTGTTGTACTACCTCTATGTGAAACAAGCCTTGATGCTTGTATTCATATAAGGCATTCAATTGTCATAATATTTCATGCTAAGCTAATGAGAGGTCTAAATTCAATATAGAATTTGTTCTTAGCGTGGCTATATCAAACTCAATATGGAACATGGCCTTATTTTCGTATACCAACTCATGGGCGGTGACCCTGAGGTAGTATTCCAAATTGTATTGTATGCCCATACAACTTTAACCACCTTATTTTTCCAATATTTCTTATGCAATTTGATTATCTTGGTGAGAATATTTTCCAATTCTTTGTTGGTCACTTCTACTTGTCCATTTTTTGAGGTTGGTAGGTACCAAATTTCTTATAGCATATATTGTTCAGTTGTATGAGATTTTCAATAAAATTTGAGGTGAACTGGGGGCCTTGATTTATGAATATCTCTCTTAGGAATCCAAACCTAGAAAATATGTTTTCATGTAGTAATTGTGTTACCTTTTATTTAGTTGCATTCTTCATTTCTTTTACCTCTACCCATTTTTTAAAATATCTAGTACACACTAGGATATGATGCTTTTGGTTTGAATGAGGGTCAATAGGCCCCATTTGTCAAAAGGTTATAATGAAACCTAGGGATAGCATGACATCGACTCACCCATATTGGTAGGTTTTCCCATCCTTTGGCACTCATCATAATGATATACATAATACTCAACATCTTTATGTAGAGTAGGCCAATAGTATCATGCTTGCAAGATCTTGTAAGATGTTTTCTTTAATGCATAATGGCCTCCACAAGGATTATCATGGCATGTGTGGAGGATGTCATGTACTTCATCCTTCCTGTCACATCTTCTTAGGATTTGGTCTAAACAAATATTGAATAAATATCCCTTGATCCAAGTATAGGTGGTACTTTTCCTAATAATATTTCAATAATATTTATGTTTCAGGGAAATTTACCTATGGATAAGAAAATACCCTCATTGGATGGATATGATCCAATGACATATAGATAGGATAGATAACGTACTTCTTTCTCTTAAGACTAATCATGCAATTTCATAAGTAATTGAGAGAGGGCAGGAAATACATACCTTATTGCTAATAGTTGTCCAACATATCCAATTATTCTTTCTAGATCCTACTCCAACGATTTTTCTTCACCAAATAACCTGCACAATCATCAAACAAGCAAATCCTTCCTCATTCTTTCATAGGATAGAAAATTAATCTTGCATGAATAGGGCCCTAATCTAATAACTCAATCTTACTCAGATACAGTACAAAATCCCATTAAAGATACAAGAAAGGTCCATAAACATAGATTTTTTGGGGGGGAGGGAAGAATGTAGATCTATATTTATTAAATGAGAATTACAACATTGATGATTTACCTTGAGATCTATTGATGTACTCCTAGCTCCAAGACCCAAATTCCTTCTCCTTAGCCACGATTCCACCTTTGTTGAACAAGCATAATCTGGAATTGTATCATGATAAGATAGGCATTATGACTCTCACCTAATCTCTAGTCACACTAATGCTAATTTCCAACACTCAACAATTGAAGTACACTATAGACCAAAGACTCTTTCTCCAATTTGATAGCATAAAGATACTCGAATGTGGGCTCCATCTCTATCATCTTCCCTTATCTTGGCTCATTTCTTATATATTATTGAGGAGCTAAAAATAGGCTTCATGGCACGTGAGTTGAGAAAATACAATTCATGGACAAGTTCCATGCACACTTATGATATTTTTCCAACCCATTGTTCATCTGATCTCCTCGTAACTTTCTATTTTTAAAATCTTTAAGGGGAAGCCGTGGGTTTTGGATAGGAAAACTGTGACCAACCACACCTAATCTATGAGGAAGGTAAGGTTAGCCTCTCCTTTACTATGAAGAAGAGAAGCCAAGGATTTTATGATAAATTCACCCTGGGTCGAGTGTATTTTAGCCTCATAGCATCTTTGTTTGGACTATATGGTTGGAAATACAATTATAACACTCTATAAGAGAAGTGTTGAGGAAACCTCCATGTATCTAAGTAGTTCGCTATATCAGGAAAATAGAGAGTTTCTAAGGATATTGCAAAGATATGCTCATCAAGAAAATTGTCATCTACCTATAGTATTAGTTAGTCTTTATACAAAATATGCAACAACATTTTATTTTCCAGGCTTGTGATAGAATAATTTATCTTTTCTCTAGATAATTTTTTGTTGATAAAGTATATCGCAATGGGGATTTTGTCTTCTTGTTGGCCTAGAACTACCCCTAAATCCTTGTCATATGCATCAGTATGAATGTGGAAGGGAACATTCCACTTGGGACCTTGCAATATAGGGGATGCAATGTTTTTTACTTTAATATTTTCAAAGGTTGTTTGACATTTTATTGTCCATCATAATTCAATTTCCTTGGACAACAATGTGAAGAAAGGGGAGGCTAGTTTGATAAAATCCTTGATAAACCTCCCATAATACCCTACACATCCAAGAAAACCTCTTACATATTTTTGTTTTTGGGTTTGGGTAGGTACTTGATTATGTTCACCTTATCTTGCTCAACTTCAATCCATGTGGAAGAGATATTGTAACCTAGGAAAATCACTTCACTTATAATCATGTTGCACTTTTCATGACTTAGTGATAGGTTCATTTCCTCGCACTTTGTTAGCACATTTTCAATATTTTTCAAGGCTTCCTAGAATGAATTTCCATAAGGTGTAAAATCATCCATGTAGATCTCTATAGTGTCATGGATAAGATTTGAAAATATGCTCAATACAGAGCTTTGGAAATTATTGAAGGCATTGCACAGTCCAAAGGGAAGGACCTTGCAAACATATGTGCCCCAAGGGCATGTAAATGTAGTCTCATCTTGATCCTCAGGGATGATCTCTATTTGGTTGTACCCACTAAACCCATCCACAATTGAAAAGTACTTTTTCATACTAGGACATCAAATACTTGATCAATGAAAGGTAAGGGAAAATGTAATTTACTTGTGTCTTTGTTGATCTCTCTATAATCTACACACACCCTCCATTTTCCATTATTCATAGGAACTATAACTAAGGGTGAAACTCATTCACTATTAGAGATTGGATAAATGAATACCACATCTAAATTTTTTTGTAATTCTCCTTTAATTATGTCCTTTAAGGCAGGGTTCATTGTTCTTTGAGGTAGCCTAATGGGTGGAAATTCATCCTTTATGTAAATGTGGTGTGCACATATGTCTAGATGAATGTATTTCATATCATTATAATCCCAGGAAAATGTTTTTGTGTGATTCTTAAGAATATATACCAATTGTTGCTCTTGGAAAGTAGTCAATTATTATTTATTTTCAAAGTTTTAGAAGGGCACATTTCCACCATTTTGACTATTGTTTGGTCAATATCAATAGTGAGTAAATATTACCAATAACCCTCTTTCAAATTAGAGTAAATGTTATATTTTTATTTATGTTCTTGGTCATTAAATCCTTCAATTTTGTATGAAGTTTGAAATAAAAGTGTCATCATACGTGTTTTTCATGGCCAAGGTTGTCTCAATAATAAGGAGATGGTGTATTGTTGTCTAAAATGTTTCCTCCTCTTCTTCTTGTCCTACCCACATAAATATTTCTTATTCAATGAGTGGAATGGCAGGGGTAGAGGACAAGTTTCTTTTGAGAATGACCGTTTGTGATGGTCATATTTCGTACCCTATAGTTTATATATGTGTTACCACACAATATAGCACCAAGTGCAAATCCTTCACAAGGTACTAAGACTATTGGGACATGGAATATGTCATTGTTTTCACCTAGGCAATAACTTCCCTCTCTTTAGTGAAGGAATAGTATCCAACACAAGGCATGCTTCCCCAGTAGCCTCCACGAATCCCTAGGAAAGACACAATCAAGTCTAGGCCCCCCTGGGTGACTACTCACACTACCACCCAGATATTAATAGGTAAAGTAATAAAGAGGTGGCGGAAAAAGACAATTTCCAAATTTAAAGTATTGAGGATTCAAGCCCAACAAAGAGGTTCTCCAAGTCAAGTATAGGTTTAACATAGCTCCCAAACACTAGAAATAAAGAAAAGGTCTACGGCTAAAGTAAAACTTGCAAGAAATATATGTAATTGCAGCAATAAGTAAATGATTACAATAGTTAAAGGAACTATAACGCAATGAAATAAATGATTCCCAACAATATAGAAAATATTTCAGTAGTGAAATAAGTCATTTTCAGTAGTAGTAAAGTTATTACGGTAGTAAGATAGTTAATTTTCAGCAGTAAGATGAATTATTATAGCAATAAATAAACAATTACAAGAGTAGAAATAATAGCCCCTTTGATCATGAAATGATCCAGTAAATAAGAGGGATAAATAATAGGTTAAATTGGGGTTTTAATTTCCAACAAATCATAAATTTAAATAGTAGTAAATAACCCTAAAACCCTAGACACGTTTCCCTATATGGTTGTTATAACACTTTAGAAAATTAAATTAGGGTTTCAACAACATGATTTAGGTTAATAGTATGCCTACATACCCTATACACCTCGAATTTTATGGTTGGAAATGAAATTTTGCAACAAATAAACCCTAAAATAGTAAAATCTAGTAGTAATGATTGACTATATTTGGAGAAAAGGACTAGTGCCTACTATTTTGGGAATATGGGGTCAAATAAGGATTATTCTTGGGAAGAATGAAGTGTATTATCTTAGGATGAGGCTTAGAGTTTGTCCACTACTAACCCTAGGCAATCCTCCTAAAATATTAAGGGATGATTCAAGGGAATATTTCTCTAGCAGATAACCTTCCAATAATTTGACAAGAAGGGTTTGTTTAAGAATGATCCAAGAAGATGAAGAACCTTGATCCAGATTTATGAGTGGAACTAAATGAAACATAGATATATAAAATTAACATAGAGATACAGTGAAACTTAACTTCTATTCAATAAAGAAATCCGTTGAAACTGTAAAATGCAAAATGAAAACAATCTTGCTTGAATGGTGGTAGCTAATCTCTGAGAAGAGATGTGGCAGTTACGTGCATTATTCTGAGCACATTACAATGAGGCATCAGTGCATTTTTAGCATCAATAAGTAATCATAAAACACTAGACATCCAAAAACCTAACCCTAGGAGATGAAGCGCCAAAAGTCATGTGGTCCCCGATGGTGTAAGTTGGTACATCAACTTCTCGGGGTTGTAACTTTTGCTTATGATCTATGTTTTAGGCGCACGATGTCCCATTGGAAATGTCTATCCAAGGACTACACATGTTGTCATCACACTCTAACTTAATCAACAATGTGATTGTGCTAGGCCCAAAAAATGTGCCCCGCTTTGACAACACAATAAAGATGAAGCTTTTGTTGGTGTGTTCCCTTGACCTGTGTGTCCACAATATGATCATTGGATGTTTTTTCCATCTAGTCAGGGTTGAGCTTTGTTGGTTTCAAATGTTCTTCTATCTCTGAGGTGTCAAATAATGGAAGAAAGTATGGTCGAAGGAGGTCCAAATTAAACATTAGGTGAAAGCCAAGGAAGGGGGGAATGTTGAGCTCAAAATCATTGTCACCCATAGAATTAGTGATGGTGTAAGATCCATATAGGAGTGGGAGAAGCTTCTGATGGGTCCTGTAAGGTGTTATTTCTGCAAGTGCAAGCAAAATTTATCTCCCACCTGAAATTGGTGTGGCACCCAATGTTGATCATGGCATTGCTCGTACTCGACATTGGACTTCTGCAAAATATCTTGAACTTGTTGGCAAATGTGTTGGATGTGTTCAATGAACCAGGTTGCTTTGTCGACTGTAGTTTGAGCATGGGATGATTCTTCTTGTGTGGACACAAGTGGTAGTGCAACATCCATGGGACCCAATGGTTGAAATCCCAACCCCACCTAAAAGGGGTTGTGGTTTGTTGAGCTATGTATGGATATGTTGTAAATTTTTTGAACATAGGGAATAATCTCATCCCATGTGCGCATATGCTTGGAATTGTACATGTGCAAGATATGCACAATCATCATGTTGACGACCTTGGTTTGGCCATCTGTTTGGGGGTGGAAGGCAGTGGATTTGGTGATCTTGGTGTCGAGCAGTGACCAGAGGCTCGACCAAAATGTGTTGAGGAATTTCATGTCCTGATTTGAGATGATGGTTTGTGGTATCCAAAAATGTACCCACACTTGTTCGAAGAAGAGCTTGGAAGTGACCTCCAATATGATGCTCTTCTTGCAGGCAGGTAGAATCACCATCTTGGAAAATTGATCAACAACCACAAAATCACTGTCATTTCCCTACTTGGTTGAAGAAATGCCCGACATGTAGTCCATCTAGATGGATTCCTAGGGCATGCCGGGAGTAGGCAGAGGGGTGTACATGCATTTTTTCTTAATGGTTGGTTTAGAAATGGTGCAGGCCATGTAGGACATGATACACTTGTTGATATCATGTAGAAGTTTCGGCCAATAGAAATGTTGTTGCAACACTGCCACTATCTTTTCTACATCAAATTTTCCTGCCACTCTATTGTAGTGAGATTCCAAAATCATCTTCGCTTGCTCACTTGATGAGATGTAGAGATGGCCCAGATAGCACAACAACCCATCCTGAAGATTGAAATCAACGACCGTTGTGTTTGTTCCCAACATATGGTAGATCGTGGTGAATTCAATATCTCTCTCATAGAGTTGGGGACATCCAAAGGTCTCATGGTCGCAAGAGTGTAGCACCATGGTTAGTGCTGCAACAGGAGGTTGACTGAGGCAGTCAACGATGCAGTTGGTTCTCCTTGTCTTATACTTGATGTTGAGATGGAACTGTTGCAAGTCTGTGGACCACTTCTGATGGCGGTCATTCTAAAATTTTCCTTGTGTCTGCATGAACTGTAGAGGCTTATGATCAGTGTAGATGATCGTCTCCTTCCCGAGAATATAATTCCTCCACTAGTGGCAGGATTGTACAATGGAGTACAATTATTTTTCATAATTTGGGTACTTATGGACGATATCTGATAGTTTCTCACTATGATAGGCCATAGGATGTTCATGTTGAGTGAGAACTATGCCCATAACATAGTCTGAAGCATATATCTCAATCTCAAAAGGATGTTGCAGGTCAGGTAATGAGAGCACTGAGGCTGAGCATAAGAGTTGCTTCAAATCATCAAACGCTTTCTGTTGCGATTGGCCCCACACAAAATTTTCCTTGCCACCACCCCTAGTCACTTGGCTAAGGTCCCATGCAATATGGGAGAATCTCAACATGAATCTTCAATAGAAATTGGCAAGGCCTAAGAAGCTCTGAATCTCAGTGAGTGTGGTTGGGGCTGGCCATTCATGAATGACCTGGATCTTGGCTAGATCGACATGCACCCCATGCTAATCAATAATTTATCCTAGGTATTGGACCTTGTCCATGGCGAAGGATCATTTTTCCAAATTTTCATATAGCTTGTGTTGTCACAGATTGTGCAAAACTTGTTGAATATGTTGCAAGTGTTCCGCCCAAATCTTGTTGAAGATGAGGATGTAATTCAAATACACCACCACAAACGAATGGGTGAAAGGATAGAATATGTCGTCCATCATCCTCATGAAAGTTGTTGGGGAATTCATCAAGCAAAAGGGGATAACCAACCATTAAAAAATACCTTCTTTAGACTTGAAGGTAGTATTCCATACATCGGTATGCTCTATTGGGACCTGGTGGTAGCTGGACTTCAGATCAATATTACTGAAGTATTTGGCCCCATTGAGCTGGTCAAGGAGATCATCAATTCAGGGAATTGGGTGTCGGTTCCTTAATATAATTTTATTTAAGGTCCTATAATCAATGTAGAGTCGTTAGGTCTCATATTTGTTTTGCATAAGCACGATTAGGATTCCATAAGGTGATGAGCTTGATCATATGTGCCCCTTTTCGAGAAACTCTTGGATACGACGCTTGATTTGCTCATTTTCTAACAAAGCGTGGTGATAGACTGGCCCATTGGGTAGCAATGTGTCGGGAGTCAGATCGATTGAATGCTTGACCTGACAGTGAAGAGGTACCTCAGTGGGTGAGGAGAAGATGCATTTTTATTCTTCCACGACTTTATCCACTTGCTTCTGTTGCATGGAGAGACCTACCACAGAGGTCATGTATGTGGTTTCTGTTAGCACCATGATTTTCATATCTAAGGTTAGAGGTTTTTCAACAATTTGCAAATTCATGCCTGTTAGCACCCATATTGTTTTTATGCCTAGCATCATCTAACATCTCAAAGGGTCAGTTTCAAAAGGAAGCTTGTCATTTATTTGTTCCATTTCCATTTGCAACTGCGCGCTGCAAAAAATTTCTACGCACTGCGCAAAGCACTTCACCATGCAAAGGATGTTGTCACGCATAGGATGTTGTCGTGTAGTGGATTTCATCGCGCAATGGATGATGTTGCGCATAGGATGTTGTCACGCAGTGGATTCTTTCGCGCATAGGATGTTGTCACGCAGTGGATTCTTTCGCGCATAGGATGTTGTCGCGCATAATATGTTGTCACGCAGTGGATTTCATCGTGCAGTGGATGTTGTCGCATAGTGGATGCTGTCGCGCATTGGATTTCTTTGCGCAGTGGATTTCTTCGCGCAATGGATTTCATCGCGCAGTTGATGCTGTCGCGCATAGGATGTTGTCATGCAGTGGATTTCGTCGCACAGTGGATGTCATCACGCATAGTATGTAGTCGTGTAGTGGATTTCATCGGGCAGTGTATGCTTTCACATAGATGATTTTCCTACGCACAGGCTACAGGTCGCGCTGCACAAATGACTGGTTTAGTGGTCAAATTCAAGATCACTTTATGACCAACTTGAGAGAAATTTTGAAAATCCTCGAGAGGTTTTTGTTGAGGAAAAAATGAATAATAAAAACGTTTCAGATTTTGGGATATTCGAAGGAATCTTTGAGACATATTTTTCAGTTTTCATGATTTCCTGTCCGAGACATGTTTTTGCGACATGTATTCCGGCCAGCTGAAGATGAATTTCAAGAAATCGAGAGAGGTTTTTATTTATAACGAGCTTAAATAAAAAAAAAGACTTTCTCAGTTTCTAAAAATAGTTTTTTATTAGTGAGATATGGTGTCATATTTAACGCCTATTTTCCTAGTTTGTTGTGCAATCCACTGCGTTTTTTGTTGTAGGTTATTGTTGCATAGCAGACTTGTTGTGCAGGGGTGACAGAGTGTCCAACAATGAACATGATGACTTATCACAACCATATGGTCGAATTTTGATTATGATCAATGATTGAAAGAATATTTCGGTTATGATTATGATTTGGCAAAGTCGGGTTTTCTAATTTTAGTAAATCCGTTGAAGTTATTGTTCTCTTTCAAAGAAATCAAATCCACGAAAATGTTTCATATTTTGGGAGATTCGAAGGAATCTTTGAGCCATATTTTTCAGTTTTCATGATTTCCTGTCTGAGACATGTTTTTGCGACACGTATTCCAGCCAGCTGGAGATGAATTTCAAGAAACCGAGAGACATTTTTATTTATAATGAGCTTAAATAAAAAAAAACTTTCTCAGTTTCTAAATATAGTTTTTTATTAGTGAGATATGGTGTCATATTTAACGCCTATTTTCCTAGTTTGTTGCGCAATCCACTGCATTTTTTGTTGTAGGTTATTGTTGCATAGCAGACTTGTTGTGCAGGGGTGACAGAGTGTCCAACAATGAACATGATGACTTATCACAACCATATGGTCAAATTTTGATCATGATCAATGATTGTAAAGAATATTTCGGTTACGATTATGATTTGGCAAAGTCGTGTTTTCTATTTTTAGTAAATCCATTGAAGTTATTGTTCTCTTTCAAATAAATCAGATCCACGATTCTAGGAGGGAGTAGTTAGACCCCAACAGCCAAGGGTGACATTAGTTTTCTATATATGGGGATCATTTTCATGTAAACAGGGTTGGTTGGAAAAACAATGTAGACAGTGACTGTTGATTGTAGTCTGTTTTGATCCGATTGAAACTTAATGCAAAAATCCTGAAGCTTTGATGAAAAGATTCTAATTGTAGTAGTCAGATGTATTGTTTCCTTTCTTTGCGTATGTAATTCTTGTATTCTTTATTCATATCTATTTCTATCTAAATAGGAACATAATTTTGAACCTGGGATTCATGGCACAATGCCCTGGGATTCACGCCATTCGGACAAACCGTTTTCCTCTAAGTTAACTCCCAATTCATCCTTAGAGGTGCTCCGAGTTACTTCATTTTATTTTCTTCCTTCCACACACAACGATTTTAAATGGAAGATTGTTTCTCGCTTAGCCTTTATCCTCTCAAGTTCAGTCACCGAGTCATTTGTTTCTATCATTTTCTTAAATCAACTCCATAGCCCAATGGTACTTTCTCTCTTGCTTGTCCTACCATCCCTTTTAAAACAAAAATAAACTTGTCCTATTGCAGAATATGACCTATGTGCATTTATTGATGAAATATTTGAGTTATTACCAGTCATTAGACATACAAGAGAGCCCTCTCTGATTGTATAGGTCAGAATAAAATCTAAAGTTGGTTGAAAAAGTTACCTTAGGGATTTCTTTGATACAGCCCAAATAAATTACCGAGTTCTAACATTTTGGCGCCGCTGCCGGGGACGAAATTGAAAATTTTCCCTGGGAAAGAACGACATGGTTGAGTTATGAGGTTTGAGAGCAGTAGACACTTAGGCACATATTGGTTGTATTTATGCTATGGCGACTCCACACATCATAAAATCAGTTGAAGGTGATTCCACTGGAAGAAGAATCCAGAGCTAAAGTTTTCATGGCATCTCCAATCAAGCTTCAAATGTGATTCAAAGACTCCACTAGAGAATGAGACCTGTTGACATAGATATGGAAGAACCATATGGAAAAATAAGGTACTCGAGGTTAAGTTTAATTCAAGAAGTATTTTTTTGTTTTATCAATATCTTCTTGTCCTTTCCTGAGTTTTTCAAAAGAATATTTCTTCACTTACCATGTTTAAATGAATCCCAAAGATCTACCCTTGTATATCCTTTATTTCAAACTATAGGTATACCTCCTTCTTGTATAAATGATATTCACCAAGCTCCTTCCTCTGAGCCATTTGATGTTCATGATCATTATTGTGAGCTTAATGAAACCAAAGCTGAGCTTGTACCTTCTTTTCTTAACCCTACACCCTCAATAATTCAAGAAAGATACAGTCCTCTTAAATTTCCTTCCATTCTTCATGACTTTCCTTTGAAACATTATAGGTATCTTCCTAGGTTCGATGGAGAGCTTGATGGACAGTGAGCTAAAAAACATATTCAGGTCTTTGAGAATTTCATAAACCTTTTTGAGATCAAACATGATGATGTGTCTATGAGGGCCTTTTCTCAGTCCTTACAAGGAGATGCCAAAGCATGGTTCAGACATCTGCAATCTCAGTCGATTAGCTCATGGGATGAACTGAAGGAAGATTTTCGTAGGTTTTGGGGTGAGAGAAAGTCATGGGATATACTCCTTTTAGAGTTTTATTCCATGAGAAGAATGAAATATGAAACCATCCCAAATTTCAGCAGGAGGTTTGCTATTCTTTATTATAAACTTCCTAAAGAAGTCCAACCTCTTGAAGTTGTTTCCATGCTCCATTATGTAGCAACCTTTCAATCAAACTTATATTTTCTTTTGATGGAGAGGAATTATATGTATTTGTAGCATATGTTATAACACTAAATTGCCTTAGGTCTTTTAGTTTGTTTTAATCCTTTTTTAAGCCTTAGATTATTTATTTATTTTTTTAATTTTCATCCCTTTGAAGTTATGTTTGTTAGGTCCCCTTAGATAAATAAACTTTTGAGTCATAGCTCATGTTTGATCCTCGATTTGATTTTTGGACTTAGAACCTTTAGCTCATGACTTAAGTTTTGGACCCCTTCATGATTTGTCATTTAGGATCGATCCCTCCCCTCCCATGACCATACTGATGTGACACACCATTCTCCTTACTCATGACCTCGTGGGCATGACTTGTTGTCCTTGCTTACCTATCCAATATTTTTTTAAAACTGGAGTGTTGCTCACTCATCAGGCAGTTCCATAGCACCTTACCCGTTCATCATGATTTCCACCACGAGTTATGATTACCACGACTGATGTCATGTTCCTTGTTTTCAGTTCCAACAGTTGGTTAAAGATACCTCCAATATCTTGCATTTACGAGCCTTGATAATGGTTTTTGATTTGAAAATTCATGAATGTTGCACTGCTCAAACTCATAGTTATGACTAGGTGACAACGGTGCGACCAAATTTGATGTTGAGGTAGATTCAAGGGACAAAATGTTCACAACTTCATCCTGAGATTTCACTGAAGATTCCAACAGGTGTCTACTCCACAGGTATCCCGTGTCACCTCCTCTGCATATTAGTTTTCACAAAAACTTAGCGCTTAGGTTTCGGTTTATCGAGCTTGCATAGTTGTAAGGGACTCGTCTTTGCATGATAGCCTTGTCTCCTCTCTTTTTCAGACCCGTGAACTCCATTTCCTGTATCTAGGTCTGATTACTTTTGTCTGCCATAGCCATTGAATTTGCAAGCACCTAAATATCCTATCCTCTGCATACGCATCGTGCTACCCAAAGGTGTTGCTTAAACTCCTCTGTGTCTCCCCTGCTTCGTTTGATTTTGGAGTTAAGCGTTTTTACTCAGTTGCAAAGGGCTAATTACAAATTACCCCTCCATTGTCTACACTCTCAAATACATGTGCAAATCTAAGGGTGTAATTTCCACAGTCAAGCTTGGCTTACTAGCACCAACCTGTCTTAAAAGGTCAGCCTTGTACATTTGAAGCCCGATTTTAGGTCTTCCTGGTTATTACTATGCCATAAGCCTTTAGCTCTCATTCTAAGCCATGGAGACTCCTCAATCAAGGAAGACACACAAAGGTGGCAAGGTGGTTAGGACAGAGCATGTGGACATGCATCTTTTTTATACAGAGCCCATGGCAAGAGAGGTTTGTCCAAGAGTGGGATGCCTCTCTTTCTGCCAGAATATGTAGAGAGTCCATCCAGAGGTAACAAGATAGTTTGCATTACATTTTGATGGCAAGACAACTAAGGTTGGGGATTTGGAATTTGAGGTTACTAAAGCCTCTATCTCAGTTGCAACAGGAATTCCCATTACAGGTGAAAAGTGGTTCAAATCCATGGCTTTGAGTTCAGCCTATGCCAAAGATCTTTTTAAACCTGAACATCAAGCCAGTGATTTGTCTAAAGGTGTGCCAAGGGGTCAATTGATTGAACAGTTTGACAGAATTTTGAAGATCATCTAGAGATATTTTACATGTGAAGGGAGATTTAACACATTGTACCAGTACCATATAAGGATTTTGCTACATTTTACTGGTAAGGTTGAGATGAATATTCCCTATTACTTGTTAAGGAGCATAGGTAATATGTCAGACATGATTTAATCCAAATCTAAGGATGTGGATTCTAGCCTTTTCTATTCTGGTTTGATCAAAATTCTAGTCTCTGAGGAATTGGGTAAGAAAGAGATTTCATGGGAGCATTTTGTTGTTACTTCTCATTTCAAGTTGGATCTAGAATCATCTCCTCAATCATAGAATGCAAGTCCTGTATCACCCACCAGTGTTATTAAAGAAGGGACCAGTAAGAAGAGAAATGGCAGAGCCCCTGTTCAAGTTTCAGAGGTCAGGAAGAAGGTCACAGGAGCTGAGGAGGAAGCTTGTCCTTCCCCACAAAGAGATTTTTCACCACCTCCTCCACCAGGGTTAGAAGAGGTTCCTTATTCTACCAAAGCTACATCCAAGAAAGGGAATAAACTACTCTTCCCCTCTTCTCCTCCAGCAGTCAAAATCAAGGGTAAAAGACCTTTCACAGGGTCATCAATTCCTAGGGAAGTTGTTGAAGAATAGTCTCCACCTGGGATCCCTGTGCAAAAGAAGAAGGGTAAAGGCATTGGGAAGCCTACGGAAAGAAAAGAGGAAACCCCTGTGCAAAAGAAGAAGGATAAAAGAAAATCCACAAAGAATCCTAATGAAGTAGACAAGGAAATTCCTATGCAGATGGAAGACGAGATTGAGAAAAAACTTATTGAGACTGTGCATGTCACTGCTCCACCTGACAGTCAAACCTTCAAAAGACTTATCAGGCAACTTAGGGATGCAAGAAAAGAGGTGGCTCAGTTGAAAACATAGGCCATGTCTGACAGGGTGAAAATGAAAGAGCTCATGGATGGCTACAACCATACCCTTGACTTGGAAAGGTTTGCAGCAAGAAAGGCATAGCCCCTTCACAACCAGCTCCAAAACCTTTATAGGCATAATAGAGGTTTTCAATCTCAGAACAGGAAGCTCAAGACAGAGTTGCAGCATTTTCAAGATGAATTAGCCCAAAGAAACTTGCAGGTATTGGTTGAAGCTGCCATTGAGAAAGAGACATCAACAGTCAAGGAGAGCACAACCCCACTGAAAAATCCAGTCATTTCTAAGAGGAAGAAGGTTGTTGTGCCAAATGAAGATCCTCCTTCTACAAGAAAGAGTGTGAGCTTAAGTGTCAAGGTAACAAAATAGATGATGAAAGGTGAGACTTATTTTTGAGGATGTTTCCTTTTTGAGAGGGTAAACTGTTTTTCAAATATTACCTTTGCCATCTATACATGATTCTAAGCATTTAACTATCATAGTTTTGGGATTTTGCGAAGTGCTAACTCCCTCAGTGGTAAAATGCACTATATGCAGTACTTCCAAGTCACCTAAGTATAATGGGTTTGACATTATGCAAGGCCACTACTTTCTCTGCACATGTTCAATATTGGAGGTGCTACGTTTTTGGACAGTGCTACCTGAAGTTTGCACACATATGCAACATAAGTGGTGCTACCTAATATCTGACAGAGAACAGAGTCCGCACACAGACGCAACACAGTGGCGCTACCTAATATTTCACAGAGAGAAAAAGTTTGCACACATACGCAACACAGTGGCACTACCTAAATGTGCTACCTTTTCTACTTGTCTAGTTGTGAAGTACGCTACTCAGACTGCTACCTAAAGAAGCTACCAACAGACACCAGGGATTAAGGAAGGCTAAGCTAAAAAAAATTTGGATAGCTGGTGATGGAGAAGATTGTTGAAACAACAGCTGGCATCATGAGGACAACCATATGCTCCTGAAAGACACATGGCAAACAAGGAGCTACACAACAAGAAGGAATCAATTCATCTTGAAGATTGGTTGGATTAGTCACCAACATTTTCCTATTTTATAGCATAGGTTGTTAACTAAGTTGTCAGATCAAATAAATGTTTAGAGATTTTCAAGGGAAGGAGGCCAACTCATACCTCCAGTTGTTTCCTCCCTTTTGTTATAAATAGATAGATCAAATGCTTTAGTTGGTTCAGATGGTTGAGAAAGGCTCCCTTAGACTGTAATATTTTGATGAAGTGACAGTGATCTAGCTATGTACTGGACTTAAGACATTTTGGCTAATATAAATCAGCTTCTCTTTCAGCTTATTTGCTTCTGATGCTAAATGTTCATGCTTTGAATGATTCACATGAATGATTGTGGTGATGTTATGGTGGATGTTTGATCATTATATTATCATGATGTTTATTTAGTTTCCTTAGTTTCTGAGTTCAAGAAGATCTTCTGTTAAGAAACTTTCTTCCTTCGGCTTTTGTAGACCTGATGTTTACAGTAGCCCCTACATTCCTCCTATTCAAGTATTCCCTCTATTCAAAATTACTCCCAAATTATTGATTGAAGTTAGCCAAGACCTTGATTGTTGGTGCATGCTATCACTGTTTTCTGAGTTGGAACATTATCATTTTGAGTCTTTTCCCATTTGACCCTTTAAACACTCTTACATTCACATATAACATGATGGGTACTGGGATTTCCTTCCATGCAATCTGAAGGTGATTCCTAGTGCTAACAACATATGTTCAACAATGCTAAGGAATTTGAAGACAATATTCAAGCATGCAAACATATTTGAAATGAGGAGTTGGATGATAAAGAACATGACAATGAATATGAACAAAGAACAATTGATTTGAATCTTGAGAAGAGGGTTAATAATATCATATGTCCTCTTGAAGTTTTAAATGTTGATGATTTTGCAAAGGATTATATTCCACTTATTGAAAAAAACGGTGCTAATTTAGCTTTTGATCCATCTCATGATAAGCACGGGGCTGATTGTTTTATGTATTCATTTGTAGATAGTCAAGAAAATGAATTTGCAAATCAACTTGTTGAAGAGCAGGTTGATGTCCAAAGATTTTTCTTATTAGATGCCATTGCAGATGTTGTTGATTTGTCTATATATGATGAATATGATGATGATTATGATGTTGAATTCCTAGAACTGTTGTAAGATTGGTTGTTGTCATTGATGTCAACCCTAGTCATGGGTTTTGGACCGCAAGATTGATGAAGGTATTTGGACATGAAGGAAAATGCA
>ML783201.1:65370-98419 GCA_009831015.1 Picea engelmannii | reverse complement strand
TTGCTTCCATCTGGTTGCATCCAGAGAAACAAGGGTGGCAGGGTGGTGCTAGGGAGAAAAAGTGTTCTCTGTTATACAGGTTGGAGCCTGTGTAACTGGAAGTTGGTGCTTCCATCCAGTTGGTGCTGGAACATTGAGGAAGTTGGTGCTTCCATCCAGTTGGTGCTGGAATATTCAAGGAGTTGGTGCTTCCTTCTAGTGGGTGCTAGAGAAACCAGAGAGTTGGAGCTCTCAAACAAGTTGCAGCTTGTAAAACAGAGGTAGAAGCCTCACATTGAGTTGGTGCTCAATTGTAAATGATGTACAGAACTGAAAAAGATTGCCTATCATTTCGAAGAAGAAGAGGTTTTCTCCCTTTATGGGTTTCCTCGTGAAAATCTGTCTCTGTGTGTACTTTATGTGTGACTGATGTTCTTTATTTTTACTGTACATATGTTGTATGTTGTTGATGATCACTTGAAGAAAGACTAATAATATTTAAAAGGTATAAAATTGGTTAAGCTCATAAACAACTGATTTACCCCCCCCCCTCTCAGTTGTTTTAGTATTTCGAACAAGAAAAACAAAACCAAGACAATGTATGATGTAAATAACCCCTAGAATAAGAGGGAAACATTAAGTTATTATTGTTGTCGCAAAATTGTAGAAGTAAGGAAATATATATCAGAAATGAATAATTACAATAGCTGCAAAATAAACCATCAAAACCAAGTATATGATATTGGAAAATAAAGCTTGTAACTAGTACACAATGTTCCAATGTTTAGACCAAGACTTTGAGAACAAATGAGGGATGTTAATGAGTGTTATCAACAAGTTTTTGTAACAATCCTATGGTTGTAGAAAAAAAATTCTACAGCAGAAACTTTTAACCAACAAAATAAACAAGCAAGTCACCCAATCAATATCCCTTAAATAATAGATCAAATTTCATTGCTTACATGCAAATTTCAAAGATCAAAAGTGAAGGAAACTTGTTGAGAAAGCGAGTTTGTTGCAACCCTAATAGTTGTATCTTAATTTCTATTAAAACAAACTAATCACTTGTATAATCAAGACGCCCTTGGAGGACAATAGAGCCAAGCATGTAAAATTTAAATCCAACTCAAATAACTCCAAAAGCTCAAAATTCACATTTACCAATGCAACAATTAACAATATCCAATGCAAAGTACTAGTGCCTTGTTATCGGGTGAATGGAGTCTCTTCCTTGGAAACAAAGTTAGACAAAGTGGAAGAAGACATCCTTATTGAGATTTAAACCCTTATAAAACCCAACACTCCTTCCAAGTTGTCTAGCTTAAGATCCAAGATGGACTAGGGTTTGAAGTTTATGTAGGCGTGTAAACCCTCTTACTTCCTAGAGAAATAAACCCTAGATAAGCCTTGCAAAAAGGGTGTAAATCCTCTTTCTTCTTTTTGCAAGCTTATATCTCTTCAAAAACAAATAAGAATTAATTTTGGTAGAGGGTGTAATTCCTTTTACTCCTCCTAGAGTTTAAGATATATTTCTTGAATTTAACATGCAAAATGACAATAAATTGTAGAAATTACTCACCAAGATCTAATAGATAGCATGCAATAAACCCTTACTACCGATATTATCATCCACAAATTTCCAAATAAATACCACCAAGAGAATTCACTAGCTTTTATAGCTCCAAATAACAAGTATTGCATCCATTGCACAAGAGAGATAAAATAGCAATTTGCCCAAGAGGGCCGAAATTTCAATCCAAGAGAGGGAGAATCCTCAAGAGAGTTGTGCCAAATGAAAAGGAGATGGTCCTCTATTTATATGAGGCCATCTAAATCATTTTTTCCACATAAGAATTTCAAAAACAAATTAAAAGAGGGTCAACCTGCTTTATTTTCTTTTACAACTTTCAATTATGAAAATTACATAAAGTAAAACCCTAAAAAGGGTGACATCATGCCATAAAGTGAGACATTGAGCCTCAAAATTTAGATCATTGGGCCTCTAAAGGCCATGTACCAATATCTTGTGTCATAGAGTGTAATTGCATTCATTTCCTTCCTTCAAACCACATCGCATCACCTCCAGAACCTGTAATATCCCCGGATCCTTGGATTTGGATATCAATTGCTAACTATGGTTTTGTGACTGCAGATCCGATACAATAGGGTTTCTAGATGAGTTTAAAAATGTTTCTAGATGTGTTTTGTTGTGTTTAATAGTTTTATACATTGCATGCAAATAGATTTGGAACCATAACCAACTCAACAATTTTATTAAGCAAAATAACGGAAAATAGAAGACAATATGCGGAAACTCAAACAAATCTCTTCAGATAGATATTAACTGGAATAAAAGATAAGATACTATAAAATAATGATAACGAATATAGATGGATGGATATGATAACTGCAAGGTAGATCCACTGCATGCACAGAAGAAAGCGTTGCACACAACCAAAAATGTGTTGTAAAATTGTTGTAGAAGACTAGAAAGTTCTCCCTGGTGGAAATACTTGTCAGAATGGGATAATATTGGTCTCATATGGGTCTCCCTACTCCCTAGCACACTTCCCCTACCAAAAATATTGGAAACCAACTCTCTGTTGCATTGTCGGAACCCCTTACATATACCAAAACTCCCACACACTACAAACTGGTGAATGGCACGATTTGGGTGTTTTTCTCGTCAAAAAATCGTGAGATATGTATCACTGGAAGCACCCTGGCCTCCTCTCAAGTGGGTCAAAAGGAATTTGTCTATCCCTGCATGATTGGGTATAGCGACCCCAGACTGCTGATAAATCCTACCAAAAATCTCACGTTGCAACTGGAATATATGCACATTGACTTGTGTTGGGTCTCTTTGTTGCTATAATTTGAAATTGTAACTTGATGAAGAACCTGTGTGATCCTCCCGATGGAATAAGGTGTGTCTCTCAACATCAAACTCTGTCAATGATGGTGGTTTCAACCGAAAATCCAAAAACAAGAAGGAAGTCATCTGACTCCTCTCTGGGTTCTAATTTCCAATTCATAATCTGCATAATGAGGAACTAAGTCGACTTTTCTCCTTTTATATCCTTCCTCATCTAATTTATCATTCACTTGATTAATTAAGTGAATTTTCCCTAATTTTTTTTATTTAATAACCACTTAAGTCACTTAAAACACCTTTTTTGCTTCTTTTATTACTTAATGTCACTTTCAACTTAGGATTTTCCGGTAAATGACATTAAATAACTTTTTTATTCCCTTTTCTTTAGATTATAGCCTATGGGGACCAGTATAGGTTACTCAGTCGCTCCTCATGGAGTCATCAATGGGAAAGGGACATTACAGTCCTCCCTTCCTGAGATTTCTTGTCCTCAAGCAACATCAAGCTAGGGTGTTGTAGGATCTGATATCCCTCCCATGTAGCATCCTCAACCGGAAGTCCCTCCATCTGACTAGGAACTCCCTAATAATCTGACTCCTCAACCTACGCTCCTTGTTCTCTAGAACCTCCTATGGAAACAACTCCATCTGACCCTCTGTTAAGCCCTAAATAATGGCACATTATCTCTTAATTGGGGAATATTACATTAGTAATGTTATTTTATTTATGTCGGCTTGGGTCCATTAGTTGTAATTGTACCTCCTAGTCTCCTATATATACCAAGGATACCTTTTCATTTGGAATCATCTTGTATTTGAAAATTTATGTGGTGTATAAGAAGATTTCCCCCTCGAAGATGCTTATTATCTGAAATTCTATATTTTTCAAGGCGTTGAGTACTTATTTTGAGGTTCTTTTTATGCTATTTTGATATTTGGTTCCTAACATTTGGTATCAGAACTCAAGGTATTGGGGTTTCATTACTACATATGAGACACCTTGTCCCCAATATAACTTTTTTTATGGTGTTTCAGAAGGAACCCCTTGGAGGATATTTGGTAGACAGATCAAGGTACACGTGGTTAAAATTTCATCTCTTGAGGCCTTATACTCTCGGAGATATAGCATGTGTAATACAGGGTTCTGGAATCATCCTGAATTTAGTCATCGCGACATTTTCACTATAAAAAAAAAAATTGTAACATTTCAGACCCTACAATCCTGAGGATATTCATAGAAATTATCAAGGTAGTTGTGATACAAATTTCAGCTTCCGGGTCATCCTACTTTTTTAGATACACTCTGGGCAAGATAGAGTATCTAAATAGTCATATTAACTAGTCTCAAACATGTCTTCCAGGTAAAACAATGATATCTTCTTCACTGAGTATCCAAATTAAGTGAGACCAATTGCATTGGATAGTGGACAGTTTGTATTATTTCTGGTACAAGTTTAAGAATCAAATATCGGATATTGTGATTTTGGCACGCTTTACAAGTACGCTCTCCTGGAAGAGACAAAAATCAGCAAGGTGTGGGGAAGTTACCATAAATTCCACTTGGCACATCCAATTTTGATCAGACATGTGGAATTGTATAGAAGACGTATCAGAGAAGTACAAAAAGAAATTTTCAGATCCATAAGGGCCAAAATTTTGGATATACAACAGAAGAAAGATCATTTAGTAGAACCACCTCGAAATAAAGGTTTAAAAGTGAAACTTGGCCAACATGCCACCAAAAAAGGGAACTTCTACTCCAATTAAGCCTCCAGACAGACCTACTTGGACTCTTGATGACACTGAAGAAATGCATAGGGACATAAATGATTTACAAAAGAAGACAGTAGCAAAAGATGAACTACAAGGGATGATGGATTCAACCAAAGCTAAGTTGGAGGCAATAAATACTATGATGGATGGTTTAAAAAGGGAGATCATGGAAGGATTAAAATTTTCCTAATAGAGAGGACACCTGAAAGTGAAAACACATCCCATGAAATTCATAATGAGGACACAAGGAAGATGAATCAAGAATGGAGAAACTCCAACTTTGGGTTGAAGACCAACCACTTTCCTAAGATCGATGTGAGGAAGTTTGATGGCAAGGATCCAATCACATGGATACTTCAGAAGGAGAAATTATTTGATCTACATGATGTGCCACATACACAAAAGGTACAAATTTCTTCTTTATATTTAGAACCCAATCAATTTGTGTGGTATCGATGGATTTGTTCTTGCAAATCACTCATCACTTGGACAATTTTCACAGAAGAAATGATAACACACTATGAGGATACACATAGCAACACCTTCTTTAGCCAATTGATAAATCTCAAGCAAAAGGGTTTAGTTGTAGAGCACATTGAGAACTTCCAAAGATTGAATATAAAGGTAACAGATATTCCAGATGAGCACCTGATTGATGTATTCATAGGAACTTTAAAGGATAACATTCAACATGAGGTTCTCCTTTGGGAACCCAAATCATTGGAGAATGCATTCAGAGTGGCGATAAATGCTGAAAGTAAAAATATGGCTATGGCTACTAGAAGGACCACTCCTAACATCTATCAATAGAATAATGTTCCTTCTTCTAAAACACCTCAACCTACAAGGTTGACACCTCAACAATTGGAGGAAATAAAATCAAAATTTTTATACTTTAATTGTGACAACAAGTACAATAAGGGATAGAAGTGTGGTGAGAAGAAATTATTCTACATAGATTGCGAAGAGGAAGAAGAACAAGAACCATCTCAAGATGAAAACATAGAAGATATTTATTTTGAAGAGTTGACTCCCACGATATCATTTCATGCATTGGATGGAATTATCACTCCTAAAACCCTCAAGATCAAAGGATATATCGAAAAGAAAAAGGTAATAGTCCTAATCGATTCTGGTAGTACTCATAATTTCATTCACTATAAATTAGCCAAAGCTCCCAATTGCTTTATATATCCAGCGTCAGAGTTTCAAGTAGTGGTTGCAGATGGAGGAACTATCAATTTCTCATTAAAATGAAATAAGATCAATCTTACTATGGGGTAATATGTAATGAATAGTCCAATGATTTCTATACCCATGGGTGGTGTTGATGTCATACTAGGAGTCCAATGGTTACAATCATTAGGAACAATGGCCTTTAATTTTCAAGAAATTTTCATGAAATTTTCATTGGAAGGAAAAGAAATTGAGTTAAGGGGTATCATAGGGAAACCCAATAAGGTGATAAGATCTAATGGCATGAAAAAATTATTGAAAAAGGGGCATCAGGGTGTAATTGTACAACTATGCTCACTAGATGTTCAAACAACTAAGCCATATATTCCCCTAGATCTCCAAGGGATCATTGATAAACATTCCAAAGTATTTGAAGATATTCCCAAAGGTATTCCACCCACTCGAAATCATGATCATGGTATTAACCTAATTGATGGGAGTGTTCCTCCTAACATTAGGCCTTACAAATACTCTTATGCCCAGAAGAGTGAAATTGAGCATATGGTTGAAGAAATTTTAGAGGCTGGAATTATTAGACCTAGCCAAAGTTCTTACTCTGCGTCGGTGGTAATGGTACTCAAGAAAGAGGGATCACGATGTATGTGTCCAGATTATAGAGATCTCAACAAGATCACTATTAAAGATAAGTTTCTCATTCCCGTCATTAATGAATTGTTAGTTGAACTGCATGGAGAAATCTATTTCAAAAAGTTGGATCTTTGTTCAGGGTATAATCATATTAGAATGTAGGAAGCATATATCCCAAAAACAACATTTTGAACTCATGAAGGCCATTATGAATTTTTGGTCATGCCTTTGGCCTTACGAATGCACCTTCCACATTCCAAGGGTTGATGAATTCCATTTCCAAGCCCTTCCTTCAAAAATTTGTGTTAGTATTTTTTGATGATATACTAATCTATAGAAAGTCTTGGGAGGATCATGTGCGACATGTTGACAAGGTCCTAAAACTACTAAAGGAGCAAGAACTATATGCCAAAACATCCAAATGTTTCTTTGGGGTGAAGGAGGTAGATTATTTGGGTCATATTGTATCTCATGAAGGTGTCAAGGTAGACCCTAACAAGATTTAGGCCATGATGGACTGGTCAATTCCCTAAACATTTAAGAATCTTAGAGGATTTTTGGGTTTGACAAGTTACTACCACAATTTTGTTCAGAACTATGGAAGAATAGCAACACCTTTTACGACATTAACTAAGAAGGATGCATTTTCATGGACTCCAGAGGAAACTCAAGCTTTTGAACAACTTAAAGAGGCGATGTGCAAAGCTCCTGTCTTGACCACACCAGATTTCACAAAAACCTTTATTGTGGAATGTGATGCCTAAGGAAATGGCATTGGTGTTGTTCTAATGCAATAAGGAATTCCCCTTGCTATTGAAAGTCGACCACTCAAAGGAAAGGACTTACACAAACCCATTTATGAGAAGGAAATGATGGAAATACTACATGCATTGAATAAATGGCACCCTTACCTAATAGGTAGGCACTTCAAGATCAAAACAAATCATGATAGTCTTAAATACTTCTTGGAACAAAGACTATCTTCAGAAGAACAACAAAAATGGGTGACCAAGATGTTGGGTTATGATTTTGAAATCATCTATAAAAAAAAGAAGAAAAATGTTGTGGTAGGTGCACTCTCAAGAAAGGCTGAAGATGTTGAGGCCTTTCTATGTGCTATACCGATCTTCCAACCCGATTGGATAATAGAAGCGAGATATGAATGGAAGAATGAAGAAAACATGTGGACTCTCATTCAAAGGTTGTAGTAGGATTCCAGTGCATCAGATACATTTACATGGAAAAATGATTCACTATGGTACAAAGATCACTTATATTTATGTAATAAATACCAACTCAAACAAAAGGTACTATTGGAATTGCACACCTCTCTAGTAGGAGGGCACTCGAGATTTTTTTAAAACTACCATAGGGTCAAGAAGGATTTTTTTTGGGATGGCCTTAAAACTATTGTTCAAAGTTTTGTGGCAGAATGTTTGGTTTGCCAACAAAATAAGGTGGAAACGATTAATACACCAAGTCTTTTACAACAAGTAGCCATCCCAAGTCAACGTTGGGAGGAGCTTTCCATGGATTTCATCACAGGGTTACCAAAGTATAAAGGAAGGAGTATCATCATGATGATTTTTGATAGACTGACTAAGTACGCACTCTTGTGTGCACTCTCTCATCCTTTCAAAGCTAGTACAGTTTCCACTACATTCATAGAGACAGTTCAAAATCTACATGGTATCCCAAAGATTATTGTAAGTGACAGAGATCCCATTTTCACTGGACATTTTTGGACACAATTATTTTCTTGTTTGGGTACTCAATTGGCTCATAGCTCATCCTATCATCCTCAATCTACTAGACAAATCGAGATAGTGAAAATTTTTATGGAAGGCTACCTTTGTTTCTTTTTCTCTGATAAACAAACACAATGGTTCAAATGGTTGCCCTTGGAAGAATGGTGTTATAACACTTCCTTTCATACTGCAAAAAAAATGACACCATTTATGGCACTCTATGGATACCACCCACCTTCCATCACTTCTTCTCTAAAAGAAAAATCTAAGGTTCAAGAAGTGGAAGACATCAAGCATCAACAACAAGTTCTCCAACTCGTAAAGGACAACCTAACCATGGCATAGAATCGCATAAAACAATAAGAATATCATCATCGTAGTGAAAGAAGTTTTGAAGTAGGGGATTGGGTATTTTTAAGACTACAACCAAACAAACAGATGCCCCTCAAGCAAGCTAAGAAGGATAATAAATTATCACCAAAGTACTATGGCCCTTATAAGGTGTTGTTGCAAAAGATTGGTACTATGGCATACAAATTGGAGTTGCTTGCATCTTCACGATTACACCTAGTTTTCCATGTTTCATGCTTAAAGAAGCTTATAGGTGACAAGATCCCAATTCAAACTATATTTCTAGAACTTGACGAGGAAGGAAAAATCATATTGGATCCTAGAGCTACCACAGACACAAGAATTCACCAGTTGAGGAATATATCCATTTCAGAGTATCTCATTAAGTGGAGGAAAATACATGTTGAAGATTCCACTTGGGAAGATGAGTATTTTATACAGAAGCATCCAAAATTACTCATGCGTTGTGGAACAACTTTTATGAAGGGGAGGGGCATGTTAAGCCCTAAATAGTGGCACGTTACCCCTTAATTGGGGCATATTAACTCCTAGTATCCTATATATAACAAGGATACCTTTTCATTTGGAATCATCTTGTATTTGGAAATTTATGTGGTGTATAAGGAGTTTTCCCCCTCGAAGAGGTTTATTATCTTAAATTCTATATTTTTCAAGGTGTTGAGTACTTATTCTGAAGTTATTTTTATGCTATTTTGATATCTGGTTCCTAACACCCTCCTCGTCCAATGGTGGAAACTCCTCCAAAGTAGTAACATGGTGTCCCACTGCCTTATTAAGGAAAGAAATGTGGAACACATTATGGATCTTAATACCCTCTGGTAGCTCTAGCTCATAGGCCACCTCGTCGACTCTCTTGGCGATCCGGTAAGGTCCATAGAACCTGGGTTTTAGTTTTTTTGTTCCTCTTTTCTTCAAAGAAGACTGTCTGTATAGTTGTAATATTATAAATACCAAATCCCCAACCTCAAAACTACGCTCTACTCTATGTTGGTTTGCATATATTTTTTGTTGATTATGTGTTGTCTGCAGATTTTCCTTCAATATTTTGAGAATCTCCTAAGTCTCCTCTATCCAATATTTGGCTCTTGGAGCCCTTTTGTCCCCAAAAATTGTCTCCATGAATGATGGTGTGTCACACCCATACAAGGCTCTGAATGGTGTCATCCTAATGGACATATGATATGTCATGTTATAGAAGTACTCACCTATATGAAGCCACTTTACCCACGTGTGTTGCTATCGCCCTACATAGTTCCTCGGGTACCCTTCCACCCATTGGTTGAATATATTTGTTTGTACGTCATTCTATGTATGGTAACCGATACTCGTATCCAACTCAATTCCCACCATCATGAACAACTCTTGCCAAAATGCACTGATGAAGTGCCCATCCCTGTCACTGACTATCTTCCTGGGAAATCCGCGTAGTTTGAAAAACTCTTTGAAGAATAAGTCTACCACTTTGGTGGCTTTATACTCAGTGGGTATCTCAAACACGTGTGCAAAATTGGTCAGTCTATCGACCACCACAAAAATAAATTCCCTGCCTTGCACCCTAGGTAGTCCTGTGATGAAGTCCATGGAGATGCTCTCCCATTTCTACTCTGGAATGGGTAGAGGTTGAAGTAACCATACCAGGTGTGTCTTCTCAGACTTGTTCTGCTGACAATTCATATAATCTTGGACATGTCTCAGTACATCATCCTTGAGACCCTTCCATGAGAATCTCTCATGATCTTCCTATACGTCTTGAAGTATCCCTGATGCCCTGCTAATGGAAAATCGTGACTAGCCTTCAAAATATTATCCTTCAGTGTATATTCTATAACTAAGTAGAGAATGTCCTTGTAGAATATGACATCATGTAGTACTCAGTATCATTCATCTACCGCTTGCCCATCCATCACCTCACAAGCAAATTTGTTTTTGGAATATTCTACCAGCAATTGTGCCTTCCAATCTGTAGATATGACCATCAACGAACAACTTGTTTGCCTCCTAGATAAGGAATATAATATGATGTTCCTCTTTCCTTTAACATACTCAATGTACAAATCAAAGGCTTGGACCTTTCAACCCCATTTATGTCATCTCTCACTAAGGTCTTTCTGATCTAAGAAATACTTCAAGCTATTGTGATTGGTTTTCACCACAAATCTGCTGCCCACTAAGTATTTTCTGAACTTTGTTAAGGCTTGCATGATAGCCAACATTTCTTTTGTGTAGATAGGATAGATCCTCTCTGATTCTTTGATCTTCCTTCTCTCAAATACTATGGGGTGACCTCCATGTATCAATACTACTCCAATACCCTCTCTGGATGCGTCACACTCCAAGACAAAGGGATGTGAAAAATCAAGAAGTGATAGAACTGTGCATGTGCTCATGAGCTCCGTTATTTTATCAAAAGTGTGTTGGGATGCCTCAGTCCATTGTAAATCTCCTTTCTTTTTCAAATCGGTGAGTGGTGCCCCCAACTGTGAGAACCCTTTCATGAACCTCCTATAGTAACTGCATAACCCAAAGAATCCCCTCAACTCCATGATGTTCTTGGGTGTTGGCCAATCCAGAATGGCCCTAATCTTTTCTTGATGTATCTGCACCACTACTCACTGATAATGTGGCCTAGGTACATAATCTCTCTCATTCTAAATTAACACTTGGATTCTTTGGCATATAAGGATTGTGACTTCATAATTCTCAAAACATCATCTAAGTGTGCCATATGTTCTTCCCAATTCCTAATGTATATTAGGATGTCATCGAAGAATACCAAAATATACTTCTCCAATTGTCCCTTGAAAATGTGGTTCATGCAAGACTGGAAGGTTTTTGGTGCATTGTTAAAACCGAAGGGCATGACCAATAAATCGAAATGCCGAAAATGGAATTTGAAAGTTGTCTTCTCAATATCTTGCCCTCTGACACTAATCTGATGGTAACCTAAGAAAAGATCTATATTGGTGAATAATATTTCCCCATGTATCTCATCCAACAACTCGTCTATGCACAGAATGGGCTACCTGTTTTTATGGTCTTATTGTTGAGTGCACGATAGTATATGCACATCCTCAGTGTGCCATCCTTCTTCAGTACCAATACTACAGACGAAGCAAATGGACTGGTGTTGGGCCTCATGTGCCCCATCTCAAACAATTCCTTGATTTCTTTCTCAATATCATCCTTGAATCTCTTAGGATGTTTGTAGGTTGTATTGATCACTGGTGTCACCTCCGCCTCTAACTCAATAGTGTGATCAAATCCTTTGTTTGGTGGTCACCCTGGTGGTATCGACCCAAATATTGAATCATCCTGACTCAAAAGTGCCCTGATCTCTGGATGATAATGTTGTCTTCCATCCTAATCCCTCTTGGTGGTAATTAAACATTCGACAACATACACCACATCCCCATATCTAAAAATTCTATCCATCCTCTTTGTCGATATTGTCCTGGGTGCTCATGTAGACATGCCCCTCAATACCACCTTTGACCCATTTTTATCTTTGAAACTCAATGTTAGGGTTTGATAATTGAACCCAAACTCGCCCAGTGAGTATATTCATTGAACACCCAATACCGCATCAGTCTCTAATATTTCAACTACAAAGAAGGTGTCTATCATGGTGTGGTTACCTAGTTTAACTTCCATATCTGGTACCTTGTCAAAGCAAGTCATGGTGTATCCATCTGCCACTACTACCATGAATCCCTAAAACTCCTCATTTTGTAACCCTCTCATGGATACTAATGTTGCATCTATAAAATTATGGGTTTCCCCACCATCCACTAGTGTTGTGACGCGTTGTCCTCAAATGAGTCCTTTGAGTCTAATGTTGTCATATATAGGTACTCTCAAAAGGGTTTATATGACTCCACCCTTCGTTTGTACTCGTGGTTTTTCCTTCCCACTTGACTGGGATCCTACCTATGGTTGGAGTGCCTTTGGAGGTTGTCCCTCCTCATGTGCATGTTCCTCCTATGAACCGTAAGAATCATTCTCGGGTGTGGGTCTAATCTCTTCTTGCTCCTCCTCATCGTCTGATTCCACCTCAATGTAGTGGATATATCCCTATTCCATGTATCTGTGTCCTGGAACCAACTGATCTCTACAGGTGAATCACAACTTCTTCCTCATAATATCATGCTTGGTCTCATCATCAAATTTTTCTTTGCCTTTCCAATCCCTTTGAGGGGGTCTCTGATCCTTGTCCTTGTGTGGAACAAATGGTTTTGATAAGGTTTTTGTTTTCTGCACCAATTCTACCATATATCTGGTGTGCATAATGGCGTCCTGAAGGGTACGAGGTTTCAAGGATTTCACCCAACCTCTCAATGGTTCGGTCAATCCCTCAGTAAAGAGGATCACTAATCTGTGCTCAGAAATATCAGTCACGAATACATCCTTTCTCTGGAACTATGTAATGAAGGACTTGGTTGATCCAGTATGTCGTAGTTGTGTCAAATATATGAAGTGGAGATCTAGATCCCTCTGATCAAACCTCTCCATTAGTCTCTTAGTGAAATCTAGGTAGGATGTGATGCGATTGTGACCCAAAGTCACTAATCATGTTGGTTGTGGAGCCTGATTATCTTCTTGTTTCATAGGTCTTTGTTTTCAGCCATGTTTATACCCCATGAATATTTTCCACCCTAGAATATGGTACACCCCTCCACACGGGGTGGTTGCAGGGGGGTCTTGACTCCCCTAAGGGGTCCGGGGGCAAGCAGGCCCTTAAAGGAAAATTTTGTTTGTAAATGTATATTGTAATTTCATAGTAAATTTGGACCATTCATTATAAGGTCACAGATATGACGGTAGAAGTTATGTTAGGGTTTTTTTCCCTAGAAGGAAACCCTCTTTTATGAGGGAATTGTATTGCGGATGTGGATCATTGCGAATATTATATTCTAAGAGAGGATACCGTGAGATAAAAAAGAGGAAGTTACATCGGATGTGTTGTAGGTTGTATCCCTAAATTTTGTTGGATAATAAAAAGGAAGGACCTGGCAATTTCTCTGGTGGACGTAGCCCACACTGGGTGAACCACGTATATATGTGTCTCTATTGTATTGTGTATCTTCTGTGTTTCCTCGTTTTTTTTTATTTTATTGTTCCGCGATCCTATTTTTCTAAAAAATATGTGATACCACCACTCATAGGCTTCCCCCTCCAAGTGTAATGTAGTGAAGTTTACCGCCTTTGACTCTGTCATCCGATTAATCTTGAAGTATGTGTTAAGATTTTTCACACATGCCTGAGCTGAACATTTAGTAGAACGATCGAAAGAAGGAATGATCAATTTCCCCACTTTCTTGATAAAATCCATTTTTTGCGACTGCATGTTACCCCTCTGAGCCTCCCTGGGTCTGTTTTGATATCTGATAGAACAATAGTCCATCAAGCTCATGTCTATGTGAAAATATAGCCCCAGCGACAAGTAGTCTCTCTTGTACTCTGCAAACATATCTCTCAGGTCTGTTTTCCCCTATCTGGCTTGTCCCATCAGTTTTCCATGTCCTGGATGTCCAATCTGTTGTTCTCCCTGTAACTACGACAATAGTGGCCTAGGAATTTTCCCCGCTGAGATATAGGTGTGAGTAGATGTTTGGTGTCCACTCGACCATGTTAGGTTCCCACTGTCTCCACCTCTCTGGTGCCCCATGGAACCACTCACTCCACCTTCTATATTTGTGCCAATCGTGCCCACGTTTTTCTGGATCAGCTATGTATTGATTTTCATCTGTGTTATGGCATTCATCATGTCCCATTTCCCTTTGGTGATATTATTCAACATAGCTTGGGTATTGTCATAAGGGGCTTCTGGGCCTTTCCCCTTGACCTCCATTTCCCTCTGGCGAGATCATTCAACATAGCTTGGGTATTGTCGTAAGGGGCCTCTGGGCCTTTCCCCTTGACCTCTGAAATATCATTTATGTCACCCATCTTACTTTCTATTTCGGCCTCTATCCCTGAATTGATATGATCTTTGTCTTTGTCCTCTGTCGTTGGCTCTGTATCTGAATGGATATGGAAGGGAATGCAATCCCTCCTATTTTGTCCCTTCTATCTCTACTATGACCCCTACGATACTGAATTTACTCATCTCCGAGGTGACCTCTACCCTCTGGGTATTCTTCACATGTTTCTGGAATCATGGGGTCATGAGTCAAGTTCTTCTTCACAGGATGGAAATAAGAAGGCTCTGATACCACTTTAATATCCCCAGATCCTCGAATCTAGATATTCACTGCTAACTCTAGGTTTGTGACTGCAGATCTGATGCGCTGGGGTTTTTGAACGAGTTTAAAAAAAAAAATTGGATGCATTTTTATGTGTTTAATAGTTTTATACAATGCATGCAAATAGATTTGGAACCATAACCAATGCAACAATTTTATTAAGAAGAATAACGAACAATATAAGACAATATGCGGAAACTCAAACAAATATCTTCAGCTAGATCTTTATATTTATAGAGGTCGATCTTAACTGGAATAAAAGAAAATATACTCTAAAATATTGATAATGACAATAGATGTATGGATCTAATATCTGCAAGGTAGATCCACTGCATACATGGAAGAAAGTGTTGCATGCAACCAAAAATGTGTTGTAAAACTACTGCAGAAGACTGGAAAGTTCGCCCTGGTAGAAATACTTGTCGGAATTGGATGATATCTATCTCATATGGGTCTCCCTACTCCCTATCACACTTCCCCTACCACAGATATGGGAAATTTGCTCTCTGCTACACCGTCAGAACCCTGAATGGATGCCAAAACCCCCACACACTGCAAACCGATGAATGGCACGATCTGGGAGTTTTACCAATAAGAAAATCGTGAGATATGTCTCACTGGAAGAACCCTAGCCTCCTCTCAAATGGGTTGGAAGTGATTTGTCTCTCCCTACCTATTTGGGTCTAGCGACCCCTGAATACTAATAAATCCTCTCAAAAACCTCACGTTGCAATTGGAATATCTGCGAATTGACTTGTGTTGGGTTTCTTTGTTGCTATAATATGAACTTGTAGCTCGATGAAGAACCTGTTTGATCCTATATATGGAATAGGGTGCGTGTCTCAACATCGAACTATGTCAATGATGGTGGTTTCATCCATAAATCCAAAAAACAAGAAGGAAGTGACATGACTCCTCTATGGGTTCTAATTTCCAATTCATAATCTACATAATGAGGAACTAAGTTGACTTTTCTCCTTTTATATCCCTCCTCATATAATTTCTCGTTCACTTTATTAATTAAGTGACCTTTCCCTAATTTTTGATATAATAACCACTTAAGTCACTTAAAACACTATTTTCGCTTATTTTATTACTTAATGTCACTTTCAACTTAGGATTTTCCGGTAAATGACATTAAATAATTATTTTCTTCCCTTTTCTTCTGACTATAGCCTACAAGAACTAGTATAGGATACTCAGTCGCTCCTCATGGAGTCATCAATGGGAAAGGGACATTACAGAACTATCAATTCCACCAAACCCTTACCTCCAAATGATGTCAGGGGCTTAGAAAGTGACGTCTTAGGCCTCCAAAGGCCAACATCCAGGTGCAAAGGGAAATGATGTCATCCTCAAATTCTTTCAAAGTACCTCCAAAGGAAACATCCTCTATCATTTGCACATAAATACTCTGGGGTGCTATGCCCAGCCTGTGGGGTATGGCGTCAATCCTAGGGGTTTTCAACCCCCCATGAATGTCAAAATGGCATAATTCCTCCATGGATAACTTTCACCAAGAAAGGTCATGCAAAGACAAACAAGTACACCCTCCAGAGGCCCATAAATCACATGTATCATGCTGAATAAGCCACATTCAATAAAATAACCACCCAAACATGTGCATTAAATCCCCCCTTTTCAAACTAAACAAATTCTCAAAGAACTTATATTTTTTTCCAAAATTAAGTATGGGAGGGTTTTCATGGTGCCCTATTGGGTAGACAAATCCATAATTCAAGGAGTTTTTCCCAAGAAGACCCTCTCTAACTCATGTAGTGAGTATGAGGTGGATTGGGGTAAGACTTTTGGGCATGGGGTTCTTGACATATCAAGGGCTCATATTGTCTCATCTATGGGTGCCTTTGTGGAGGGTGTGATGCATCCTTCGTTTACAAAGCAACATTTTTCCAAGCCCTTTTGTTTGTCGTTAATGTA
Organism: Picea engelmannii; assembly: GCA_009831015.1. Taxonomy (NCBI): domain Eukaryota; kingdom Viridiplantae; phylum Streptophyta; class Pinopsida; order Pinales; family Pinaceae; genus Picea; species Picea engelmannii. The sequence goes on along the minus strand of ML783201.1, from coordinate 81,669 downwards.
TTATGGTCCAAACATTAAGTGTTATGTGCAAATGAAATTAAGTAGCACCACAATGCCACTCGAAGTTAGGAACACATTGAGTGCCATATGCACTAGAAATAAAAATACACCACAAATGCATTCCCCCATAAAGTGGGACATTTATTAATTATTTGTTTTATTTTTTAAAGGTCCTTCATTTTTATGGAGAAACATTACATTTCTCTTAGGACCTTAGGGCAAGCATATAGAAGGATAATTTATGGCTTTTAAATTTTTCCAGCTACAACACCTCTAGGCCTTTATCCCCTTCTTCGAGGTACAAGCCCTTCCCGGGGTCAATGAACCCAAAAAAGAAAAAATTAAGGAAACAAAATGGAAGAGGCGTTGAAATTGGTAAGTATGTGTGGGAATGGTACAATGAACCTTCAAGGAGACCCCCTAGTAGCAATTGTTTTCCCAAGGGTGACCCACTTACTAGGAAACCATGTCAACCAGCAAGGTGAAAAGAGGAAAAAGGTGTAATTTCCAAGAAAAAAATTTCATAATCAAGAAATTTTTCCTTGGAACATGCTCAAATGATCCAATTATTAAAGTGACACTTACCATGATACCAAACTTGTTACCTCATGAAGAAATACCTCTTGACCTTTCTAGGCCAAGTTGGTGTGGTGGATGTTGTTATGTTATTGTCAATGAATGGTTATGTGTGGTGGAAAGGAAGGGCTATGTATGTTCAATGTGGGATCAATTGGTCATTTGGATCTCAACACTCCATGTCTTCAACCTGCAAGCCTCGAGACATTGTCTCCTTAGTTACCCCTAGCCTAGGGTGGTAACATGCCTCAAAAGGAGAGATCCCAATTATGTAAATGTGTACAACATGATTATAACTATGATGAATGACCTAGAAGGTTGTATCCCACTGTTTGATTTTGGAAAATTGAATGCCAAGAGCATGGACAAGGTCGTGGTTAACTACCTTGGTTTGGCCATTCGTTTGAGGATGGAAGGCGATAGAATATTTCAGTTGACAACCCAATAAATCCCACAATGTTTTCTAGAATGTTTTGAGAAAGTGAGTGTCACAATCATAGATGATGCTAGTAGGAAGGCCAAAGTGTGGCCAAGCATGGTGAAAGAACAAGGCAACGATTTGGGAAATAGTAGTGGTCTTAGTGCAAGGGATAAAAATATCCATCTTAGAGGAATGGAAAACAATGAACTAAATGGCATCATGTTTTTGTAAGATCATAGGTAAACCACTAAGGAAATCCACAAAAAGAGAGTCCCAAGGGAGGGAAGGTAGAGGAAGGGTCTAATACAAACCAAATTTACAATTGGTGGGTTTATGTTGACTACACAATGCACAAGCATGAATGGAATGCTCCACTTGATGAATCATTGAAGGCCAAAATAAATTCCATTGCAAGTGTTGAATTCTTTTCAGAGACCCGAAATGGCCACCATAGGAGGAAGCATGAGCCTCCTTAATCAAAGTAAGACTATCTTCAAAAGTTGGGACACATAATTGATTGAGTGTATATAGCCACACATATATGATCGTGTAATCTAGAAATGACATTTGATTCCCCTCAGTCGGATGTTGCACAACATCCCATATATCTGCAAAGAAGGGATCATAAGCATAGATAGGCTTCCAAGCCTCATAGGCAGCACAACGCACAACCATTAGTTGAAGTAACTGTGTAGGGGGGTAGCTCAAGATATTGTCCATTTGATTAGTTGTTCCCTTCTTTTATTTAATCACCAAATGAAATTGTTGAATGTAAGCGGTCTGCTTTAAATGATGTTTCTCCTATATCTTAGTATGAGAATTGATGAAAATGAATGGATGATGATCTGTGTGGAGGATTATTTCTTTCCCTGGGATGCAATGGTTCCATTGTTTCAATGCTTGGATCAAACTATAGAAATATTTGTCATAAGTTTTATAATTTCATTTGGCATCAGACAATGTCTCTAAATGGTATGCAATAGGGTGTCCTCCCTATTTAAGAATCATTCCAATAGCATATTGAGAGGCGTTCATCTCAATCTCAAATGGAGATTGAAGATCAGGTAAAAAAAGTACATGATCACAACAAAGGGAAGTTTTGAGAGCCTAAAATTGTTTTTGTGCCAAGGGAGACCACGGAAACTGATTCTGGTTGGAGAGTTGATGAAGAGGGTGTGCTAACTGAAAGAAGTGAGCAATGAACCATTGATAAAAAATAATTCCACCCATAAATATCTTGAGTTCCAGAGATGAGTGAGGCATTAGACACTATGCAATATCTTGGAATTTAGTGGGATTCGGGCTAACACCCTCAACAAAGACAACAAAACCCAAATACTAAACTGAATATTTCCCAAAATAATATTTACGATGTTTCACCTGTAGTTTGTGAATGTGCAATAAGTCTAGCACAATGCACACATGGAGAAAATTATCCTCCCAAGTCTTGTTGAAGACCAAGATGAAATCCAAATATATCACCACAATTTCTCCCAAGTGTGCTCTGAAAATGTCATTAATTAGCCTCATGAAAGTGGCAGGGGAATTAGTAAGACCGAATGGCATCACCATCCATTCATAAATACCAAATTTGTTTTTGAAAGTTGTCTTCCATTTGTCTGCTACATTCATGCGAACCTTATGATACCCTGATGTAAGATCCATTTTTGTAAAGAAGCGGGCACCCTTCAAATGATCTAGTAAATCATCAATGTGTGATAGAGGGTAATGATTCTTGACTATATCCTTATTAAGAGCCTGATAGTTCATGACTAGATTCCATTCCTCACACTCCTTGGGAATGATGAAGGTAGGAGAGGCACAAGGTGAAGAACTCAATTTCATATGTTCGGTATTAATAAGTTGTTAGATTTGACGTTCCACTTCCTCAACCTCACGAGGACCCGAAAAATAAGAAGAGGCATTGGGAAAAGTGGCTCCACGAATAAGGTCAATGGAATGCTCAATAGAAGGGACAAGGGGTATTTTGGTGGGTGCAACAAAGAAATTTTCAAAGGATGTGATTAAAGTAGTCAAATCTAAATGAAGGGCATGAGAGGGGCTATCTGGTTTAAGAGGGTGCACTAGACAGAGGGAAATGGACTTATTGAGACAGATTTGATGAATAACATGTTGGTCAGAAAGTAAGGTAGGGGATTTCAGAGAGGATGAGGTGAGGAAATAGGTATGTCCATCTTTATGAAGATGATATTGATGATTGTGAGCATGGTATACAACATGACTTAGTATCTGTTAGGGAATACCCAAAAGCACATCTGCATAATCCAAAGGAGACACATCGCAAAGAACAATATCATGGAAAGGGTTGATGGAAAAAGTAAGGGTACAACGTTGGGTCACCATCACATGGGGACCATCCTTCTAAACCAAACCCAATTTTTAGGGTGCCCGATGAGGGGTAGTAGGAAGCACCAACCACTGCACCAAATCTTGAGAAACTAAATTATTTTGGCTACCATTGTTAAGGATGAGAGTGGCCATGGATTGTTTGATATGGAAATTGTGAGTAAACAAAGGTGTTGTGAAGAAGTTTGGGGATCAATGGCCATGAGTAGGAGAGAGGGGTATGGTTTCATAGGATTCTCCAAGGTGATCATATCGAAGGGGGTCGTTGTGCTCTAGGAGGACTCGGGAGCACCATCAAATAGAGTCTTGACAGGATTTTGATTACGAAGAACACAACATTCAAATGAGGAGTGAAATTGATATTTGTGATAATAACACCATTTTATAGACTTGGGAGAGGTAGGAGAGGCAAGAGAAGAAGGAGATGATGAAGGGTCAGCTTTGGATAGAGGAGATCGAAGGCGAGGAGAGAGCTTTCATTCCATAGCCAAGGCCTGAAGAACGACCTTATCTAAGGAAGAGATTTCAAATAAACCAACCTCTATGCGTAACTATAATAAAAGACCAGAATCAAATTTAACAATGAGTACCTCTTATGCATCTTGAATATGCAGTTGAATGCAGAGCTTAGTAAACACCTCAATGTAGGTTTAGACTGACTGGCTTGAGAGTTGGCAGAGTTGCAACCATCGAGCTATAAGAGTTTGACGAGACTATGGGAGATAGAAGTGATTCCATGATGCTTGAAAAAAGGAATCCAAAGAACCAATAGGCGATGGGGTGGTCACAGGCTAATCTCCCAAGTCCACCAGTAGAGAGGAGGGATTTTTTTGGGTGTCCCACAAAGATTGAGCAACCGCTTCCAATTGCAAATTGGAAATCTGTAGCATCTCTTCTTTTTTCATTCATGGGTAGGTCATGAAATAAGTGGATAAACTATGTACCTAGGAATCATTGACCTCACCATTCATATGCCTTGAAAACATAGGAAATTGGAAATGAGTATCCAACTGCAAAGGCACTGGGGTGCTCTATTGGAGCCGCATGAGTTCATTTAGATCCAAAGTTAGGTCTTGAATGGGAGAATATTTCCAAAATGTAGAATCCTCATGGGAGGGGTCTCTATGAGGAGGAATTATCTTCATATATTGAAGAAACTAAGAACTGAGAATGGAGAGTGCACTAAAAATAGAATATCTAGGAGGTTGGAGCCCAAGAGGGAGGGAAAACCATGAAGCACATCATCTAGAGAAAACCCTATCGCACTATTCTCTGGATCGAGATCCAAATCTAGATGTGAAAACCCTGATCAAAAACCATGGATTTGGATCCAACCCCGAAGCACACTTTATGGATCCCAAAAGGGAGGGCGTGATAGAAATCCCTATCCAAGCGCATGTTGAGAAGGCATGCTGGAAGAGAGTAGAGGGCATGTAAAACCCTAGCGCACCCTGGAATGAACTAGAGAAGAGGGGGGAGTGGAAGATCCCCACAACCAAAGTTTCACTGAGAAGTGGAGGGAGAGAGAAACCCTAGCGTAGTGCGTTGGAAGAGATGGAGGGTGACATGAGCCTCAAGCGCACCTCTAAAGCTGRAAATCACCACAAAGTACTGGGAAGCAGATGTTTGGAGAAAATCCTAGCATACTACCTGAGAGATAGAGGGCGGAGCCCCCCCTAGCACACCTGTAGATATGATATTGGGTGAGTGCAAACACTAGCAACCAATCAAAAAAAATMTTTGTGTGAAACTCACTAGAGCATAAGCATCTCAAATCGATGCTATGATACCATTTAATCTACAATAGAAATACTTAGGAAATTAAATAGAATAGGAAAACATAAATACTATCACCAAAAATGAGAGCAAAATGATCATCACTTTATTTAGAATAGGAGGTAGTCTTATATAGATGCTTGTCATTACATGATGGCTTGAATAGGTCAAGCTACAACTAGCTTTTAACAACTAATTAGCTAGATCTGATCAACTACTTCCTTGGGACTTGCACCCAATTGTTCTTCTCCTCCAATAAGCTAGAGAGTGTGTCTTTCAAGAATCCAGCTGGCTAAGGGAGTGTGCCTTCCTTGGGATTCATGTAGATGTCTATTGGGTTTCCCACTTGAGGTGATGTCCTCTAAGTAGGGGGGTAGAGCTCATGCTTCTTTATTTTTCTTGGTTTTTAATACTTAGATTTTCTTGTTTGTTTGTTTTCCCCGCATTTTGAATTAGGGATTTTTCTCTTTCTATATTATTTTTTATAAAGAAACATCAACCTCGAGCTTTCAAGGCCCTTCTTCTCATGGGCTTGTGAAGCACAAACCTTTTTGGGATACATGTAACAACCATCCCACGAAAAAGGACAAGAGATAGGTCATGGATGGAATATGTTGTTCATGGTGAGGTATATGGACATGTTACCCCCATTAAATCCCCCCATTAGTACAACTTTTCCAAATAGTGACAACATTGACTAGAATATGATGATGACCACCAAGATGAGACAAGGAAAAAGGTATAAATTCAAAGCATCGTGATCCATTATCCAATTCAACCCATGATCACCACTTTCATGCCTCAAGTATTAACATTATCACTTGATATGAAGTTCCATAATGATTTACCTGAGTGAGTAAATGCACCATGTCATATGAGTTGGTTGAACTGATCATATAATGAAGGAATCTTATGGGAAACTATATATGGAGAGTCTAGAATGACATCATTGGATCTATTTTATGGAATGTGGATCATCGAGAAAAATTTCTCATCTAGTTACCTCTAGAAGTGAGGGAGTAACAATATGCATCTATTGTAGATAGCCAAGGTCTTCCTAGGACGATGAGGTACCCATTCAACTTCAATAAACACCATCACATCTGCTAATACGCCCTCAAGATTTACTATTTATATATTTGTTAGCTAGATTACAATAGGTGTGTGTCTTAGAAGTACTTGAAGGTTTAGTCTACGCATAGTGTCATATGTCATGACATCAGTGGTTTCCCCTAGGTCTATCAATGTACTCTATATGAGGTTTTTGTTGATATAGACATATACTACAAGGTTTCTTGGATCTAAGTACTTATGGACAAATACTCTTCCTAGCACGAGGTATGCTAGTTGGCCTATCACATTGACTATAGGAGAATCCTTCTTATTTCTTTCAAGATTCTTATTGCATTCATCTTTGATGATTTTTTTGTAAATAGGACATTCTTAATAGCTTGGAGGAGATGGATCTTGACACGTAATTTTTTGAGTTCCCCTATGAGGTCATTTTCTGAGGAGGTGTAAGCCTTCATGATGTCTAGACTTTTAGGATAAGGTGGAATTGATTTAGGGATAGGTTACTCTTGTGGAGTAGATTCTTCTTTATCATAGTTTGTATCTTCTATAAGTTTTGTAATGAGAGGAGGGGTTTCAGTGCATTCCCCGATCTCATATTGATCTCTTAAATATCCATATAGTAGATTTGGTAAGTCATCTCCTTATTGTACACCTATTGGACCTACCTATTGTTTATATCTGGATTTGGTTAGGTAAGCAATTGGGGTTGTTTTGGAACTTGTTAATTATTACTTCTTGAACAATTGGTATATTGTGGTGGAGGTGGGAGCAATGCTTGTTGTTGTTGGTTTGGAGGTATCAATCCTTGTGGAGGGATAGTCCACTATTGGTTTTGCATTGGAGGTTGAGATGGAAATGGTTGATAGGAATGGTTGAAAGGTTGAGGTTGTTTTTGATATTTCCATTGATTTTTCATTGGCATGTTAGGTTCATAAGGAGAATACCCAGGTTGAGTATGCATTTGTGTGTTATACCTACCAAAGTATTGAGGATGAGAGTAAGGCATACCTTGTTGAAATGGCCTAGGTAATCCTTTCATTCTTTGGTTAATGAAGCATAGTGACTCCACACTATCCTTAATTCCCTTACAAGTAGCCTTGATACCTAGCAAGGAAGGACATTTATTAGTTGCAAGTTTCTCTTCACAAATTGCACAACTTTCTACAATGTACAGTGGGCATTCATTTCTAGTATGTTTCTTTGTGCATGTAGGATAGAAAAAATCTAGAGCTCTTTTTGCTTCTTCTTGCTTCCTATTAATATACAATGTGCCCATATGCATGGCTAATGATTGTAAAATATTAGTTTTCATATCCTCTAACAATCCTCCTAATTCATTTTTAGTAATAGTTTCAAAGTTAGATGATTGTGGTACAATACTTATGTTATTCCTACTTTTATTCTTTGTGGATCTAGAATAGTTTTTGAATACTTTCTTGATTTATTCATACTTCAACTAGAATATTTCTCCATTCACAAGGAGATTTAAGTTATGCATGAGCTCTTCTCTTACCCCTCTGAGAAAAACAAGTTTAAGGGGGTTATCATCCAATGTGAAACTATGAGATCTTTTGTAATTGAGTTGGAACCTCTTCTCATAGTCCTCTGGTGATTCATTTTCTCCTTGGATCATTATGAATACCTCATTGAGATGAACAAAGCTCGTCATGCACAAATAATCCAAAATATCTGGAATATAGTAATCAAATCCATACGGAAAAATTTATATATAATGTATAAGAATGAATAGTAAGATGATTACAAATGAGAATGAGGGCTCACTTATATACCCATACAGGGGTTCCCTTAACCAATAGTCATGTCCTTTGAGACATGTCCTTTCATTATTAATAATTATTATTTATTAATGACCATTTAATTATTAGGTTATGAATATCTATTTTATATGTATATTTATGTTCATAACAATGCCTTCCCCTTGAAAATGTTTTGTCCTCAAAGCATACTTTATGGAAAACTTATCTCTTGTTCTGACTTGTAATTATTGTCTCTTGATTCTTCATTCTTGAGTTAGTAATCGTTGAGGACCTAAGACGATAGGATCTTCTAAGCACTAAGCAGAACTGTCGAATTGTAAAGGAGTCTTCCCATCCTAATTCGATCTTTTACGGATTTGGGTTTTTATAGGGTTCTTGGAAAGAACTTGATACATTTCTACTTCTATGATAGCTTCTATTTTGACCCACACTTGTAGTGGAAGTAATATTCTTCGACATAGCGGTTATTTATTTCTGTTGATACATAGATTGGCTAAAGTATCAACTTTTGTGATTAATATGTTGATAAGGCATCCTTGCAACTTGATCTTTACTTCGTATACTTGTATATTTTTCATGATTAACTTTTCGAATTGAGTCTTCTTCATACCCCTAGATTTTTTCTACTTTGACATTTGAAGACCTCTTTACATGAGTTGTAAGGTTTTTTTTTTTTTTAAGTGAGTGTAAGAGCCTGTATTACTAAAGGAGGGTTATGATACAAAAAACGCGAACTCACTGGTCTGCCAAAAAGGAAACCAGAGCAGAGATTCCCGATTTGCGTTTTCTGAAATAAACGAGGGGTGTGACTGGACTACCACCATGGGAAACCACCCTAATGCTACCATATCTAGTTTTTGAAAAGATAAGCACAACAGACATGAAAAACACAGAAGATGAGACTGACACTAGACTGACCAGACTGACTTGAAAATAGACTAACCAGACACTATTCCAAGACGATGATGTGTTTCTTTCTTCATCCGTCTGGCCCTTGTTCTCCTCCTTTTGGGAGATCGTGTGAGTCTTTCTGATATGTGTTGGCGCTCTGTTTCTATCAGCTGGCATGATGTCCATGTGATGGACGTAGCGCAGGTAGAGGTGGAATTGAGCAACCAACCGCTCTTTCTTGGTTTTCTGGTCCTTCTCGACCTCAGCTAGTAGTTTGGTAATGGTTTCCATACTGCTGAGGTGACTTAATATTTCGTTCAACAGTTTCTTGTGTTCTTTTTTATCCTCCAGTCTAGCATCTTCCATTTCCGAGCTCACTTTGTCGATAAAATCTTTGTTAGCCACGCCATCTTCATCGTTTTGTGGTAGAGGGTTTCCCTGGGCTACGTGGCTCCTGGGTCAGTTACCCAGCTTCTTCCTAAGTCAGAGCATCCCATGCTTTGCCTTTGTGTTTTTCTTTGATTTCCTTTTCCCACCAGGTAATGGTCGCCTTTCCTTTCGGTGCAACTAGAGTATGAAAGGTGCCCTCCGTGTCTTTTGTTGCCTGCTCCATCCTTGAAACCCATCAAGGACTGTTCAAAGTTTCCTTCCCCAGGGGGCTTCTTTTGTTGTGTGTTCACTTCATTTGCACCATTCTGTCTGGCCTATGGCAGCTCCTTTACTGGATTCTCGACTTGTTCCTGACTACACAGGGGTTCCTCCTTTCCCTTCCCTTATGTCTATGGTAGCCCCTACAATTGTGCTCTTCCTGTTTGCATCTATTTTTGTTGTTTCTTCTCTTATTGAAATTTCCCTACTGTGGGTTCGTCCTTCCAATCATGGTCTACCCATAGAGGTGAACCTTCCCGTCCTTTCTCCCCATCACGGTACGTATGATCATGATGATTCGGTCGTTATCCTTGTATGGTCCCTTGCCCCTGCTCGCTTGATATCCTACTGTACCATTTTGGAGTCTCTTCACCATGTTGATAACTAAGGTGGATTCACCTTCCACGATAGTGTTTTTTATCCTTTCGCGACTTAGAATTTCGAGACCGAGCTCTAGGGCTCCAAATTCCTCTACGTTGTTGGTTGAGTTTCCCATACTCCTAGTGTACAGCCTAATTATGTTGCCACCACTATCTCTTATCACCCCTCCCATCTGTGTCATTTCTGGGTTTCCTTTTTCTGCCCCGTCAAAATTCAACTTGAGGAACCCTGCCAGAGGGGGTGTCCAATTGCGCTCTCCTATTTGGAGTTGCGGTGTCTGCCCTACCTATGTGTTGTTGTGCCCATATTTTAGGTGAAAAGCTTCCAGGATGCGGGATTCATGTCCTGTGAGTTTCGCTTTTCCAGTCTGGCAGTTGCGACTCTACACCGTTTCTCGTATTTGTGAGATTATTACTTCCTTGAGTTTCCCTTCTGGAAGGCTTTCATTTCTGAAGATGTGTTGGTTCCTTTCTTTCCATATTGCCCATATGATCATCCCAAGCATGAGATTCCACCAAAGGTTCACCATTTCATTTTCATTGTAACTCTCATTCCAGTTGTTGATGGTTGCATTGATGTTACCTCGGGTCCTATTGGACTGGCGAAAGATGCATGTCGCCCAATCCCAGATCTTTGTTGTCTAATTACATTCATCGAGGAGGTGATTTGTTGTTTCTTCCTTAGCTTGATAGAGGTGGCATCGTGATGGGCCTATGAAACCCCTTTTCCTTAGGTTTTCCCAGGTTAGAATTTGTTTGTGAAGTACTATCCATTTGAACATTTTGATTTTTGGCCACTAGGGGTTGCCCCAAATCTTTTCCCATTGTTGATCTGGATATTCTTGGTCCTCGTCCGCGATGTAATTTCGAGCTTCTTTTAAGTTGAATTCCCCACCATTTTTCCTGCCCCATATTAGTTGGTCCTCTTCTTTTGAGACTACAATTTTCCTTTCCCCCAATTCCTCCTCCACCTCTTTTGTTATTGTTTCGATCCGATCTCTATTTTTTGGATTGATTTGTCCCATATCATCCATCTGTCATGATCATTTTCTTGTTTCCAGTAGTGATGGATTTTGATTTTTCCTTGCATAGTCATTTCCTGTTGGAGTTCCTCCCTATCTGTATTTTCCATTCTGGGTTCCTATTGCCACACGTCCTCCCAGAATCTAGTTGTTTTACCATTCCTCACTTCCCAGAAGTTGTGTTTCTGGATCCAAGTTTTGTTGCGCATGGCTAGATTCTAGATGGATGATCCCTCCCTTATGCCCATAAAACGAATTTGATCCTGGTCGTTGATGTCCGGTGCATACTTGGCATTCCATAGGTTTAACACGGTGATGATTTTTATTTGACCCATCTCCACCAAAGTTTCTCCCTGATTCCTCTTCAGAGGAATTCCCTTTGGATGGCTCTTATTTTTTGTAGTATCCCTTTGGGAGCGGGAAACACTGACATCATATAGGTTGGAATTTCTTGCAGAACCGCTTTGGTCAGGATAAGTCTCCCCGCTAGGTTAAGGGATATGTAAGTCTATTTTTTCACCCTCTCCTATAGTTTGTTGATCAGTCCTTCCCATGTTTCCATTTTTCATGCTCTGTCTGTCAGAGGGATTCCCAAGTTTTTCGTTGGGAGTGTTTTGCGTTCAAACCCCAGAATGTTTTCCAAGTTTCTTTGAATTCCAGGGTTGGTGTTGAAGAAATAGATAATGGATTTGGAGTGATTGATCTCCGCTCCCGAGGCTTCCCCAAACTCTTCTAATATTCTTTTATAGGATTTTTATTCCTTGATCGTGGGTGTGCCATGGAGTAAGGTGTCATCAACGAACCGTTGGTGCATGGAGGTAGGGCAATTTTCGAAAGGTTTGATGCCTATTATTTCTCATGTTGAAGTTGTGCTTTTTATTCTTCTGTTGAGTCCTTCCATCATCATAATGAATAAGAAGGGTGATAGTGGGTCTCCTTATCTGATGCCTCTTGAATTCCAGAAGGGTTTGGTTGGGGTTCCATTGATTAAGAGCGAGTAACTCATCGTTGAGACTAGGATGACAATCCAATTGATCCAGTGTTGTGTGAAGCCAAAGGTTTCCAGAGTCTTGACCATATAGTGACAACTAATTTTGTCATAATCGTTTTCTAGGTCAAGTTGGATTATCATCCCCCCTCTCCTCTGGATTTTCAGTGTGTGTATCAGCTCATGGGCATGGATGATGTTGTCCAAAATTTGTCGCCCTTCTATGAAACCCTCATGTTCCCGTGAAATCAATGTGGGTAGGAGAGGTTTCAATCTATTGGCTATGACTCTGGAGATTATATTGTAAACCACATTACATAAAGCTATGGGTCTGCAACGGTCTAGGTTCCTTGTTTCATTTTCTTTGGGGATTAGAGTAATCATTGTGGCATTTTACGCTTTCAGAATGGAGGCCAAAAGTTTGGAGTCTTCCACCACCCCATAAACGTCATGTTTGACCACTTCCTAGCAGGCTTTGAGGAATTCCACTGTGAAACGATCTAGACCTGGGGCCTTTCCGTTGGACATCTCCTGTACCACTTGGTCAATTTCCTCCTTAGCGATGGGTTTGTTTAGATTGATATTTTGTTCCTTGGTAACTATCCTAGGGATGTGCTGGGTTATCCTTTGTATGGCCTTCATTCGGTCTTGTTTGAGTTCCTGGTCTATCCCATGGAAGTGATTTACCAGTATATTTTCAATCTCCTTGTGGGATTCTCTCTCGATCCCATCCTGATCCTGAATTTTAAGGATTTTGTTGTGGGTTCTTCTAGCAATGGTTGTTCTATGAAAAAACTTCTTATTCCACTCTCCTTCCTTTAGCCACCTGATTCTGGACTTTTGGCGCCAAAGAGTCTCGTCCTGCTGGCATCTTGCTTCAAATTCTTGGGTCATTTGTATCTCTTCCCTTTTCTAATCCTCTGTATATCCCTCGTCTATGCATATTTTCTGGAGTTTCCTCATTCTGTCTTCAATATTTGTTTTTCTTGGTTTATGTTTCTAAAGATTTCCTTGTTCCACTCCTTGAGTTTATGTTTGATGTACTTGAGTTTCTTATATAGTTTGAACATCCTTATCCCTTGCTCTAGTTGTTCCTCCCGCCACCATTGGTTGATGTTCTCCTTGAAGGTGGGATGGTCGATCCAAAATTTCTCAAATCTGAAAGGTCTATTCTTCGGTGTAGTTTGGAAGTTTGCTTCCAATTGAACTGGCCAGTGGTCATAACCCCCCTAGGGAAGGACGTTGAAGTCTAAATTTAATACCTGCATAATGATGGACTTCGACACCAAGAATTTTTATAGCCTTGTCGCTACCTGATGTTGATTTATCCGTTTGTTGTTCCAAGTGAACTGGCCATTACTGGTTCTGATGTCCACCATCTCCACTGTGTCAATGAAAGCTGAAAAGTCTTCCGCATCTCTATCCAATCTCCTAGTGCCTCATTTTTTCTCTGCAAGTGTCGTGATGATGTTGAAGTCCCCTGCCAGGATCTAGTGGAGGTTGTTGGAATGGGCTTTTAGGTTTTCTAGGTCTAGGAGCATTCTTCTCTTTTCCTCCAACATCTGGGGTCCATACACATTAGTGCATAGAATCACCTCTATGTTACCTATGATTTGCATGTTAACCGAAAGTGTGTGTCTGGTGGCTTCGGATGCTAGTAGATTCATCACTTGTGGGTTCCACAAAGTGAGAATATCGCCTGCCATATTTTGTCCTTCAACAACCAACATCTTGTACTTGCTCCATTGTTTTTTGTTGATTGTTTCCATTATGTCTACAGTTCATTTTGTCTCTTGGATGAAACAGAGGTTTAGTTGTTCCTTCCTCAGTTTGTTTCTAAGGATCATTTGCTTTCGTGGGTTGTTTAGGCCTCTAATATTCCATGTTATAATCTTCATTTAAACATGTGGGGGGGATTTGTTAAATTTTAAGCTATTATTAGGTTACCTTTCTATTTACTAGATAACGATAGCATAGACAGGATCACTGAGAGAAACAAAATCACAAGAGTACACAAGCATTTATCATGGGAAACCCTTAAGGGGAAGAAAACCCAGCAAAACTTCCTTAATATAGATAGCCAATAGAATGCCAAGATAATGAACCAAACAACACAGAAATTCCTCTCCCAAGGATGCGCCTCTCTCTCTCTTCCTTCTTCCGGAAACTGGTAACTGCAACTTCCTTCAATACTTGCGCACTAGATGAGTGAGTTGAATGTGTGTCTAAATGAGGCACTGGCCTCTCTTATTTATACAATTCTGGCACATGTGGAAGTGTCTCTTCACTGGCAGGGTCGACTTCTTCTTTTGGCCTATTACAATTAAGGTTTGACCAATCCGCAAAAGGGGATTTGGTCATTTAAAATACCTGACATGATCATTCCACAAAAGGGAATTGATCTAATCAATAATAAATATATTTTATCTTTATCCACAAAAGGGGATAATAATATTCTTTGCAATTACACAATATTTTAACACTCCCTCTTAACAAGAAGGATATTCTTTATCTTTTGACAGGTCACTAGATGTCGACATCAACTAGGTAGCAACATCCACTGGATAACATCATCAACTGGGCAACATCATCAACTGGATAACTGGAGGCATCCACTTGGTCATATGGTATCATTGACTGGCATATCTATAAATCATCGGAAGTTTTTTTCTCTTTATCTTCGTGCAGAAGATACTTCTTTCTTATCTTCACACATAAAATATCTTATCTTCACACAGAAGATGTCCTATGAGTTTTTCCATTCCTTTTATGTTCTCCCTTCTCTTGTAGTCATCTATCTCACCCATCCAATGGGGAGGACTACTACCATAGCTTCACTCCTAGTCATCCCACATGAACTAGAGAAGCTAAGATGCTAGCATGGGAAAGACTAGACTCCCTTTCCATGATCCACGCAGGATCACGACACAAACCTCAAGAGCCAAATAACCATTCCACATGGTCAAGGTTTTTGTTCTAGGCTACTCAATCCCTGGCTAGAGGAGAGTATCTTCCTGCTTCCCCTTCGAGAAACATCCACATTCCTCTTTACGAGGGTGGTCACACCCCTCTCTATGAGGGTATTCTAGCATGTCCCTAGAGTATCTAAAACTCAACACTTGGACAGAGGCCAACCTTGGCAAATTTCTCATTCCCCTTCTCTGTGAAGGTCTCTTCCTTCTCTACGAAGGTCTCTTCTCTTTTCCTTCTCTATGAAGGTCTACCTGTGGGATTTCTCTTTCCTTCTCTACGAAGGTATTTTCTATTTCTCCTTCTCTACGAAGGTCTAGCTATGGGATCCGAAAAATCTCTTGTGGTCCAAACCTTTCCATGGTATAATACCATGCTACCCATATGTTGGGCACCATCCATCTATTGGATAGCTTTCATCTTGATCAAAATATCTGGGCACCATCCATCTGCTTTTCTAACTACATAAAATCACGATCCTCCATTTTGAACTCGGAGACATGGCTCCCTCTTGCACCAAACTGATAGCTTCTAATGATCATCCTTGAAGTTTTGTTCTGTAATATCATGGGTCCCTTCTTGAGTTCAAATATTTCTTTCTTTATGTTTTCATACTGGATCAACCTTCTCCCTCTGCATCTATAAGAACGGTACTGGAGCAACCTGTAGTTACCTGCATCTCATCCACTATATATGAGTATCCATCCTTTTCTTCATCTTGAATATTTTTGATATCCATCTTTAGGAGCATCCTGCTCCTATATAAATATTGGATATTGTTTGGTCTTTACTGAATGTCACCATATCATACGTCCTTCTCGTGTTGTCTAACTTCTACAAGTCATGGCATAAGTTCTTTCTTTTGAGACTTGTAAACTTACTTACAGTATGCTTTCTTTGTCACTCTCATGAGTGATCATACATGAAATACATATTTTCTCTTTCTTCATCCTCTTCTTTGATACTTCCTTCATAAGTCTGCATAGACACTNAAATAAAACGAGGTTAATTAACATTCTCACAAAAAACTAACTTGTAATGATAAAGTATTAAAGTAAACAAGATACTAAAAATAAACATGAATACTTATCTTTTGTTTTTGTGTGGGGAGGCTTCATGGACTCCACCATTTTCTATCTTTCTTTAGATCAACAATCTTCAAGTTAAAGTACATAATCCTTAATTTCTGCTAAAGCTTCCTTTGAGGGAGGATAATTCTCTTCCTCTGCCACATGTGCTTGATACTTTCTTTTCCCTTTTTTTTGAGGACAGTCATAAGAAAAGTGTCCCAACTTTTGACAGTTGTAGCATCTGATCTTTGAAACATCTTTCTTCTTGTCTGGAACTCTTACGGAGTTAGCTTCTTTATTGTTCTTCCTGAAGGAACTTATTTTGTTCTTTTGAGTTG
>ML783201.1:21046-64713 GCA_009831015.1 Picea engelmannii | reverse complement strand
TATTAGGTTACCTTTCTATTTACTAGATAACAATAGCATAGACAGGATCACTGAGAGAAACACAATCACAAGAGTACACAAGCATTTATCCTGGGAAACCCTCAAGGGGAAGAAAACCAAGCAAAACTTCCTTAATATAGATAACCAATACAATGCCAAGATAATGAACCAAACAACACATAAATTCCTCTCCCAAGGATGTGCCTCTCTCGCTATTCCTTCTTCCAGCAATTGGTAATTGCAGCTTCCTTCAATATTTGTGCACTAGTTGAGTGAGTTGAGTGTGAGTCTAAATGAGGCGTTGGCCTCTCTTATTTATACAATTCTAGCATGTGTGGAAGTGTCTCTTCATTGGCAGGGTTGACTTCTTGTTTTGGCCTATTACAATTAGGGTTTGACCAATCCGCAAAAGGGGATTTGGTCATTTACAATACCCGACATGATCAATCCACAAAAGGGAATTGATCTAATCAATAATAAATATATTTTATCTTTATCCACAAAAGGGGATAAGAATATTCTTTGCGGTTACACAATATTTTAATAGGATTTAGGAAAGAGATTTTTTATCTTACCTGAGTTTATCAGCAGAGCTCCTAGTTCCTGTAGTGCTACATTGTTTGATTTCCTTCCTTTCTTCCTTCTTTTTTGCTTGGGTGAGAGTTGTGGTTGCCCCTCGCCTACTTTGATTCCTAGGTGTCCTATCTCCCCGTGCGTGCGCTTGAGCCCTCTGGATTTTGCTTCCTCCCTTAGGAGGAAGAGGTATTGGATACGATCTAGTTTCTCTGCTGGTACATTGTCTATGCCATGCCTTACATGAGTTGTAAGGTTGACTATATCTGTATTAATTCATTTATTCGGATTTGAGATTTTTACATCTAACGACTTCTCTAGCTCCATAGGTTTAGTCATTGTCTCTTTATCGACTATTGATGTTTTGTGAACTAGTTCTTATTGTAAAGACTTCTTATCATGCTTAAGTCTTTTAATTTGTGTTAGTAAATCTTGATTATGTTGTTTTAATCGTAAAATTTATTTTCTATCTTCTGACTTGTCATCTTTATTTTTTTATTCTAGATTAGCCTTTCTTTCATCCTTTAAGATTTTAATTTGTTCTAGTAAATTTTGATTAATGTTCCTTAGGCAAGAGCTTTCTTCATTTTATTCGGTTAATTTCTCTTTGAGACCTTGATTTTCTTGTTCCAACTTTTGAAAACAATGCTTCTTCTCCTTGGACTTCATGATTTTTGCAAGTAGTTTCTAACTATTATTTCTTAGGTGGGAAATCTCTTCGTCTTTTTCAATGATAATCTTGTCACATTCTTTCTGTCGATCTTGCAACTTTTGTATTGACTTCTGGTTATCTTGAAGGATCACCTTTGATATGTCCTTCAGGTCTTCTAATGATGGAGCTTCTGAAATCGACTTCATTGTAATGTCATGTAATGTGATTTTCTTCTTCTTATAAGAAAATGTCAAAAACTTTCTCCTCGTGTTGAAAATAAAAGTAACCAATGTATCTACCCAAGTTGACCCTAGAATTATATCAACATTGTCTTGATATATTGATACCACATTGAATTGACCTATGAATTTGTAATCACCAATAAATAGTTGTAGGTTCTTAAGTTCATATTTCTCATCGAAAAGACACGTGTCATTTTGGTTTTAAAACCATTAATTGGTTCGTCATGTCAACATTAATGTGATTTTTCCTAGCGTTCGAGCAAATAGCTACGTTGATGTTTTTTCCTTGAATAATCTCATTAACTTCTAATAAGGGATCCACATATTTTTTATAAGCATGAGGGAATCTTCCTTGTTTTTCACCACGAAACTTCATTTATATAATTATATGTTTGAACATTGAAATGTAATAATAATATATATTACTTTTCTTCACCCTTCTTTTCTTTGTATCTTCACTTTCCTCTCTCCAATAATATATATATATATATATATATATATATATATATATATATATATTTCCTTTACACCTTTTTTTATACTTTATATCCACTTTAAGTAACATTTTTTTATACTTTATAAAATTACTTTTATATTAAGTGATTTAATAGTGTCTTAATTAAATACCCTTTTAAAAATATCACCTCAATATATACATTTACTTCTCCTTTATCCTCAAATAATATATAAAGCTATTCACTTTTTATAACTTTGAATATTGCCTTAAGATTATTTTTATAATATCCTTTCCATAATTAATTTGGATGTACGAGGTATGAGTTTGTTTGTTTTTTTAATAATTGGTCATTTGTCTTGTTTTTACTTGTTTTAATTTCTTTTAATGGTTTCTCTCTTATTAGTCCCTGTCGTAGGCATAGAGGGACTATAGCGATCGATAATTCGTTGACTTCATATTAGTTTGTCCTTTGACCATAAATATTTGCATATTATCTATTGTTGGAACCAGGGAACTGAAAACATCGATTTTTATATAATAAAAAGTACCATATTTGTCATGATCCAATTGGAAAAGGGAATGGAAGTCTTATTTACGGCTGCGTTATTCCCAATGTTATATATGTTGGCATATCCAAAGTATTTGATTGTACATGGTCTTTTTGAATCATATATTTTATTATGCATTGGTCGAAGGTGGATTAATGCTAGCATTAGTTTGAATGTTTAGTTTAACATTTTCTACTAGGTAAACTTATGGCAATGTTTGATATGCTGGCATATCCAAAGTTTGGCCTTCGAATAAATTCTCTAGTGTTCAAACTATTGTTACATAAATTATAATATTTTTTTTGGATACGTTAGAGACCTGCCACATTGCATTTTTTTCTTAAATGTTTACAGAGAATTTCTGACAGACTTAAATGTTTACCTAAAAGGCTTGGTAGCGTTGAATGTTTACTTAGCAGGCTTGTTACAATACATTTTCTTCCGTTTTATTTATTTATATGCTTCAACGCCATTGTTGGTTCACTAGTTCATGCTTGTTTTTTGCATCTCCATTGATTTCTTAATTGCCTATTGTTGTTGTTCGTGTTTGGTTGTTCGTGTTGTTGCAGTTTGCACGTTTTGGGTTCTACAACCGCGATTGGAACTACGTCATTCCTGGTGGGCTGGTTGTTGCTTGCTTGTTTTTTCATTGTGTGTTGTTTGATTCGACTTTGCAAGGTTCGGGTCATGCGGCTGCAGTTGGGCCTTTTGGTGCTTCTTAACTGGGTTGTTATTTGCTGCTTGTTCTTGTTTGCCTAGGGTTTGCAATGTTGGGATGTTGCATCCACAGTTGGATCTATTGTTACATTCTTTTGCAATGGACTCTCCATAAAATACTATTAAGATAAAATAACATACCAAAAAATTTGCAGTCGATGTAAATTGCATCTCTTACGCGTTGAAGCAGAGTTTGTCGGCCTCAAACTATATTTCATAGCTGGAGATGTTTTTTCCATGGTTTATCTCTTTCTATGGTTTCATATTTATGAGAGTAAGTTTTGTTGGGTAAGCGATATAGTTGTTCTCTCCCTTTTTTTTCCCTCTTGTAAACTGTGTTTCTGGTTCTATAGTTTCTCACGTTTTTGTGGTCATTTCGATCGACCATCGTTTAGTTGCATACTTAACCAGTTTTATGGACATGGCTTCACGGATAGGTGATATCGAAATATGGCAGCTCGTGTTCGGTGTATACATCTTGCACCCAGAACTTTTGTGCTCTACAATTCGACCCCGCACTCGTCGAAGTCGCAATCGTGCCTCTAGCTGCGATGAGTTTGTCTATCCTACCTACCTTTCCATACTTAGTCGAGTTTTCAAAGTTTGGCGGGTTGATGCGTTTCCGAGTTCAGAAAATTTAAAAGCATTTGTCGTTCCCGTCCATCCCCGCTACCTTCCGCACTTCCCAATAGACATTAATTATGATTTGAAAAGTCACAACCGACCAGACAGGTTCGAAAAGATTGGCTTTAATAAGCAGAAAGCTCGAGGACATCTCCCATTAAAATGAATAGACATGCGAATATTATGGGATCTGGTAAGTTCTTTTGCCTGCAGGTTGAATTTGCAAAAAAAAAATATGGCTCTTTTGGTTTTCTTAAAGGCTTCGGCATAGTGCATGAACGTGTCACCCACAGAGGCCTTGACGTCATGTCCCTCTTTAATATTGTGCATATATTATATGTCATATTTGAGAATTTGATCAGATATGGGAATGTTAATACGTGATATTAGTCAGTATTCAACGTAAATATTCGAAAAGATTAGCATTAATAAGCGAAAATATCGAGAAAATCTGTCATTAAAATGAATTAACGCAAAATCTACAGAATATCATCCAGCGTTGCTTTTAAATACTTGTTGCCATTTCTCTCTATCATCAAAGAGTTTCTCTTTAGCATGCCTTCGTTCTAATGGTCCTGGTCATGGACATGTAAGACAACTTAGAGATGTGATTGAAGCCCAGATGAAAAAAGAGAGACTGGTTTTATGTGACGTGAGCTTTGAATAAAAAAAAACCATTGTTATCCAACAGAAACTCAGAGAGGAGGAAAAAAAAAAAAAGAACAAGTATATTCTAGTTGGTTTTCTCCCTGTATTCGATGCTTTGGTTGGTTGAAAAGGATGCCTGGAGATTTTTTTGTTGAATTTTTTTGTTTTCTTGCTGGGAGTTGTAATGGATTTTCAGGTCACGTGCAAAATACTTCTTCGTTGAAGTATATAGTTTCTTCCAACAACATAGATTTGGCAAGTGTATCGATTTCTGCAGATCACACAAGAATTTCTCTTCCTCGGGGGCGTCGCACTTACCATGGCTTGAAAAATGGTCTGTGATGTTCGTAAACGATGCAAAATATTACTCCATTTGCGAGTGTAACCAGAGGCGAGTAACATAAATTGTATGGGTGGATAAAATGACATATTATCACTACAAAAGTTTCTATTTCAAAGTTTGTTGAGCTACTTATGGGTGTGGTAACCGACTTGACAGAAATCCATGTTCTTTGTCAAAGTTTGTTCGGTTTCCTCTGGATGTAGTTGCAGACTCCACATATTTGGTGTCACCTCTGAACATTCCAGACCTTTCCATGGACCGCCATATTTTCCACCGCTATGACAAAAGATATATTTTGATGTGATCTGCAACATTTGATACACTTGTCATATCTGTGTTGATGCATTCTGCAACATTTGATACACTTGCCATATCTGTGCCGATGCATTCTGCAACATTTGATACACTTGCCAGACCTGTGTTTCCCGAAGAATCCATGTACTTCAACAGAATAACATTTTGCAGCTGGATTGCACGTTCCTTCCAATTTATTGTAATAAAACAAAGAATTTCAACATACAAATCTTCAGGAAGGATTTTCAACCAAACAGATGATCGAATACAGGGAGAATAGCAGTTAGTACATACTTGAATTTTGTTCCCGTCCCATAGCTAATGCCACATAAAACGACTCCCTCGGCTTTGAATTTGGTCTGGATCACATTTCTAAGTTGTCTCGGATGTCAATGGTTAGGAACATTGCAAGGAAAGCACCTTAAACCCCAAGTTTTCGACGACAGAGGGAAATTAATACCTGAAAAACAATGGAATGTTGAATAACTAGCCATTGCAAGAAGGCCATATCTGGAAGAGACAAGCTATTCAAAAAACTGTGATAGATCTAGTTGGCAGCACTAATTAATTCCAAGACCGGAAATTGATATTCAACTCGTTTTTTACAAATATTTTCAATGTACATATTTTTTCTGGTCGGTGGCAAACCAAATCGCAATCATTGTGGCAAATAATATCAGTTGTATTTTGTAACCCATATTATTTGAATATAGAATCATTGTGGAAAATAATCTCAGCTATATTTTGTAACCCATATTATTTGAATATATAATCATTGCAGGGTTTTTTTTAAGTGTTTTCCAATCTCTGGTATTGCTTTTCATTTTATTTTGTACCTTTTTTCCCTGTGTGTCGTTAAACATGGACAATAAGGTTTTCTTTCTGCTCATCACTACTTCAATTTAAATAAAAGGCTACTATGTTCGTTGCTTACATTTTACATTGAAGAATAATTTTTCATAGGCCATACTTGTGTGGCGTGGGCCCTATACTTAAAGAAAGAAATTGGAGGACTCGTCACTCTTTCATTCTTTAGGTCTCATAAATAGAATGAATTAATCACTTACAACAAGGAAACTCAAGTGTTGACGCAATGTTCATGTTCAATATCTTGCATATATTTCAGCTTCTTCTATTGGAATAAATATAAAAATTTCCTCTTGGGCAAAACTTATCCAATTATCTAGCCATCGGGTCCCTGGTTTGCGGTATTCAACAACTATGCTCCATGTTCCGTCATATACATCTTGCAACCAAAGAGCTTCTGTGATCTGCAATTTATGCTTTAACTAGTGATAACTCACCAGGGGTTCGAAAAGCTTCTCATTAATAAAGGAACGGCTGAAGCTACCTTAATTACTTAAATCACACCAAATTTTCATTACATTTAATTTAATTTAGATATTAATGTTTATGGAGAGTCGACATTTTCTCATGTCATTGCAAGGAATACAAGATGAATAGATGATAAGGAGTTTATCTCGTTGAAACCACAATGCAAATTCATGTTTCTTGTTGCGTTATATACATCTTGCAGTAAAAAATTTCATGGTTTCAACGAAATTTGTGAACCCAAGAGCATCCTGCAAATTGGGAGATCATTTGAATTTGAAACAGAAACAATCCATTGATATATATTACTATGGATACTATTCAAATAAATATCAAAACTTTCTCCAATAATACATATTAGTATGAATACTATTAAAATAGATATGAAACCTTTCTCTTGGCCAATACTTAGCCAATTATATGGCCACTAGGCCCTGGGTTGGTGGTATCCAACACATGTGTCCCTTGTTTCGTCATATACATCTTGCAGCCAAAGAACTTCAGTGATCTGGAGTTTATGCTTTTACTAGTAAGAACCCACCAGGGGTTTGAAAACATTGCCATTAATAAATGAAAAAAAAAAAGGTTTTTCGACTGTCAGATACTTATCCCTTTTCCCCTTTTCGTTTTCCCATCCATTATCGCTTTATGGTTTTATACTTAGTCGTCTTTCTATGATCGACGGTTGCAGGGTTCGCTGGCTGACATGTCCTCATCTCCATCTCTGTCTTCACATGACGAATCCGACCGGTCGTTGTTCCTTTGCATACTTAGTCAATTGTATGGTCGTGGTTGTCAGGCTGGCGCATACGAACTCGCCTTTTCTTCTTCCCGCCTGTTATCACTTTCTGGATATATACTTAGTTGCCTTTATATGATATTCGGTTCTAGGGTTGGCGGGCTGACATGTCTTCATCTCCATCTATATCCTCATATGACGAATTCGACCGACCGTTATTCCTTTCCATACTTAGCCAATTTTATGGCCATCACTGTCGATTTGGTGCTTACGAGCTCGAGTGTTTATTATTATGTTATATACATCTTGAACTCAAAACATCAGTGATCTACAATTCCACCGTAGGTTCCTCATATACATTAACTTCATTCAAAGTATATGTCGTTGCCTTCCATCCCCACCAACTTTGCGTCCTTCCTGATATACATTAACTATGCTCTTACTAGTGACAATTGGACACACTGGTATGAAAGAATTTGCGCCCACTGCTCTACTATATACAAATTGACAACCAGACTCTGACATCGTCCCCTCTTCTGTGTTACACATTATGCATTGAAATGTTCTAAACTACACAATTTTTCCATCGGGGCCTTGCGTCCTCTGAAGAAACCTTGCAACTGTATTTTGGATCCTCGCGTTGGCGGGTTGACGAAAAATCCAAGTCCTAGTCACTGTTTCTTGTTCTTCCCATCCCCGTACTTCTTTCTAGTTATGCAACACCAAATACTAAAATGACATCATGAAAAAAGCGTAAAAAAATCATCCTTAATAAGAAAAATTTGGGACAACCAACCATCCCTAGAGAACTTTTCCAAAAACATGCAAAGAAGATATTTCTTAGCGAAAGCAAGTCCCGACCAACGTTTATGTGTTCCATACTTGCACACTTTTTCCAATGCGGGTTACCAGATTGACGGCCTCAAAATTTTGTTTCGAATTTTCTACGAGTTGCAAAGAGCGCTCGGAGTTCCGCAATATACAATTTGTCTACAGGAATGTATAAAAACTCTTAATTCTGTCCCCCCCCCCCTCTATTATTCCTTTCTGGTTCTATATTTAGTCGCAACTATATGATCACGGCCTCATGGATTCGCAAATTGGCAACTCTTTATCTATATATTCACACCATGAGCCCGATCGACCGTGGTCCCTTTCGATTCTTAGCAAATTATGTAATCATCGGGTCCTAGATTTGCGATATCCAACACCTATGTCCCTTGTTCCCTCATATACATCTTGCACCCAAAGAAATTTCATGATCTGCAATTTATGCCTTTACTGGTGAGAACTCGGGAGGGGTTCAAAAGGATTTGCATTAATAAGCAAACAGTAGATGTTCTTCTCTAAGATACTTAATGCTTTTTTCGTTGTCTTCTTCTCATGTATTATCGCTTTCTAGTTATATACTTAGTCTCCTTTCTATGATCGCGGGTTCCAATGTTGGCGTGTTGACATATATTCATATCCATCTATATCCTCACATGAGGAATTCGACCGACCGTTGTTCATTTTCATACTTAGTCAATTTTATGCCCGCGGTTTTCGAGTTGGCGCTTTCAAACTCTGTTGCTTCTTGTTCTGTGATATACATTCTCCACTCAAAATTTCCGTGATCTACAATTCCACTGCGAACTCCATATTTTTTCCCTTTTTTTCTTCCCATGTATTATGGGACTATAAAGTATGGACATGATATTTTATAGAGCATGTATGGAGTCCGCATTCCATATGTAGCCACTTTTTAGATCACGGGTTCTCAGGCGGGCGGGCTCAAAATTTTCCTCCATTGTTCTATGCCATGTAAATAACACCCAGAATTCCACGATATACAAATTGAATGTGGAATTCCTAGAATTCTGCATTCCATATGAATCCAACCGACCATTGTTCCTTTTCATACTTAGTCAATTTTATGCACGCGGTTGTCGGGTTGGCGCTTTCGAACTCTGTTGCTTCTTGTTCCGTGATATACATTTTCCACTCAAAATTTCCTTGATCTACAATTCCACCGCAGACTCCTTCATCCTTTTTCCCTTTTTTTTCTTCCCGTGTATTATGGGACTATAGAGTATGGACATGAGATTTTATAGAGAATTTACGAACTCTGCATTCCATATGTAGCCACTTTTTGGATCGCGGGTTCTCGGGCGGGCGGGCTCAAAATTTTCCCTCCATTATTCCGTGCCCTACAAATAGCACCCATAATTCTGTGATATACAAATTTACAAGAAGATCTACGAGCTGGCTAACTCAACATTGCACTTATTTTCAATACTAAATTATCTCTTACTAGTGACAACTGGAGACACTGGTACGAAACAATTGGCATCATTGGCATCACACCCTCCGCAAAATAGAAATTGACTACCGGCTTCTGACATCGTCCGCTCTTCCATGTCACAGATTATGCATTCAAATGTTCTAATTGATACAATTTGAACGTCGAGGCCTCCCGTCTTTTGGAGAGACCTTGTCAACCTGTTTTGGATCCTCCTGTTATCGGGTTCACAAAATGTCCAATTCTTGGATACTGTTTCGGGTTGGCCCTTTCGAATTCTGCTGGTTCTTCTTCGGTAATATACATCTTGCACTCGAAATTTCCGTTCTCTACAATTTCACCGCGCACTCCGCCCTTTTTCCCTTTTCTTCTTCTTGTGTGTTATCGCCTTTTGGTTATATACTTAGTCTCCTTTCTATGATCGCGGGTACCAGCATTTTCGTGCTGACATATCTTCATTTCCATCTATATCCTCACATGACGAATCTGATCGACCAGTGTTCCTTTCTATACTTAGCCAATTTTATGGTTGTGATTTTCAGGTTGGCGCTTTCGAACTCTACTGCTTCTTGTTCTGTGATATACATCTTGAACTCAAAACTTCTGTCATCTGCAATTCCACCACGGATTCCTCGAACTCGCAAGATTCATTCTACCATGGTTCAAAAATGTTTCAAAGTATCTGTCTCTTCCTTCCATCCCCACTAACTTATTGTCGTTCCTAATATACATTGGTTGTGCTCTTACTAGTGAGAACTCAACACAATGGTACGGAACAGTTGGCATCCAACCATCCGCAATATACAAATTGACTACCGGGTTCACATCTTGTACTCAAAATTTATGTGATCTACAATTCCACCGCGGACTCCTTAGTCCTTTTTCCCTTTTCTTCTTCCTGTGTATTATGGCTTTCTAGTTATATACTTAGTCGCCTTTCTATGATCGCGAGTTCCAGCGTTGGTGGGCTAGCATATCTTTATCTCCATCTATATAATCACATGATGAATCTGACCGACCGTTGTTGCTTTCCATACTTATCCAATATATGGTCGTGGTTGTCGGGTTGGTAGTTTCGAACTATGTTGCTTCTTGTTCCATGATGTACATCTTGCAGTCAAAACTTATGTGATCTACAATTCCATCGCGACTCCTCGAACTCGCAAGCTTCACACTACCACGGTTCACAAATGTTTCAAAGTATATGTCGTTTCCTTCAATCCCCGCTAACTTCTTGTCCTTCCTAATATACATTGATTATGCTCCTACTAGTAACTCTTACTAGTAACAACTGCACACACTGATACAAAACAGTTCGCATCCGCCCCTCTGTGATATACAAATTGACTATCAGGTTACGACATCGTCCACTCTTTTGTCTTACAAATTATGCATTGAAATGTTCTAAACGATACAATTTGACCGTTGGGACCTTACATCTTCTGGGGAGACCTTGTCAGCCTATTTTGGATCCTTGTGTCGACGAGTTCATGAAATCTCCAATTCTTAGTCACTGTTTCGGGTTGGCGCATTCGAACTCTGTTTCTTCTTGTTCCGTGCTATACATATTGCACTCAAAATTTCTGTGATTTACAATTCCACCATGGACTCCTTAAGTCCTTTTTCCCTTTTCTACTTCCCATGTATTATCGCTTTGTGGTTATATACTTAGTCGTTTTTCTATGATGACGGGTTCCAACATTGGCGGGCTGACATATCTTCATCTCCATCTATATCCTCACATGACGAATCCGACCGTCCGTTGTTCCTTTCCATACTTAGTCAATTTTATGGCCGCGCTTGCCGGGTTGGCGCTTTCAAACTTTGTTGCTTCTTGTTCCGTGATATACATATTGCACTCAAAATTTCCATGATTTACAATTCCACCGCAGACTCCTTGGTCCTTTTTCCATTTTCTTCTTCCCATGTATTATCACTTTGTGGTTATATACTTAGTCACTTTTCTATGATCGTAGGTTTCATCGTTGGCGGGCTGACATATCTTCATCTTCATCTATATCCTGACATGACGAATCCAACCAACCGTTGTTCCTTTCCGTACTTATCCAATTTTATGGCTGCGGTTGTCATGTTGATGCTTTCCAACTCTGCTGCTTCTTGTTTCGTTCTATACATCGTGCACTCAAAAAAAAAATCATCTACAATTCCACTGCGGACTCCTCAAACTTGCAAGCTTCACTCTACCATGACTCACAAATTTTTCAAATTTTTTGTCGCTACCTTCCATCCCCACTAACTTCCTTTCCTTCCTGATATACATTAATTATTATCTTACTAGTGATATACAAATTTCCCTCTGGACTGTCCTACCATACCCTATTCGGTGTTACATGTATTGCACTCAAAAACTCCTGAGACATACAATTTGACCCTCACGCCCTCACCTCCAACGATTGTACCTTGTAACCCTATTTTGAAGCTGATTTTTCTCGTACCTGCGACCTTCGCACTTTCTTAGTATGCAATTAGAAACCTTTCATGGTAACAGTCGACCATGCAGGAACCGTCAACATTGTCATTAATGAGTGAAACGCTCGAGGAGATCTCCCATTATTACGCATTAAACCAAGATCTGCGGAGAGATATTTTTTCCCTTCCGATTGTTCATCTCGAACACGCGTCATCGTGTTGGCCCGCTCAAGAAATATACAATGCTTAATCTCTCATTGTCTTATCTGCCATGTTCGCATTTCTATGTATGCAATTACTAGTGTTTAATGATAACAACGCATCATGCAACAACCGTCCAAATTGTCATTAATGAACGAAAGTCTCGAGGATATCTCCCATTCACATGCATTGAACCAAGATATGCGTAGGGTTATATTATCCCTTCCAAATTTTCATTTCATTCATCGTCTAGAGAAAACAAACGTTCTTGTAGACTTATGGCAGCAGGTCGACAGCTGTTTTGTGGAGATACAGTAAATATCTTCGGACATCAGGACCAGAACTTCTAGTGGTCCAAGGCATACTTTTACTATTCATCCCATTCTGCCCAGAACGAAGTGATTTGGACCTCCGGAATCGCTCGTGCAAGATGCCTCCCTGAGGTTTTTTACTGTAAGGAGGTGGTCTCTTGGTGCGCCGAAAAATATATTCCAAGCCAAAGAATTATTCCACTGCGCGACCATTCTCATGTTTCTTTGTCGCCTCAAGTCTTCTACAAGATGTTAAAATTGTCGAAGCCAACATTAATGTTCAAAGGACAAGACTGCAAGCAGTTCCTAGAAAAACATGATAACGGGTTGGACATCTTGGCCGAGTTCCTCGAAGACCCGAAAACATTTCCCCAATATATCACAAATTTGCAGGTAAGTTCCTTTAGAAATCCGTTCCGGGAAATTGCTTGGTTATTTACAAGAATAACGAGACAGACATCCACGGCAAGCATTTCCCATATAATTATTTATATTTTGTACTTCACAGTCAAGGAACACTTCATTTTTTATTGGGGGAAGCTAATTTCCACTGAGACCTGTTCCCAGTTGTCATGATTCAAAGAATCGAATAAATTTTATATGTCATCCTACTTGATTTTCGCAATAGTGCATTGATGTTTGTTTCCAAAACTTTCTCTTTCCAATAAAATAAACTGTGTATTTGACCTAGTAACATTCTAGTACTAGGCCCTGTGGAGGCACAAGGCCTCCCATTGTTTTTATGAAGCTTTTAATGGCTTTGTCTCAGTTTTCAAATATTTGTTGTTAGGGAAGGATGATCCCCGGATGTCTGGCCAGGAAACCAAGTTTTTGAATAGGAAGGACACACTTGAACAAAAGGAAAGTCACAATGTACTCATGGTCTTTGGATCTAAGGAAAATAATGCTTTCCTTCCATGCCACATCACAGACAAGATGTTTGTTGCATAAATAGCAAGGCAATACAACCACTGGTTGCATTTTTTCCATGACAAGAAAAAAAAATAGTTCATTCCTCTTCCCTAGAAAGTCAGAGACTTCGTCTGCATAAATGTCAACAAGACTAACGAATTTTCCGGTCATTTCAAGAAATTGAACCTAACGTATGCTGAAAGGACAAAAGGGTTCGACCCTAATGGGATTTTTCGATAACATTTACTAGCAGTTGGCTTTAACAACTCTTTTATCCATAGACACCTGGCCGAAGATAGGGACAGTGACAAAAACAATGTTTCTTCTGGAAATTGTGATGCAGAGACATTGCAAGGCGCGACTAAATTGTACAGACAACAGGGAAAAGTATCAAGTGAGAAGAGTGTCCAGTCCCCCGCCAACACTCCCAAGAGCACAACATCACAGAGCATCGCTTCAATGGCCCACCCCAGTAAGAAAGCAACCCACAAATATTCGAACGGAGGAGGAGATAATAACCCTCCTCGCATAAAAATTGATAGTTCTCACAAAATTCCACTGACAAAGAAAAGAAAAAACAATGCAGGGTAGGTGGACGAACCCAAAATTGAAAGTGAACAGGTGCAACTTGAAATTGAAACTGAGCACATGCACAAAATTGGGTCATCCGCAGTGGAAATAGCTGAGACGAATTTTTTTTATGAAGATGAATCCTTCGTATTCCAGAGCGTTGTTTTTGAAATCCAATCTAAAAGTATGGTCATTGAAAAGAGAGATGTAACAAACAGGAAAGGAAAATCTCGCACGGAGATTAACTTTAGGAAAATGTGGTCGTACCAAATCTCCCTATTTCACCAAGTAATCAGTGATGCTCTTCATGATTCCATTGGAGGAACTGAAGCAGAAAATGCCAGAGTGAAAGAATGCCTCAACGAATTTGAGCAGCCTTTCATTACAACCCCAGAATTTGCCAGTCCTTTAGCAAAAAATGTGCTTGCTACCACTACACCCAAGATGAAAGTATCCTCTACCCTCCTTACATTCTCTAGATCCCTTGTAGATAATAACATCAACAAAAGAATGAAGCTAGTTATTGAAGCCTGGGAAACATCGCAAGATTTATTTTCCTTCGAAAAGAAGGCAAATGATTTGCTCGAACATTTGGAGGCGAATTTTAAAAATGATCATATTTTCTGTGAAGAGGTGCTGACCCATTTTTCCAACCATGTCGTCAACATATCGGAACTGAAAAGAAGACAAGAGAAACTCCCCTCCCCAAAGAGGACCAAAAAAGTAAAAGCATGCTGGCAAAAGAAAGTTAAGAACCTGGAGCTCATTGTCGAATCATGTAAACAAGCCATATCAGAAAAGGAAGATTTATTCACAAGCCTGATCCAAATAGAATTAGCCAGAAGTACCAACGAGGTTCAAGACCCAAACTTAATTATCAAAACCTTTAAAATCACCAAAGAAGCCTTCCATGAACAACTTAATATTTTAAAGGGGTTGTCTTTCAAAAAGTTTTACGGGATAGTTGAACATCGTGTAGATGAGCTCGAGCGCTGGGTACTGGACTATGTGGCACACAATGAAGAAATTGAACAGAGTTTGCATAGTATTTCAATGGATCTAAGGAAATTAGAAAATGACCTTTACGACATAGAAATCTGGGATGAAATCAACATGGCCCCCATGGGAAGCTACATCGAATAATGGTTCCAACAGAGAATGGACAACCTCGTCCAGGAAGGGAAACAACCAGTCGACACGACTCCACTGACCATCGACGACAACAAAAAAAATGCATCAGCTTCATAGTAAGTCTATACTGGCATCTTGTTTTATTTATCAATCCAGTTTAACTCTATACTGTCATCTTGTTTTCTTTATCAATCCAGTTATTACCTCTTTAAATAGAAAACTATAACCAAAGACTCATAACTTCCAATTTCTTATTTTCAGGTCTTCCTCTCTACCATCGCGCACTTCTTCTTTCGACATTCCTAATTCTTGTACTTATTTCTTTTTATGGTCCGCAGGAGCCCCAATCCTAGTCTATATGACAAACGCATTTAAATTTCCAGAAATATGTAACAGACATTATTAATTTTTGATAAATTTCAAAGAAAACTGATTCGAAATAACTTTATTGTATGCTAAATTTTGGGTGTCCAAGAACCTTTCTTGTTTGTTCCGAAGAAAACTAATTCGGGAATGCTACATTTTTTGTGTCCTATTGTACTATTATATTGTTTTAAAGAAAACTAATTTGGAAATGCTAATTTTTTTGCGTTTTTGTCCACAAACCTATGTAACAGACGTTATTACTATTCTATTGTATGCTACATTTTTTTTGTCCAGGGACCTTTTAAATGTTCTTGTAACAACTTTCTTACTAGGAACCTTATTATTATTGTACACTAATTTTTTTTGACCAGGCTCCTTTTATAGTAAGTATAAAACACATCGGCTTCATAGTAAGTCTATACTGGCATCTTGTTTTCTTTATCAATCCAGTTTAACTCTATACTGTCATCTTGTTTTCTTTATCAATCCAGTTTTCGGCTTCATAGTAAGTCTATACTAGCATCTTGTTTTCTTTATCAATCCAGTTTAACTCTATAATGTCATCTTGTTTTCTTTATCAATCCAGTTATTACCTCTTTAAATAGAAAACTGTAACCAAAGACTCATAACTTCCAATTTCTTCTTTTCAGGTCTTCCTCTCTACCGTCGTGCACTTCTTCTTTTGACATTCCTAATTCTTGTAATTATTTCTTTTTATGGTACGCGGGAGCCCCAATCCCAGTCTATATGACAAACGCATTTAAATTTCCAGAATTATGTAACAGACATTATTATTTTTTGATAAATTTCAAAGAACACTGATTCAGAATGCCTTTATTGTATGCTAAATTTTGGGTGTCCAGGAACCTTTCTTGTTTGTTCCAAAGAAAACTAATTCGGGAATGCTACATTTTTTTGTGTCCTATTGTATGCTAATTTTTTTTTGCTCGGGAACCTTTGTTGATATAACAGACGTGACTACTTTCAAAGAAAACTAATTCAGTAATGCCTTTGTTGCACGACGTTGTTACTATTCTATTGTTTTAAAGAAAACTAATTTGGAAATGTAATTTTTTTTTGTTTTTTTCCATGAACCTATGTAACAGACGTTATTACTATTCTATTGTATGCTACATTTTTTTTTTGTCCAGGAACCTTTTAAATGTTCTTGTAACAAACGTTCTTACTAGGAACCTTATTAGTATTGTACACTAAATTTTTTTGGTCCAGGCTCCTTTTAAATCTTTCCTGTACTATCAAACTTAGATACTAGGAACCTTTGTTGATGTACCAGACATTAATACTTTTTGATAAATTTCAAATTAAACTAATTCGGGAATACTAAATTCTGCATGGATACCACATATACTTCAACTTCCTACCCACGTGTTTGTACTCGGTCGCATTTATTACCATTCCAACCTGGCAGGGACTACGTTGTCATGCAACACTTGTTCTTTTTGCTATACCTTGTTGTTTTGATAATCTTTTTGTAATATATTATATAGATTACTTATCTTAAAAAAATAAATTTTTTAAAGGCACCTTTAAATACTGTTTTTATTTTTTCCCTTTTATTTTAAAAACTTCAAATACTCTTATGTAACTTCAATTACTCAATAATAAGTCACCTTTTTACACTTTGTGGTAACTTATACTTGTAAAGTTATGGAGATGCACCTTTTACTCCTCCTAAATTCTTGGTAATTGTTGGTAAACTAAGTATTACACCTTTGTATTTAATAGTTTGACTTTATAATTTTCTTATGTAACTTTTATATTGAAACACTTTGATTTTATTTATTTTTTCCTTTTATTCATAAATCAGTTACATACTTATTTTGAATTTGCAGTGCAATATCTTCAACTAAATTCTGAGTTTTTATATGGCCAAAGGCTTGAGTTGGTCAAATACCTCGACTTCAGAGAAACTCTGGGAAAAAAAATGTTGGTCAACAGTCGGTAATCAACGGAAAGCCCGAGAAGGGGCTCTGATACCAAATGAGGCGAACAAAGTTCGTCATGCACAAATAATATAAAATATGGAGAATATAGTCATGTCCTTTGAGACATGTCTTTCACTATTAATAATTATTATTTAGTAATTATTATGTTATTAATATATATATATTCATAACACACATCTCTAGTGTCCCTAGCCTTACAGTAGTCCCTATACTTTTCAATGAAGGTTTGCTTTATTTATTCCCAACTCTTAATGTCGTTTCCTTCCAGACTCATGAACCACCTCAAGGTTGATTCCTTCAATGTAGAGGAAAATAGCTTGAACTTATGATCATCATATGCATAATCATAAGTCTTGCAAACAACTTCAAACACAAAAAGGAAAGTGTCAAGGTCCTCTGAAGTAAGGCCATGAAAGTGAGGAAGAGCAGAAGAATTGGTATTCTTCATTTGTATTTCTCCATTGTTTTCCCGAATAGGGAACTCAAAGATTTCAGATCGTTACTCTCAATCTTCAATCACATTCAAAACATGTATTTTAAGTTATAGAAGATGGTCATATCATCCACAAAATGGGCCTCAAATTCCCCCAATTAGGAATCCCATCAATCAATAACAAAGAATTAATTCACTTAGCTAAAGATTACCTACTTTAGAGTCATTAATAGCTCATTGAGAATAATATACAACTGAAACTGAAAGCTACAACCTCGTATCCAAACTGACCTAACCTAACCAAAACAAGAAGATCATAGAATTGATTGAAGCAAATATAAGATGATATTCTAGAAATAATTCACAAAAATATTCTTACATAAACTTCAAATTACAAACGACAAGTTGAGGATAGCCTAAAAGCACAACAGAAAGTAATAATCCCACACTCCAACCTGCCAAAATACCGAAGCCAGAGAAAGAATAAATAAATTCTAGGTTGTGAGAGTAATCTACAACAAAAAGATACAATTCCCACAGTGTTCTAGCCTGCCAATGAACAACAAGAATAATTTGTAACCAATTCACAACACATCATAAATATCCAATAGTAATCTTGGCCAGTAATGTATTCTCTCATTAAGAAATTAAAGGTAAATTGCAACAAAAAGGGAGAACCAATAGTGGTCTCTCCTCGAAGCAAAATAGTTCCCATTCTCCCAAGGGAAAAAATGCCCTATTACTTTTGATTTCCATACATTTATAGAGCTCCCAATTAATAACCTCATTTTCTTGGCTTTCGAAGCAATTTAGATTTTTTTGGGAAAAAAATTGCACCACTTTTTGTTTTAAAATATTACATTATTTTAATGTGGTGAGCCCATATGTCTTAATTAATACATTGTTTTTTTGTTTTTGTAAGTCCCCTTTAAACAATTGGGTATTTCCCCTAGGCCCTCTCAAAGGGTTTTCAAGGCTTTAATTATGCTTGACATTCTCTTGTTAGATTAAAATAAAGTAAGTACTTCTCCTTTAAAGTGATGGTAAAACATGTCCTTTGATGTTTTGTTTGGTCTTTCCAAAATTTAGTGTCATTCAAACTTTGACCTCTTGTCTTTGCTATGGTGAATTACCTAATGTCAATAAGTCGTGTCTTCAATTCACGTATCCAACATATTAATTAGCCTTTGTATGAAATAATGTTACTACTTGTTAATTAGTAAGTGTTAGTACGAATAATGAAAGTGATCAGCAAAAACTTTTAACCTTTGTATCAAAATAATGTTACTACTTTTGAACTAATAAAATTTAAAAATAATGTTACTACTCTTTAATTAATAAAATCAAAAAGTAATTTCACTATTTATTAATTAATAAAATTTATAATGTTAATACAAATAATCTGATTAGCCCTTTTGAATAGTCCACATCATTTAAGTGACATAGATAAGTAGTAAAATTTGAATATTGTGTTATTCATTATTAATGCATGTTATCATGTAAAACTAAACATTTTGAAATTTACTTAACCTAATCATTTTGAACTTTACTCAACCTAATGCATATGGCATAATCTCTAAATCCAATCTATATTATACTTATGATGTCATTGGTTCTATGAATGAAGTGTGTTGGCTATGTTAATGGCTATTTTGAAAGTCTGGAACTTCATATTATAAACATCAATGAAAAGCACACTTATTTCCATTGGAGGAATAAACCTCTATGTCAAACCCATAAGCTATATTTGGAGCGATGGTGGATTCAAACGATAATCCCAAAGACATTGGCAAAAATTTAAGTATGTAATCTAGTTGTAGAATTTTTTCTTTAATTCCAAAGTTTTAAAAGTTGGTTTTTTAAATAAATCCCGCCAAACTTTGCATAAACTTTTGAAAACTCTTAACGCAGTGCTGGGATATGAGCTGGCAAAGTGTGCAGTGAATTTTGGCAACTTCAGAAATTACAAGTCCGCAAGGCTTAGGCCACTTTTGAAGTGGACTTTTGAGAGAGCCCTGCAAAGCTTGGGGAGGAGTTTGGAAATTCCAAAGGATCAGTTTTTAATTGAGCCCATGAAAGTTTAGAGGCTAGGAAAAAAATATTGAAATATTACCGTGGAAATTTGAATATGAAATACTGAGTTTGGATATGGGCCTGCAAAGCATTAAGTAGATATTGAGAAACTTTCTTTTAACGAAATTTCAATAGAATGCCCACAATACTTAAGAAGAGTGTAAGAAGTGCAAAGATTAGAAACTTAAAAAATATTGGCACAAGAGTTTAGAAATATAAACTTTTAAAACTCCATTGGATTATGTTYARAGGTTGGTCCTCAAATATTTTGAAAACTCGATGTAACTGTAAAACATTAATTTCGAGAAAAGTTGTTCCATAGACGAAACATTAATTTTGAAAAATCTCATTAATTTTGAAAAATCTCACTGGAAAGATAAAGCATTATTTTTTTTAAATCTTACAGCAAAGGTAAAACATTAATTTTGAAAAATCCATGTCAAAGGTAAAAAGTATTACGTTGACCTTTAAAATTCCATCAATTATGCTTAAAAGTTGGTTTGCAAATATTTGGAAAAATCGCTCCAAAGTTAAAAGAATTAATTTAAAAAAACTCACCCCAGTTTTGTTTTAAGAAAATCACAAGTTTTAGAAAAGAAAATTTTCATGAAGGTTAAAAACATGAATTTTGAAATGTTATGAAAAAAGTTTAGAAACTAAGATATAAGGAAAAAATCTAATTTTTAATTGAATAAAGGTTAAGTAAGTGCTTTATGTAATTATGAATTTTTTAATAAAATGTTTAAGTAAAAATTCTTTAAATCTTCTTTGAAAATTGTCAAACTTAAAGTTGGTTTATACATAGACTTTGGGGTTATTTAATTTATGATGATGATAACTTTTTCATATAAATTTTGATGAAGAAATCATTTTTTACAATGTGAAGTCAATGGAAAGAAAATTCTAACTAGTGGTTCCAAACCCATCTTTAAGGTGTTCATAATAGATAAAGTACAATGTGTTTAATTGGCAAGGGAATCAAACTACATCTTTTCATAGTTGTGGATGTCATAATTGGATTCTCAAAGTTACATTGAGTTCATATTCCATGAAGACTTATAGGTAGCATGTTTCAGAGGTTATATTGTCATATTTGGTCGAGAGAGAAAAATGTGCTAAAACATCTTTTAATGAAAGTATGAACCTTGTTCAAAACATTGCTTTGCTCAAATTAAATTCCATTAACTCATCTTACATCTTTGTTATTCATGATCTCTTAATCATGTGTATTTGTTGAAGTCCTCTTGGATCCCATATCTTATGTTGTTGCTCACTTGCATTGTTGCCTTGTTGATGTATGCAACCTCCAGGATCCCATACTTTGATTGTTGTTTTCCAAGTACCTTGTTGATATAGTCCTTTTTAGCCAACTGCAATATGTGGTTGACTGTCATTTTTATCCCATGGTATCCCTATCTGGACTTCTTCATCATCAGTTTCCACAATCCATCAATCTCAATGTCCATCTATGTCATGTGTTGGCTTTGTTCTTCATATGGACTCCATATATCTATTGCCAACTCCTTGGTCTTCATATCTTTGATGTCCTTGTACCCATGGGAATATTCTTCAAAGACTACATTGTTCTACTGTGGCAGAAATCCACCTTCCTTAGACAACTATGCATCCTTTGGTTGCCTATAATTAACATACTCAGACAAACAATTAGTTTGAAAAACTAATAACTCTTCTCTTGATGCCTCAACTTCTTCTCTCATATCAGGTATCATTGAATACTCTGTGACTGCAATAGTTATACATTCTTCTTCAATCTTGGGATTGACCAACCACTCTTCCAACAATCTTAATTATCCATCATAATTTGTCAGCATTGTATTTGAATGTTTCTTTTCAACTTCTTCCTTTTCCTTGTGGTTGTCTTAATAACCTTCATACACACACCAATGATTAGTTTCAAATCCATGAGACTCTTGGGTCTCTCATGGCATCATCTCCTTGTGTTGGTTTGAGCACCTCAAAAGGATTTCCTTTTCAACATTTGTTTCATTTACAAGTTGTGTATAGTCTTCCCCTTGACTTATTTTATGAGATGACATGATCTCATCTTCCTTCATAACATAATTTGGATTATGTTATGCCTCTATGCCTTTAGAAAGCATATTGCCATCTTCATTGATCTTTATGACAATTTCATGTGATTGTCCTACTTCATTCTTTGCACAACCTATAAACATACACAAATCATTAGATTTAAAAAGATAAGACTATCTAGCCTCACTTGAGGCCTCTGTCATCATCCTCACATGTCGATCTAAACTTTCCCAACATTCCATGAGACTCTTAACAAGTATCTTTTCAGCATCTCCATCATCTTCTTCTCCAAGTAATGATCCTTTCTCTGGCTCACAAATGTGAACTTCCTCTTCTGTCACTGAGCTCTTTCTAAACTCAACTGCTCCGAGTTTCCTTGCCTTCAATGAAGCATTCAATATGGGCCTCCTCTTCTTCCTCATATTTTCCTCTTTCCTGAGGAAAACATTCATTTTGTGCATCAATTTCTTCATACACAAAGGTATAATAGGCCACTTGACCTTCTTCTTCACATTCCAACCCCATCTTTGGTCTTCATCATTTTCCTATAGCAGCTCCAAAATTATACTAAGTCTTTCCTTTACCTCAGTAAATTCCCTGTCAAACTCTTCTTGACTCATCTTTCTCCCAATTGATTTGGCATCATCTTTCCTCTTGTTGTGGCTTCTCTCTAAACCCATGAAATGACCATCAATAGAAATATTCAGTTCCTCCATTTTGTGAACTTATTCTTGTCCATTGTGTGTTGCATCAAGCCTCCTCTGTAGCAAGTCTTCTCTCCCTGTCACTCAATACCTCATCAAGATTTCTCCTAAGCGTGACCTCTTGGTATCACTGGTTCTCTCCACTGGAACCTTCTGAGCATCCTCTTTTCTTCTCTGGCTTTGCATCTACTCACACTCTATTGAGAACTTATATTGTTCCCCTTACTTCCAATCCTCAGTTGGAAGTGTTTGCAACATCCCTTACTTCAAGGCTCTTTCTTCCACAAGCTTATCCTTTCTATTCTCTTTGTCACAACTCTATTGATTGTAAGGGATGTTAATCATTACCCTTTCTCCTTCTGTTTCTACTTGAAAACATAAATGTTTCTTAACCAAAGTTAAATCATAAGACATCAATCAATACCTACAAGATCTATTTTGAGATCTTGTCTCTTCAACATTCAACTTCGGTCCTTGGTTGGAATGACCTCAATTATTCAACCATTCACTAATGCAATTGAATATCCAATTCCTTTTTCTGCCAACTCTATTCATTTAATGTATTCGATCTTCATTTTTCTATCTATGATACCAAAAATGATGACCTCGCGGCCTAAAAAACCACATATGCAGAGTATGGATTAACTCTGCTGCAACTACAAAATTTGGGCTACTGTCAAAACTTCTTTTGGGCCCAAATTTTCCCTTTAACAGAGTTTTGGTTTTACTTTGTTAATGTACCATTCCACCGATGTAAATGTTTGAACAGGCGTTAAAACCTTTTCCATGCATGCAACCAAATTCTATAATCAAGCGCTTATTGCAATTAGTGCAAACACCTCACAAGACAAGCGCCAATTTTCCATAGGACCAAATGCCACGACCAAGCGCTTAAGACATTGGACTTTTAACTCTCTGCAAGCCATTGGAGGACTTCTTTCTATTGGAATTCTCTATCGGACCCTACTCATGTGGGCCTCTCCGACAATTCAACTCCGATGAACTTGCTTCAATAAAAGTCCACCATGTTCCTCCTTCTGGATCATTGATCTAACTCCCTCTGAGTAGATCGTCATTGTTCATCTAGAAACTCTAAATCAATCGCTCTGACAAGTTGTAACCATGTCAACAAATCACACCAATAAAACACTGCCATGTGTTCCTTCTAGATCCAACGATCTAGATTACTCTGAATCGATCTCCATCATTGGTCGGATTTTTCCTCTACTGAGAATTTAGACCATTCTATCACTCTGATAGCTAGCTCCAATCACACACCACCATGTGTTTGCCTCTTAATCCTTGATATGGTTGCTCTGAACAGATCAACATTGTTGTTCGGGGTCTCACTTCCACTGAGTCTTTTCATCATCACTACCTCTGATAGTCCTCAGACTATTGCCCCGCCGTTAATCTTCTCTATCGATCTATCTTAATCATTGATCAAACGATCGTCCATCGGAGTATTCCTCCAACTTTGTCCTATGAAAATATAGACTCTGATACACTTAAAAAAAAAATCCATCGATCTATGATGATCAAGGGTAATGATCGCTTATGGGCTTTCGAGAGGTTGTAATTTTTAGCCCTTTATCCTTCTAGTGATCAACGGTGATCCTTTAATTAAATGATTCGATCTAATGGCATGGATCTCAAGACAAATCCAAGGCCACAATTAATTACTTGTCTTGATCCAACGACCATTGTTCCTCGATGCCTACAAGGAGATTTGAACTATTTTCATCGAAAGTATGGACTCGACCTTCGATTCACTTTCACAAAGAACACAATTTAAATCTTATTCAACCTCAATTCCACTCCAATTTAACTCTGAACTCGGTCCCAATTGATCTTGTTGGGTTCATCGATCCTTCATTCTCTGAGTTGAGGGTTTTTTATACATCTTAAACCCCAAAACTTGCAAACGCAACTCTGAAGTGTCTGATTTGGATTTCAATCACTTAACACATCGTCCAATGATACAAAGTGACGCCAATAAACACAAAGATCTATATTAATGAATCTTTGTACACAATTTACACAAGGCATTCAACCTTCTTGGTCTGATTTACATTCAATTGGCCTCTACTTGGCCTTTTGGACACACTTGGCCTTTTCCTCGCACTCTTCGTATCTTCTCTCTGTCTAATTTGTCCATCTTCTCTTCCTCTTCAATGCATGTAGGCTCATATAGTTAAAGAAGGTATATGAACTTTCAATTAGTTCAGATCATACTCATACTCCACAAAATATGCAACCTAATTCTAAGATCCCTTAGATCCACGATATACTCAACTATTTCCAAAATCTCTCTTTATTCCTAAGTTCTCTCTAGGGTCTCCATTCCTTCGAGATCTAATTAACCAAGGAAGATTCAATTAGATTCAAATAAATCTCATTTTAACAAAGCCTATCTTATACAAGACTTCTAGAACTCAAATAAAACATAGAATTTACTATAATTTTAAGCTTAGGGAACCCACTCCCTTAGTAACTCAAAGACCCCCTAGGCCTAATCAACAAGGTTAATTTTGGAGGGAAAATGATCATGCATCAGTTATATAGTATTTTGATACGTTGACTAGCATTGGCCTAATTCATCACCATATGAAATATTTTAATCCGTGAAAATGGTCAACTGACATTTGAAACACCTAATACCAAACACCTAGCAAAGTTGTCAACTCTTCCTTAAACATGATTTTGAGTTAGCCAGAGATGCAATATAGCTTCAATAATATTATATAATGTTACACATACTCTTACTCAAGTCAGAGCCAAATAAATCCAAGTGGCACAAAAACAAGAATTTAGATGCATGCAATGCGATAAATGTGAAATAGAGAAAGATGAAGCCAGCAATTTTTTGAAAATGCAATTAAAAACAAGTCTTTTAACTTGTGCATTAAAGTAGATAAATCAAATGTATAACCTCAAATGAGTACCTGAGACAACGACCAGATGAAAAAGGTCTAATTAAATTTCTGAAAGAGGGTGGGGGGCAAGGGTCCCAAGTCAGTTAACTTGGGGTGTGTTGAGTCCTCAACAAATTCCTAGAGAAATCGTTTCAAGGTTATGTGGATGAGATATTCATATAATATATTGAGTCCAACATCAAGGAATGACTCTTTGATCTCTTTAACTCGATCAATGTAATACAAGACACTCTAATTCCCCCTCATCCATCTTCCAGGAATTCAACTTACTTTTGAGAAGCATCCACCTCAATATGAATTTCAACTTGTCACACAACTCTTAAGTGGTCTTGTAACTCCTTGTATGCAATAGAAATCAAAATTTCAAGTTGGCTTGTATGTTCATCTAAGCATTGACATCCTTCTTCTCCATCAAACTTAGTACCATGGTGTTAGAAATAATAGGTGTTCTCCTTTAACCATAGACAATATAGCAATATTTTCACCCAACCATAGGTCGAAGCCACCCCCGAGCACCTTAACCTTGATAGAGAATAATTTTGGAAGCAAGCCCTATGCCTAATATCCAATAAATGTAGTGTACCTCTCTCCAGAGCTAGCACACAAGGCAAAAATTCCAAACCATAACCAATAGAAATTCCAAGCCTAAACTGAGAATACAAGTTGCAGTAGTTCCAGCTGCAGCTACTCTCCACACTTACGCACTTACTCAATTTTTGCAGTGTGCACTCTTACATTTCTGCAGTTGTGATCTGTGTGTGTCAAATGATCTCTAGCATCCTATATTTATACTGCTCATCCTTAGCTGTCTGGGCCGACTTCTCATTCTAGAGGCTAAAAAATCAATTTTAAATACTTCCTTTAGACGACTTGTCTTCTAAGGTTATGTCCAATGCTTTAGGGTTTCTTCTTGCTTCTCGAAATTCTATTCTTGTCAAGGTTACACGTGGAGGTTAATACCTCCTGTAGCTACCATAATATCAACACTCCCCCCTAGATAGGGAGGTATTGAAAGCAATGGTATTGAGCACAAACATATCATTCAATCGGTAGCATCATCATAGCCATACATGTTATCTCATGATTATATCACGAGCACCATCATCATTGTAAGTGTCATCTGATAGCATCAACTGCATCATCTCTCGAATCCATACTCTAGATGAGTAATCAAGCATGATGTTGAATAAGTCACTCAATCCATATAGTGATACAAGAACCATTATTCTAATCCGTACATATGTCCTAGAAGAATAACTATTCCAACAGATGTTGGAAGCCACGCCATGGGATACAAGGACTATTCTTGGTATAGTACTCAGGCAGTCCTCTTTGCTTGGTATGGTGAAAATCGTTACCAAGATCCTACAGGAGGAGGAACCTCCATCCCTACTATCGCTAAGCCGGAAGAAAGG
The DNA here is from genome assembly GCA_009831015.1 of Picea engelmannii. Taxonomy (NCBI): domain Eukaryota; kingdom Viridiplantae; phylum Streptophyta; class Pinopsida; order Pinales; family Pinaceae; genus Picea; species Picea engelmannii. Next base: position 37,762 of record ML783201.1, on the reverse strand, counting down.
ATTCTATCTCAGAGCATCACGGTCTAGCTCAGTGGTGGCTAGTGGTAAATACATTAGGAGTGACTGAGCCTATGGTTGGGTGGAAACAAGCACCCCTTTCAACAGTCGCTTCATGCTATCTGGTTCTGATAAGTATTTTCCTACTTTATGTATTGAACTGAAATAATGGATGAATGCATGGGTTTATATATATGTGTGTATCTATAAATGGTTTATGTGTGGAATGGTCATGATATGTATATGCATTCATCTCCTTGTGAACTTATGCTTCTGACTGATAATCTGTATGCCCCATCTTAGCTCTTGAGGCTTCTTGGGACATAAGCTTGTAAGATGACCGATATAGGAGATATCGTGTAAATCTGAACATGTCCATCTGAATAGGATACCTCTTTCAGACTCCTTGTTGTGCGACCAGGAATTTAGGCCCAAGTCCTTAACCATATCATGATAAAGTTCAAGAAGGATAGTGAGGTTCAAGCCTTGAAAGGGGAGATCTCTTCGTTTGGAAGACGAGAGGACGAGATCCATTCGGGAAGACCCATATGATCAATACTTAGGAACCTTAGACTAAGCCTAAGGAAGCTAAGTCCTCCTGGCTTCAGAGCTCCGGAAGTCCGGGACTTCGTAGTATGGTTGACCTTACCAGCCTTATACTGGCCGAAGGTAACCGGGATACTTGGTTACCGACAAGTTGACCGGCAATGAATGGTTTCCCTAGTGGTTAGGTGAACCTATCTCACCGTCTAAACCGATATCCAACTCCCCATCGCAAAGTATCGCGATCCACCGATCGAGAATATACGGAGATCCCCTCAGTCGTTGGATCTACAACGAGAAGACTTCAACGGGGTTATACTTTGGGACGATAGAGATGCTATAGCATCAAACTCCCTGAACGTCGAAGTTATAAAGTAACGAAGGTCGTTGATCCAAGGGTTACGTGTATGTACCTTGGCCGCAAGATCGGAGGCCATAAAAGACGATCAGACCGGAGTGACGTGGCGCAGTGACGCCATCCATGGGGACATGGACCCAAGTTTGACATGCCATGTGTCACTTCGATTCATGCATATCACATACCCTATAGACCCTTTGGAATGTGACACGTGTCATCCTAGATGAGGACACATGTCACCCCTGACCTTCTATGTGTCATCCCCTGGTACATGCCCAGCTAGCCAAAGTGGTTGAGGAAGTGACCATAACTTCAGGAGTTGATCCTAGTCATTGACATCGAGAGACACTTGGCACCAGATCCTGTACTCCGGAGGAGAGTCACTCCTGAGGACTTGAAGCTTGGTGCTTTGAAAATCCCCGAAGCTCGGAGTAACAAAGAGAATATCAATCGTTCGTCATTTGGGGATGCATGGCGGGCAATCTGCTACTTCAGAGGATAGCCACTTCGAAGAAAAGTGGAACAAGAACTCCTGAAGGCTCAGAGGTCGGAGGTCGGAGTTCATCTGAGTTGTCGATATTAGAGGATAGGTGTCAGGAGATATGACACTCTGGAAGGATTGCCCTTCATAGGTTTGGGTTTGTGAGTTCTTTGGAATTTTTCGAAGTGCGTAGTTCTGAATTAAGCGTGGTCTATTGATCTTGAAAGAAAACAGGGACCGTTGATTTTCGTAAGCATACCCCAAATCCGTTGATTTGACAGTTCGAAAGATTTATGGTGCCATTAGTTGAAAACGCTCGAAGCTCGAAGCTTCAAAGCATCGAAATAGGCACATGTTGTCTTGGTGTTTGTTCATATCCCGTAGTCGTATGCGATTGTAGTCGGAGGGAATAGGTTAGGCCAGGAATTCAAATCAGAAGGTCAAACGTTGAATTCCCCATTAGCTTGTGAGTTAGCCGAGGACCAAGTCCAGTCGTTGGGTTGGTTGGTGGATGGCCTTCTGCCATAGAATTAGGAATGTTGGAAGTTTCTGGATATCGGATAACTCGGGGAGAAGCATATTGAGTCGGATCCACGTAGAAGCCCCATGGTCCCGACCAATGAACACCCGAGGAACTTGGGAGAGCCGGTTCTTAGCTCGATTTTAAGTATGGAGACCGTGGATGGAAAGCCCTGGATGAGAAGAATGGGATAGAGACCATGAATGGAGGATTTGATTTCTTAAGAAGAACGAAATTTTGATGCCCCACCATGGGTGTGTTACAAATTGGTATCAGAGCATGGTTACAACACTTGGCCTGCTTGGGCTCATGGACTAGTCGCTTAAAAACCATGTTTAAAGAACTCTTAAGGGTGACACCCTACCTTACCTCTTTCCTAAAGAGTCTGGTTAATATTTTACTAAAGAAAAGAATGAAAACTTTCTATTGTGTGTGTGTATTTAAAAAATATGAATTGTGTGTTGTTCATGAACTAGTAGATTGTTAGCTAACAACAAGTGTTTTTTCAGCACTCAAGAAGTCAGTAAATCATGGGAAACTACAAGCATAAAGGATGGTGACGCACCATGAGGTGGGGGATGGCTCCCACAATAGAGATGAAGATTTTGATGAGAGGAGGGCGATGGAGACCCCTCCAGATCTGGCTAAAACTATAAGAAGCTTGATGGTTGAATTATAGAGTTGCAAGGCCGACAACAAAATATTGATAAAGGAGAAATAAAAACAAACATAAATTAATGCAGTCTTGTTGCTGAGCTTATCCAACATACAAAGGAAGTTATAGCATGGACCCGCAACCAATCAGGTGGACCGAAGACATACGAAGAGAAATCAAAGTCCACTCGAGATACAAAAGCATGGTCCCATAAGTGGCCACACTAGGAGGAGTACCTAGAGGAAGGTCCAACCTAGAGACAAGGGACACTCATCGGGAGAGTCCTCTGGAAAGGAAACTGACAACTCTAAGGGATCCTCTAGTAGCAAAGCTAGCTCATATTCTCAAATGAAAGGAAAGAAATGGAAGCATTCCAAAGGTCGTGATCCTGAAGAGTTCAAGAAAGCCAAACCACCCTCTTTCGATGGAGAGATTAAGAAAGGGGATGAAGAAAAAGCTTGGCTTCTTAGTTTAAAGAAGTACTTTATAGTCCATGACTACTCTAAAAACTTGAAGGCTAGAATAGTCATCTTCAACCTGAATGGAAAGTCTTCCATTTGGTGGGAAGACCTTAGGAATGTGAAAGGGATACATGAGAAGGACTTATCATGGAAACAATTTGAGGAATACTTCAAGAAGAAGTATCTATCAGAGAAATACTTTGACAGGAATACTAAAGAGTTTTATGAACTCAAGTTGGGACAACTCACCATAGAGGAAAATATAAATAAATTCATTTAGTTGATAAGGTATGTACCCTACATAAAGGATGAAAAAGTAAAAGTGCAGCGATTCATTAGTGGGTTACCTCAGTCCTACCGGAACAAGATTGAGCTCGACGAGTCAAAGACCTTAGAAGATACTATCTGGAAGGCAAGGTATTGTTATGAATAGTTTGGGAATCAGACAAAACCTCACGAGGACTGGAAGAAGAAGAATGGTTCGAGATTCAAGAAGAAGGAATTTAAATCCTCGAGATTTAAGAACTATGGGAAGAACTCTAGGATGAGCCTTCCTACTAAAAGTGTGTATTAGCAGAATTTCCCCTACCAAAGTGAAAATAATTTTTTTGGATCAACCTTAGGAAAGATTGATAACCCAAAGAAAGAACCCTTGAAATGTTGGGGTTGTGGAGAAGAGCAGTGGTTGAGGGATTGTCCAGACAGACAGCAGAACAGTAGGAGAGTCTACAATATCCAAGAAGCTACCATAGTCAATGATGTGGCTAGGAGCATGCCACGGATTTATGCAGCCTTGGATAATAAACAAGTCGACCGCCAAGCTTCAATGGTGGATATGGAAGGTATGATCGCCAACCATTTGGTTTCTATTTTAATTGACCCAGGTTCTAATTTGAGTTATGTAGCGCCTCACACTGTTGATAAGTGTAAATTGCAACCAGTTAGGCATGTTAAGCCATGGTTGGTGCAACTAGCCACTGGCACCAAAAGAAAATTAGCAGAGGTCATACCAACTTGCCAATTCATTATGGATGGATTGTCCACCCAAGCGACCCTTAACATACTTCTCCTAGGATCTTATGACCTATTGATTGGTATGGATTGGTTAGTTTCTTATAAAAATAAGTTGGATTGTTACCATAAAACTTTATAATGTGTAAATAAAGAAGGGAGAAAGATAACCCTCCAAGGGATTCAGAAGCATGTCTCAGTGAGACGAATATCAGCCCTTCAAATGAAAAATTATTGCAGAAAGGGATGTCCTCTATATGCAATACATGTGTTGGAATCTGTTGAGGATGACAAATCGAACCTAGAGGACCACCCCATATTAAGAGAGTATAGAGAAGTGTTTCTAGAAGAGATATCGGATCTACCTCTGAGAAGAGACATTGACTTCTCGGTAGAACTTGCACCAGGAGTGGTGTCAGTGTCTAGGACACCCTGTAGGATGAGTACACCCGAGCTAGTTGAGCTCAAGCTACAGCTAAAGGAAATGATGGAAAAATGCTACATCTGACCCAGTGTGTCTCCATGGGGAGCACCAGCCTTGTTTTTGAAACAGAAAGATGTCACACTCTGACTGTGCATAGATTATAGACAACTCAATAAGACAACCATAAATAACAAGTACCCCTTACCAAGAATCGATGACTTGTTCAACCAATTAGGGGGTGATTCCATTTTCTCAAAGATTGACTTAATGTATGGATACCATCAAGTTCGAATAAAGGATGAAGAAATCCACAAAACAACCTTCAAGACCAGATATGGTCACTATGAATTTGTGGTGGTGTCATTTGGATTAACCAATGCCCCCGCCACTTTTATGTGCTTGATGAATAATGTACTCAGGAAATTCCTAGACAGATTTGTATTGGTTTTCATTGATGATATCCTATTCTAATCCAAGAACATAGAGGAGCATGAAGAACATATTATACGTGTACTTCAAGTACTAAGAGAGCATCAACTCTACGCTAAGTTTAGCAAGTGTGACTTTTTCCAGAAGCATGTCCATTACTTAGGCCATGTTATTTCTAAAGAAGGAGTGGTAGTAGACCCTGAAAAGATCGAATATATTATGGGATGGCATGCCCCAAAGGATGTATCTGATATCAGATCCTTTATGGGATTAGCAAGATACTATAGAAGGTTCATAAAATGATTTTCCAAGATTGGTTTTCCAATCACTGCCCTTCAAAAAAGGGAGTTAAATTCACTTGGACATCAGAATTTGAAGAAATGTTTTAGGAACTGAAATACCTTCTTACCCATGCACCTCTGTTGAAGATTGCAGACCTTGATAATGACATCCTCGTGTGTATAGGCGCCTGCAAGGAAGGACTCGGAGGATTCCTTATGTAAGAAGGACATGTAATTTTCTACGAATCCATAAAATTGAATGAGCATGAAATCAATTATGTGACCCATGATCTAGAGTTGGTTGTCATAATGCATGCTTTAAAAATGTGGAGGCATTACCTCCTGGGTAGGAGATTTGTACTTATGACAGACCACTATGGGTTGAGGCGCATGTTTGATCAAACAAAACTCAATGCTAGACGTGTAATTTTCTACGAATCCATAAAATTGAATGAGCATGAAATCAATTATGTGACCCATGATCTAGAGTTGGTTGTCATAATGCATGCTTTAAAAATGTGGAGGCATCACCTCCTGGGTAGGATATTTGTACTTATGACAGAACACTATGGGTTGAGGCGCATGTTTGATCAAACAAAACTCAATGCTAGACAATCTAGGTGGATGGCTCTCCTTAGTGAGTTTGATTTCGAAATCAAACACATCAAAGGAAAGGAAAATAGAGTGGTTGATTCCTTTAGTAGAAGTGTGAAAATGATTCACTTGGCAATGGTAAGCACCTGTGTAATGGATGTTAGGAAAAGAGTCATGGATGCACAATAAACATATGCATTCTTCAAGACCATGACCTCATACCTAAGGCAAGAACCTACAGGGATAAAGTATGAAGGCTATCAAATGCTTGATGAAGGCCTGATGAATTAAACAGATTTAATATCCCTAGTTGTGATGACTTGAAGAGGTTCATAATGGACGAACTGCACAAGAGACCATATACTAGTCACCCAGGATATCAAAAAATGATCACGGCCACTAAAAAACAATTCTATTGGCCTGGATTGAAAAAGGACATAGTTGAATATCTAACTAAGTGTCTAGAATGCCAGCAAGTTAAGGCAAAACACCGACACCCAATAGGGTTGCTACAGCCTCTACCAATTCTAAAATGGAAATGGGAAACCATCTCCATGGATTTCATCACCAAATTACCAAAATTGGCCAAGCAGAATGATGTCATCATGGTAGTGGTGGACAAATTGAGCAAGTCTTCTCACTTCATTCCTGTCAAATCGACTTGCAAGGAAATAGATATTGCCAACATCTTCATGAAGGAGATATTCAGACTACATGGCATGCCTAGGGAGATTGTATATGAGAGAGACACAAAATTCATGTCAAGATTTTGGAAATCCTTGATGGTTGGTTTTGAGACTAAATTGTTGTTTAGCACAGCCTATCACCCCCAAACTGATGGACAGATAGAAAGAGTAAGCCAAATATTAGAAGACATGTTAAGGATGCATGTAATGCATCAGCCTAAGAAGTGGGAATACTGCATGCCATTGGTAGAATTTTCCTACAACAACGGTTATCAAGAGTCATTGAAGATGAGCCCTTTTGAAGCCCTCTATGGTAGATAGTGCAAGATTCCAATCAGTTGGAGTAATTCAGTGGAAAGAATTACAACCGACATGCTGAAATAAATGGAACAACAAGTGATTCAGATTAGGAAAAATATAAAAATTGCTCAGGATAGATAGAAGAGTAAGCTGACAAAAAGAGAACTCCCAGAGACTTCAAGCTAGGAGACCATGTCTATCTTAGAGTTAGGCCCAGGAATAATTCCCTGAGAATGAGAGCTTGTGCCAAGCTGGCAACTCGATATTGTGGAACCTTTGAAGTCTTATATAGAGTGGGACATGTAGCTTATAGGCTAGCACTCCCTCCCACGGTAAAGGCACATAATGTTTTCCATGTTTCCTTATTGAAGAAATATGTACATGAGTCTAATCATATAATTGAATGGTATGTGATACAGGTGGAGCCGAAGGGAGAATTCCTGCCAGAACCTCAATGCATACTAGACAGAAAGGAAACCCCACTCAGGAACTGAACCATTGCATAGGTCAAGGTGCAGTGGAAACACTTTGGCCCGAATGAGGCTACGTGGGAAATGGAGGATGCCATGAAACATGCATATCCATTTTTGTTTACTTCTGTATATACAAAGCATGTTGACAGATAGAACATCGAGGACGATGTTCCTTTAAGAGGGAGGGAATTGTAACACCATGTTTCCCCCAGTTTGTAAATATAACTATATTGGCCAAGAGACTATGGAAAAATCAATATGTGTGAATGTTTGATTTGATGGACCTTTGTATAAAAGGTCAATGAATGTAAATTTTGTTATTTACTAGAAAATGAATAAGTGTTGCATGACTGTTGGAAGGGAGTATGCTAAGAGAGACCATGAATACTATGAAAGAGATGGTGAAGGGGACCAGGAATGGTTGCGTTAACCTCCACTAGAACAGTACTTTCTTGGATTTAATTTCTTGGAATCAAAACAACCGTCTGACCCAGAAATGAATTTCAGTCAGGCTGGTAGGTGGGAAGACCTCCAGAAGAGTTAATGAGGGGATGGGGCAGAGCACCCATATATAAGGCTTCCAAACCTGACCACGGACTCAGAATCCAGGCCACATGCAATCTTGTTGAGGAAGGAAAGACAGGAAGGCATGGTGGGCAGAGGAAGAGCAGCGAAGAGTGCAGAGACGAGAGACTAAGCTCTCGAGTTCAAGGAATAACTAAGAAATGAGTGTGTTTTGGTCGTAGGAAATGGATAACAAGGTTATGATACAAGATGATAAACGAGGCTGCTAAGTGACTAAGGAAGTACTCAAGCGATCCTCTTTTCTTGGTATATTGAAAATCGTTTCCAAGATCCTACAGGAGGAGGAGAGTAACCGTTGTCCCTACTGTCATTAAGCTGGAAGAAAGAATTCTATCTCAGAGCATCGTGGTCTAGCTCGGGGGAGACTAGTGGTAAATCTGTTAGGAGTGACTGAGTGTATGTTTGGGTAGAAACGGGCACCCCTTTCAGCAAACGCTTCACATTATCTGGTTTTGATAAGTATTTTCCTAATTTATGTATTGAACTGAAATAATGGATGAATGCATGGGTTTATGTGTGTGTGTGTGTGTGTGTCTATAAATGGTTTTTGTGTGGAATGGTCATGATATGTGTATGCATTCATCTCCTTGTGAACTTATGCTTATGACTGATAGTATGTATGTCCCGGCTTATCTCTTGAGTCTTCTTGGGAAATAAGTGTGTAAGACGACTGAGATAGGAGATATCATGTAAATCTGAACATGTTCGTCTGAATAGGATACCTCTTTCAGAATCCTTGTTGTGTGACCGGTATTTCAAGCCCAAGTCCTTAACCATTTCATGATAAATCTCAGGAAGGATAGAGAGGTTCAAGGCTTGAAAGGGGAGATATATTTGTTTGGAAGACGAGCAGATGAGATCCGTTTGGGAGGACCCATATGATCAATACTTAGGAACCTTAGACTAAGCCTAAGGAAGCTAAGTCCTCCTGGCTTTGTAGCTCCGGAAGTCCAGGACTTCAGAGTATGGTCGACCTTACCAACCTTATACTGGTTCAAGGTAACTGGGAGACTCAGTTACCAGTAAGTTGACCGGCAATTAATGGTTTCCTTAGTGGTTAGGTGAACCTATCTCATCGTCTAAACCAGGATCCAACTCCCTATCGCGAAGTAACGTGAGCCATCGATCGAGAATATATGAAGATCCCCTCAGTCGTTGGATCTACAACGAGAAGACTTCGACGAGGTTCTACTTTGGGAGGATAGAGATGTTATAGCATCAAACTCCCTGAACGTCGAAGTTACAAAGTAACAGAGGTCATTGATCCAAGGGTTACGTGTATGTACCTTGGCCGCAAGATCGGAGGGCATGAAAGATGATTAGACCGGAGTGACATGGCGCAATGACTCCATCCATGGTGATGTGGAACCAAGTTTAATGTGCCACATGTCACCTGGATTCATGCGTATCACATAACCTATAGACCCTTTGGAACATGACACGTGTCATCTCGGATGAGGACACGTGTTGCCCCTGACCCTTCTACGTGTCAGCCCCTGGTATGTGCCCACCTAGCCAAAGTGGTTGAGAAAGTGACCGAAACTGTGGGAATCCATCCTAGCCATTGACATCGGGAGACACTTGGCACCAGATCCTGTACTCCGAAGGAGAGTCACTCCGGAGGACTTGAAGCTTGGTGCTTTGAAAATCCCTGAATCTCGAAGTAATGGAGATAATCTCAATCATCCTTCATTTGGGGACGCGTGGCGGGCAATCTGCTACTTTGGAGGACAACCACTTTAGAGAAAAGTGGAACAAGAACTCCAAAAGGCCCAGAGGTCGGAGTTCACTTGAGTCGTCGATTTCAGAGGACATGTGTTAGGAGATATGACACTCAGGAAGGATTGTCCTTCGGAGTCTTGCGTTTGTGAGTGCTTTGGAATTCGCCGAAACGCAGAGTCCCGAAGTATGTGTGGTTCATTGATCTTGAAATAAAACAGGGAACACTTATTTCCATAAGCATACTCGAAATCCGTCGATTGGGAAGTTTAGAATATTTATGGTGTCATAGGTTGAAAACATCTGGAGCCCGAAGCTCTGAAGCACCGAAATAGGCGCCTTTTGTCTTGGCGTCTTCTCATAGCCTGCAGTCGTATGTGATTGTAGTCAGAGGGAAGAGGCTAGGCTGGGAACTCAAATTAGAAGGTCGAACGTCGAATTCCCCGTTATCCTGTGAGTTAGCTGAGGACCTAGTCCAGTCGCTAGGTTGGTTGGTGGATGGCCTTCCGCCATATAATTAGGAACGCTGGAAGTTCTAGGATATCGGAGAACTCGGGGAGAATCATATTGAGTCGAATCCACGTGGAATCCTCATGGCCCCTACCAATGAACACCTGAGGAACTTGGGAGAGGTATATCTTCCAGCTCTGAGGTTGGTTTTGAGCATGGATACTGTGGCTAGAAATCCATGGACGAGCAGAATGGGATAGAGACCCTGAATGGAGGATTTGATTTATTAAGAAGAATTAAATTTCAACGCCCCAACATGGGTGTGCTACAATAGCCTGCATGGAAATCAGAACAATGTCATTCAATAGAACACAACTGTGTCTATCCATGGTAGTACACAACTACTATCCAGTGGTACACAACCACACCAAGCAACACACGGCTACTTAATTAGTGACACATAGTCACAACAAGTGGAACACATCCACCACAGTGGCATACATATATTGTCTAGATACATACAGTCTCCATAGCAATCATATCATATGATATCAACCTGCATAAAAACAATATCATGATATAAACTGAGTCATCTGGACCATTCTTCCACTCAGATCTGTGAGATGTGGAAGAGCATATTCCCTGAGAATGTAAAACATCATCCATGGGATATCTGGACTATACTTCTAAAGCATAGAAGAATAATTGTCCCTCATTTCTGATCCCGGACCATTCACCTAACTGAGCTATTCCTTTGGCACTAGTCATAGTGCAACCTGGAGAGAATGAGTCTGCCCTAGGGAATGTTTGTCCCTGATTGTTGAACCTGGACCATTCACCTAACTGGGTCATTCCTCTAGAACTAATCATAGTGCAACTTGAATGGAATGAGTCTGCCCTAGGGAATGACTGTCCAGACCATTTCCTAATGGAAATGATTGTCTTGCACCAACCTCCAAAATGGACCATTCTTCAAAACTACTCACAACTATGAACTTTGAAAGAATGATTTCTCGGTGATGCGGAGACTCATGGTGTTGATATGTTACAGAGCTATAAACCACAGGGCATTGTAGTTGACATTCTGATATGGGATCCAGGGATTGGAGTGCTTCGTAGTTCATCATTTGATGGAGTTGAGTTTTGAGTAGAGTGGTTACTTAGGGAGTTGACTGTGATTCCTCGACCATTGATCATTCTACTCATCAAGAGCATCAGGGTGTCATGCATGGTGAGCACTTGGAGATACCACATATTGAGGGGAGTCTACCGTGTGTCACACAGGTGGATATGGGACCTCGGTATCATATGTAGTTAGATTCAGTTATTGCTTGAGGACAAGCAATATTCCGGCAGGGAGGACTGTAATGTCCCCATTTTGGGACATTATAACTTTACAGAGTGTTATGCCTACCAGAGTAGCCAGATAGGGGTGACAAAGAGTTCGAGAGATATTGAGGGGTTTTATTGGGCCTGACTTGCATTGTTCATCATCAGGATCCATTCTTCAGAACTTGGTTTTGGTTTCGTTGCATTCCGACGATTTCCGTAATTTTGAGTTATTATGGGTCATATCTTTATTAATTTCACTAAGAAGGTCATAATGGGCATATTACTTGGAGAAACCTCTTAGTGTAATATCTCATTGAAATCGGGAAGAAGAGCACTACAGGATAAGATGGTGAGAAGTGACTTTCAGTGGCCGAAGAAGCCACAAGGATGGATAAATCACTTTTTAGAGGTAAAATGATTAATTAATTAATTAATTAAGTGATTTAATCAAGGAATAATAAAATAAAGTAAAAGTCACTTGGAGGGAAAAGGTCAACAATGAATTAGGGTTTCATTAGTAAATTAGGGTTTTGGAAAGCTATAAGAGAAGAGTCAGCGACCTAATTCATCATTATGCAGATTATGACTTGTCATTGAATAGAAGAGGTGCATCTCAAGAGAGATAGTTCAATGGACTCCAGGAGGAAGACACCAGTTGGCTGATTTCAGTGTTGAGAGACACACCCTAGTCACCGGTAAGATCATCCAAGTCTTCCATCATTCTTCAGCAGCAGTTACACGGTGTTCAGCAGCAAGGGCGCATTCATCTAGAGTGAGGGCACATCTTCTAAGAGGGTTTTTAGTCGACTTATCCCATCTAGGGAGAATTCTAAGATTTCCCTCTGATTCATTTGAGAGGAGGGAAAGGCACATCTTTTTCCTTGTTCCTCATCAGATTCCGATGGAAGAATCAACTAGGATGCATTTTCCAGACTTGGACGTGTGACACTTTTGGAGGGCGCATTTGGGTTCCAGAGCGAGCATCAGACTAGATTCAGCGAAACCCTTCCAACCCATTTCCCAGTAGACCAAGGCGGTCGTTTTGAGACATATCTCGTCCGATTCCGACGATGGAATCACTAGGATGCATTTTACCAGAAGAAGAGGGGTGCATTCCCCCAAGGGTATCCATCCGGGGTCCAAATTCATCAGCAGAGGGGTCTGCCATATACCAGTACTGAGGACTAGAGCAAGGCGCATCATTTGGGATAGTTTCCAGGCCATTCCGAGAAATATATCTCCCAGGGCGAACTTTCCAGACTTCCAACAGTTACCGTTAGATTGCCATAGTCCCAGTGCATCCATTGATTCTGCAGTGCTCCCATATTCCAGGTATTATATTTTAGTTGCTTATTTTTATTCCGGCTAAGATCCTTTTTCTGTTGATCTAGTCAATTATTGTCAGTTTATTCATCCGCATTCAACCATTTTGTAATCCATAGAGATATCATAATACAAACTTTGTAGTATTTTGTCGTGTTTATTATTTGTATGATCATTTATATGTTGTAAACCATTGATCCTACACACACATTAGCAGTGTTTCCTAAACTAGCCAAGTCAAGAACATTACAGTGGTATCAGAGCTGGTTTTCTTTCCAACCTAAGGGGAAAATCAGATAAGGATCTAGATACATCATTACCAGCGAGTGGATTGACAGGAGCACGGATGGAGCCTACACCCATTAGATGCAGGGAGCGTTGCTACAGTTGCAAAGTGCCTTGGAAGCCAAATCACAGATGTAGGGGTTAAGGGAAGGTGCACATTGTTGAGGTGCACCATGACTGGGAGGATGAGGAGATGCATGTGAATGCAACCATAGATGCCTATTTGGATCATTCCGATAAGACTAGTGACTCTTGCGCATCTGAGGGACAGTTGTATGGACATGATGATAGCGCATATCCTTCATCTTCCCCAGCAGGTAATGTTGAGGATTCAACACTTCAGCATAGCGGTGACACTTGTGAGCATTCATATGTGTTGGCACTTAGACATGATGAGATTAGGTGGTTGGATGACCTATCGATGGGTGTAGACATGGATTCCAGGAATTCATGTATGGAGAATGATGAGCTTCCTATGATGAGTGAGCCACATTTTTCATCTTCTCAGTCACCTATGCTAGCCACGACACATGAGGATATCAATGGCATTCCTAATATGGTAGAGGAGCCTTGTGTGGGGATTGTACACAAGGAACATATGGATCTGCAAACCCATGAGGAGAGGTATGGCTTGGAGATAGTTGAACTTACACATACCTATCAGTATGAGGAGAGTGAATCACCACTCTTGGAGATTCCATTGATGGACCGGGTTGTGGAGACTGACAGCTTGTTGCGACACTTACTCCCAGGATCGATCTACAGTGATGAGGATGCACTCCTTATCGGTCGGAAAGACCATAGCACGTGTTTGGACACATTTGTATGGGATCCAGGCATAGATGATATTAGTAGGGTGAGTACACATGATGATACAACTACCCATACAGGATATGGTGCGATTCAGATAGGGGTCGCAGTTGGTGATGGTGTGCAGTGGCATACAGGAGGACTTAGTAACACAGGGTACAGTGGGAAGTTTAGTGCCTTATATTTTGAGGAGTGTGTTGTTGGGGATTCCATTGTTGACACTAGCAGTGAGGGGCATGAGGTAGCACCTCAATGGAATTGTGACCAGGAGTCACGACACTTGGCAAGATAGTTGAGAGTCAATGAGGACATGATCATGGAAGCCACTAGATGCATTGATGATACACATGCATTGGTGGCAGGTTATTGTTGGAGGGCCTCAATGGAACAGGATAGTTCAGATGGAGGACTTGTCATTGATGACTTCCATACACTCAGGGAGAGAGTGATTGTGATGAGGGCCGACTACCAGCAATTGTTGAGGGATAGGGATTACCTATTGGAGGTTGGCGAGATGTATCACAGGGCACTGAGAGAGCAGGAGGTTGAGGTGGACCGACTCACTCATGAGTTGGTGAGCACACGAAGATTCTTAGAAGGAACACAAACAACCTTTCAAGAATCAAAGTCCAGATCAGAGGAGCTCCTTGAGGAAATTAGACAGAGATCCACTACATCTATTTCAACAGAGAGTCAGATATATCCCTCAACCACATTGCGAGAAGATGTTGGTGGTTTAGCAGTGGAGCACCAGTTGAGGGAGGAGCATGAAGAGTACCCAGGATCACTGATGAGTATGGAGATATATGATCCAGAGATACATGAGGATGTCCATAGGTCACAGGGACCACCCTTCATGAGGGGTGTTGAGACAGTTGAACACACACGTACACATGGGGATTCCAGAACCAGGGGAAGTTTTGAGGACACTTCCATTTGTGTTCCAGGATTAGTTGACCTTCATGTAGAGGATGACCCCATAGTACACTCAGGATCCATGATGTTGCAAGTGTATACATGAGATCACATGAGTATGCAGGGGCACACAATGATGACTGGTAGTTCACAGAGACATACAGAGTTATACAGTGGGATTCAGGGGGACGCACTGGATTACAAGGAGGAGATGTACTTAGTAGAGCATGGAGATTCCTCTCCCTTGCAACAGTATACAGATCTGAGAGATCACCTTCACCATAGCAGCAGTTGCGTGAGTGATGATGGATGGAGAATTATTGACCCGCAGTTGGTAGAGGTACCTACCGTTGTACCCGATGGTTGGTGTTTAGTGATGAGTATAGGCGATTATTTACCATGGGTGTCAATGGACGAGCTTTTGGTTAAGTCCTTTGGATTGAACAAAGAATATGATACTTTCTAGTACTACAGTTGGTTGCAGATATTTATGATAGCCTTTCCTGATACTTTCATCATTGACAATAGCACAGGGGGAGCTAGACAGTGGCAGGGGACATGGAGAGTTGGTAGGTCGAGACCACTTGCCAGGAGTGTCTTGATTGCATTCATTAGGATAGGGGTGGATCGTTAGGGCAGACAGTTGAGCCCATGGGCGTGATGGGGAGTATCCTAGGCCATGGGACAGAGGATATCTTAGAGGTTGCTACATATTCATACTCTCATTGGGATGAGCGTGGAGTGATTTTGACAAATACCAGTAGGGCACACCAGCAGTTAGTGTGGATTGGAAGTGATGAACTTCCAAATTTGACATGGGATCCGAGAGTCCATTTGATCAATAGTTCGTTTCATCTTATGAGGATCCAGGAGTGGAGTGTCCAGTATGGATACTTTGAGTAGACAATCATGATCAGAGTAGAGAAGCATTGACATGATGGTCCCTGTCAGAGACTAGCATGGGACCCTGGGATTACAGGACCGAACATTTCATTGACTAATGGAGAAGAGCGGACGTTTGTAGGGGGGAGTCACTTTGATTTTACATTGAGTTCCAGTATTGGGGAGAGCACGTCACTAACTGGTGATTCGTTGAGGTCTTGTAGTACCTCACTATGGCAGCAGCATGTTCAGTCAGTGGAGGTCGTGTTGAGTTTGGTATGGTTTGGTAGGATAGACCCATTTCGGGTTGAGGCCATGTGTTATTTGCAGGAGACTCATGGTGTTGATATGTTATAGAACTATACTCCATAGGGCATTGTAGTTGACATTCTGATATGGGATCCAGGGATTGGAGTGCTTGGTAGTTCATCATTTGATGGAGTTGAGTTTTGAGTAGAGTGGTTACTCAGGGAGTTGACTGTGATTCCTTGACCATTGATTCCTTGACCATTGATCATTGATGTTAATGGCTATTTTGAAAGTCTGGAACTTCATATTATAAACATCAATGAAAAGCACACTTATTTCCATTGGAGGAATAAACCTCTATGTCAAACCCATAAGCTATATTTGGAGCGATGGTGGATTGAAACGATAATCCCAAAGACATTGGCAAAAATTTAAGTATGTAATCTAGTTGTAGAATTTTTTCTTTAATTCCAAAGTTTTAAAAGTTGGTTTTTTAAATAAATCCCGCCAAACTTTGCATAAACTTTTGAAAACTCTTAACGCAGTGCTGGGATATGAGCTGGCAAAGTGTGCAGTGAATTTTGGCAACTTCAGAAATTACAAGTCCGCAAGGCTTAGGCCACTTTTGAAGTGGACTTTTGAGAGAGCCCTGCAAAGCTTGGGGAGGAGTTTGGAAATTCCAAAGGATCAGTTTTTAATTGAGCCCATGAAAGTTTAGAGGCTAGGAAAAAAATATTGAAATATTACCGTGGAAATTTGAATATGAAATACTGAGTTTGGATATGGGCCTGCAAAGCATTAAGTAGATATTGAGAAACTTTCTTTTAACGAAATTTCAATAGAATGCCCACAATACTTAAGAAGAGTGTAAGAAGTGCAAAGATTAGAAACTTAAAAAATATTGGCACAAGAGTTTAGAAATATAAACTTTTAAAACTCCATTGGATTATGTT
>ML783201.1:8266-20946 GCA_009831015.1 Picea engelmannii | reverse complement strand
AGACCCTCGAAATCTTCCAGGTCATTTCCTCCTATAAAATTTTCATTTTTTAAAGGGGTTTGAATTTTTTGGTCTTCATTTTTAATCTGCCTTTGTTGATTTTGAGGGTTGGGGTTTCTTTTGAATTCTCTTTTAACGAAAGGATCAACCTTGGATTGATCTAGCTCCATTCTGGAAATATTATTCGACAACTCCCTAATTATCCTAGCCATATCATCCATTTTGTTGTTTGTGGATCTATTAGACCTTGAGGGTCCTGCTTGTTCCCTAAAACGTCTGGTTTCTTGGTTTCCCATTTCTACCTTAGCTTTCAAATTGCCAGAGGCCATCCTGTTAGATTTGATTTCCACAGCATCATCTTGCATTCGGGTTAAGGTAATCCCTCACCTTTCTCTTAAGAGAAGCGAAAAATCAGGTTCGAAAGATCCCGCGAAGGTAGCTTTGGCTGCAGGTTGGGAGGGTTTAACTTCGGCTGGGATCTTATTATAAAGTTTGTTAAATCTTTGAATAAATTCCATAACTGTTTCCGAATTCTTTTTCTTTAAATATCCTAACTTGGTCAAATAATACAAGTGGTCTTTCCTTTCACCCCATTGTCTAAGAAAGGAGTCTTCTAGGGCATCGTAGGATAATATCGATCTTGCGGGTAGGCTTCGAAACTAGGTTCGTACCTGTCCTTCGAAATTTTGAACAAACAACCGCGAATACATGTCTTCGTGCTCGAGACCTAGGATATCCACGAACTGATCAAAGAAGTTTATATGTTCGACCGCGGTCAAGTCTCCTTCCCCTGTAAATTTTGGTAAGTTTTTTATATAATTTTCAGGAAGGTCATGAAGAGGGATGGGTAGGACCAAAGGTTCATATCTCACAGCCACTTTAGCGAAAACTCTGGGAGGGGGGGGAGGCCCTTGGCCTCCCATTCCTCCTCCTAGAGCCCCTCCACCTCCTAAAACCCCTCCTCCTCCTCCTCTGGCGGCTTCCATCGGTACTACTGGATGGGGAAACGGTGTATTATATAGAGGGTTCTAGAACACTAAAAGCGAATCTTTAGCTTCTTCGCAAGATGAGAAAAATAAAGACGGGTGATAAGGGATGCGAGGACTTGGCTCTTCAGATTTGCAAGAAATGTAATCAGGGGAACCCGCGGGCATGGAATCTGAGTGTATGGTATACTCTTCAAGACTCGGTGAGGTCGTGAAATCTAAATGAAGAGTCAACGGGATATCGACCGCTGATAAATTCACTGCGAGGTTTTTACCTTTGTGTACAACAGAGGTTTTCGAATGGATTTCACTTTTAACCTCAGAGCTAGCTAAAATTGGATTGATGGTTTTGGGAGGGGAACTGTGTGAAGTTGAAGGTTCAAAAGAACTCTTGGTCTTGGGTTGTGGGTACTTAAGCTGGTAGACTGTAGTAGTTGGCTTAAGGGAACCTCTAGTTTTCAGTATTTTTTCGGGATTGGAAACAGGCGTGGTCTCTTTGTTCTCTGGGTTTTGTCTGGTATTCCTTCGACTAGATGCCAACTTATTTAAATGTGGACTCGCTAAGTGAAAGATAAGAAAAACCTTTAGAGGGTGTTCACTCTTTGTTCACTATCAAAGGGTGAAACTTGCGAGAATGCCGTTCTTCCTAGGGAAAAGGTTTCATAACTTCGTCCCTGGTAATGACGCCAAAAAGATGTTGCTCCAGAGTCTGTACTTAAGGCTTAGAAAGTACAGTGTCTAGGCATCCGAAAGTGAGTGAAGAGTAAGGAGGGGGAAAGCATCAACCTTCGGGAAATGAAGCTAAGGCTAATTTCTAGGTTGTCGCTGTCGCGCTTCCAACTATTCCTAGATGTTTATATCCCGTTCAATTGCGACCCATGAATGTTCAAGTTCTACCTGGGTGGTGGCTGTTTTGAGTATAGTATTGAAAAGGTTTAAAGGGATATGTGTTTGGTCTGATAAACTGGGTTGAATATTAGGCTATCTTACAACGAGAACAGTCATAGAGGAACAATAAACTAAAAGTGAGTTCAAAATTTTTGATGCTGTATCAATTTGATCTTATAAAATAGAGCTTTGAATCCAATATTAAGGATAAAATGCAAACCAAAGGCCTTTTTCCGTAACTGAGATATATTTTAAATAAATGGTGTGTGAAATATGAGAAAAACATTAAGTTGTCTATAAAGCAAGGCTCCTATCAAGGGAGAATCTCACCCTGTAAACATAAGAAGAAAATAAGATAAGAAGGAATCTGACGAAGCATAAAATATGACAATCTAAAAGGTTCACAGGTCTTGTGCCTGCTAATAGCCGATACAAGGGAAAAACTGTGAACGCTATAGATAGATAAAAATTGATCACCACAGTAGAGGTTTTACTAAATTGCAATGAAACATTCATCATACATATATAAGCGAAATGAAATTGAATATGAAATCACAGAGAAAACAAACTCATAACACAGTCTTGATGGAATCAGGAGTCTCCAGATTTCTTTGTATTAATTCTCAAAGGAGATAGCCTCGATTACAATCGACCAAAAGGTACAGCCCCTTTTCTTTCTTTCAAAGTGTATATTTATACAAATTTCTATATGCTGGAATCTCAATCGTTCTAGAGGTTTTCGGTTACAACAAAAGGAGATTAAACATTTCAATTCTTTGACTTTGTCCTTATTTGGTACCGGAAACTTGCCCCTTCGCATGCTTGATGCAAGTGACACATTTCTCCACCAGCTGGGATATCAACTTAGAAGGTTCTGCTTGATTATTTGCCTCGAAAGTGTAACAATCCTTCACCAATTGTGGCAACTTTCCTTCCACCTGTTGGTCTTTGGCACTGATAGAACATAATTGTACACTCGGTTTAATTAGCCATTTATCTATTTGGACTATGTCCATCTGATTTATTTGTGATATTTCAACCAACTTTCTTTCTTCATTTTCCTTGATATTGAGCAGATGCTTGGTTGTATTTATTCGGCCTAGTATCTCAGTGCTACTTTCACCATCGAAACCTAACCAACTCCTATCCAGAAAACCGAAAGTTTCTTCACTAGATTTTCTTACCTCTTTAGCTTATTGTCTGCATTCTGATATGTTATGCTCCCATTATTTCAACAAGATGTTACCTCGGGTCTTCTCTGGGATGGAAAACCTGGAACTACTGCCTGTTTCCCTTTTCGTCGTGGCTATAATAGCCTCTTGGAAAGCAACCCGAGCCGCCCCAACTTCTTTTTCTCTGAGAGAGAGGTTTTCCAGTACTCGATCAATGAGTTGGCAGTTGTTTTGAATCGTTTCCACCTTAGCAAGTAGACCTTGCTGAGCTACCGACACTCTTTTTCTGATTTCTA
Organism: Picea engelmannii; assembly: GCA_009831015.1. Lineage (NCBI taxonomy): Eukaryota > Viridiplantae > Streptophyta > Pinopsida > Pinales > Pinaceae > Picea > Picea engelmannii. The sequence goes on along the minus strand of ML783201.1, from coordinate 17,604 downwards.
TAGCTTGGGCTTGAAATATCCCGATATCGATTACCTGGCTTTCAACGAAGTCTAATTTGGCCTATAGGTGACCTATCAATTCTCCTTTCTAGCCTATCTGTATTTGACTGGTCTGAGCCATCAGCTGTGTCTGTTCGAGATCAACTTTGATCTGCTCGATTTCCTTTTGATCAGCTACTCTAGCTTTCTCTATACTTGTATTCGCCCGATCTTTGGCACCTTCCTCTGCTATAGCTAGTTTAGCCTCTAAAGTTTTGATCAAAAGATTTTTTCTCTTCAGCTGATCCTTTAGGGTCCCGACTGAATATTGGTTGGATGTAGCGAAAGCCCTCAATGTCCCTGCTATTTGAGTTGCAAATTCCTCTTTTTTCATAGCTCTCCCATCAGTTAAAATTTTAAATTTCTTCGATACCGTGCCTGTGTCTTGATAAAGTTCTTGTTTCGCGATAGTCTTTTTCTTCTTATCGAAGAAGAATTCATTCAGAGGTAGCTCTTCCATAGTTATGGACATTAATTCTTCGCCCAAAATCCAACCTGTGTCTGGGATCCCCTTTGTGGACTGTAGGGGGGTAATAGAAATGATGGGATTGTCGATCTGCTTAGATGATTTCCCCGGAGTAACAACTGAGGTTGGTTCGCTTGGAGGGTTGGGAGTCTCGGCTTCCTGTTTTGGGCCCCCGGTTTTCTCTTTATTTTCCTGGTGTTCTTCTTGGTCGGGTGGTGAATCCTTGGAGCCCTCGGCTTCCGTTTGTTGCACCTCTACGGTCCTTGGGTTCTCGCCTTGTAATAATAGTGGAAGGCGTCTCCGCCGGTGTTCTTGGAATTTAAAAACATCGACCCTCTCTTCAGGCGACAGGGCTTGTATCCGACCCAAAACTTCAGCATAAGATCTCGCGCCTTGGAAAATATCATCATGAGGCGACTTCTTGTGTTCAAATATTTTAAGGCCACAACTAGCCATGTGATTACTCACGACCCTGTGTGGGTCGTGTTTCTAGAATTCAATGTGGACCAATTTAATATCTTCCAAGGCTGTTGCCTCAGCCTTTGCATGCCTGAAAACCAATAAAGAATATGTATTCAAATGAATGGGGAAAGGTGGCCATACCTTCTTCGAAAATCCTTTAAGCTCTTTGCTTATGCCACCAATCATGGTTTGCCTAGCGATTTCGCGATAAGCCAACCTATCTGGTATAAATAATGGTAGAGCATGCACAGGAATAGAGGCGCCGAAAACCCTGATGTATGAAAATTATGCCTCCACGTACTAGTCGGCCACACTGCTCAAATTGGCCATGATGCTATCGGAGATCCTGGGCGGTGGATTACCAAAGATGGTGACATGCATCGGTACCATTACCCAATTGAAAATTTTGTATATGAAATCTGCGGCCTTATCCTCCCAAAGCTTTGAATGGTAGACATGGATAGGCTCAACATCAGATGAAGCCCAGCTCTAGCTCATTAAGGGAAAAGGCATCATGAAACACATGATGTCCATGATGTATGCGGACATAAAAAATGAAGTGTCCTTCCCACTCGCCCTCTGCGTTCAATATTCTGTAATCCGACTGGTTAGACTATCTGACAAAAGTTTGGCCTAGTCGAAGGAACAACCTTCTACGAATGTATGCATCAGAGGCACCCACAGGAGGAAAAAATGTGTGGTGTCCTCCCTCCCATACAATCTACAGGTCATCATTGCTATGTATTTGAACTGTGGTTCCAAGGAAGATATGGAATAAACTCCATTACTATCTGCCCTGAACTTCGTGGGGTGTGAGATCCAATCCTTTATCAAATCGGATAAGATTTTTCCGTATTGCTCGCATTCCTTCTGTTTAAAATCCTCCAGAAACTCGACATTGTATGCGAAGTTCAACGTGGATGATAATTTGTACATCGTCTGTAAGTGTTCTAGTCTAAAGGTCCCGATAGTGACCTTCTGCTTGCTGATGATGGTTCTGGTTGGGATATCTACATGATCTAGCACCCATTGGATCATATCATAGTAAGGAAGAAGACGTGGCCTGGCCACTACTTTATGCATCTCTTCTTGGACGACGATGTTGTATTTGGTTGCCAAGTCTTCCTTCTCATTATCATTGGAATCATCTGAATAGTTTACCAATTCGGACTGCAGAACCTCAGAGATGTATGACCAATTTCGGACAGAATCAACACTTTGTGGTGAAGTATCAGAAACATTATCTGAGCCTTGCCCAGAACTCTCAGTACTTGCCTTGAACGCTTTTTGTGGGGCCATGACATAGGATTGTGACTTAGCTCTCCTGTAGTAAAAATGTGTATACATACATAAATTAGCTTGCTGAGAAAATCTTCTCTGCGCAAAATAGAAATGAGCTTTGTGACATGAAACAAAGAGATCTATATCTTAGACCATTTAAAACCTTGACGTCCTTATGAACAGAACAGTCAAATCATTTTTAGAGACAGATTTAGCAATAAAAACCATATCCTTACTTGTCGCTTTGCCTCATTTCCAATTAATGCCATAAATTTTGACGGTTCGTGACATAAGTTGGCGGAAGGAACATTTAAATTTACCTTGTAGACTGTGCATATTAATATTTGTATTAAACAATGATTAATTTGGCTTAGCTTCTTTAATTAGGTTTTCTTAAACTTTAATCAACCTTTCGGCGTTCGCCGTATCGGGAGTTTTCATTCTAACCTTTCAAGCCCCTAAAACCCGAGATCGTGATGACGCAATCTAGTTAAGCAAAAACATAATCTGGATTAAGTGTTTGATTAATCATGTTTAGTTAATATCGCGAGTTCACGACTCGGGGCTTCGAAGGTATAGTTCCCGGGAGGAGCGTATGCCGAGTTGAAATTTTTTGAGATCGCGATGATGTGATCTAGTTAAGCCAGAAGGTAAACCAGATTAAGTGTTTAATTAATTTATATTTAGTTAATATCGCGACTTCGTGACTCGGGGCTTCGAAGGTATAGTTCCCGGGAGGAGCGTATGCCAAGTTGCGAAATTATGAGATTGCGATGATGTGATCTAGTTAAGCCAGAAGGTAAACCAAATTAAGTGTTTAATTAATTTATATTTAAGTAAAATCGTGACTTCGCGACTCGGGTTTTCGAAGGTATAGATTTTGGGAGAAGCGTATGCCGAGTCGCAAAATCCTAACAGAGTTTAACTATTGTTAAAAAACTATTCACCCTTGACACTAACCCGGGTAACTTGCACGAATGTCTCGCGATTTCGATTATCGGAGTTATGACGGTAAGACTTTTGGGGAGGGCGAACGCCGAGACGTGAAATACCGATAACGCTTAACTAAGGTTTAAGGAACTTTACTCTTGACGCTAACCTGGGTAAGATTTCAAGGTTATTTCGCGACTTCGAACATCAGGGATTAGAAACAATGTGACTTGTAACTCCCGAAACGCGATATCCTGGGGTAAAGAAAAGTGAAAAAGCTCGTTCATGGTTAAAAGGAAATGGTATTAGGAGTACAACGACCATCGCCACTTTGTATATCGGGACTACTGAGATTTTCAATGAGTAAAGGTTACAAAGTAAAAGGCAACTTAAATGGCCAACCTTTGATTGTAATAATTATAATTAAACTAGTCGAAAAAGGTGGCTCCAACAGGATCAATGGTTTACAACATAGAAATGATCATACAAATAATAAACACAACAAAATACTGCAAAGTTTGTATTATGATATCTCTGTGGATTACAAAATGTCTAAATGCGGTTGACTAAACTAACAATAATCGACTAGATCAACAGAAAAAGGATCTTAGCCGGAATAAAAATAAGAAACTAAAATATAATACATGGAATATGGGAGCACTACGGAATCAATGGATGCGTTGGGACTATGACAGTCTAACGGTAACTGCTGGAAGTATGGAAAGTTCACCCTGGGAGCTATATTTCTCAGAATGGCCTGGAAACTATCCCAAATGATGCGCCCTGCTCTAGTCCTCAATACTGGTATATGTTGGACCCCTCTGCTAATGAATTTGGACCCCTGATGGATACCCTTGGGGGAATGCGCCCCTCTTCTTATGGTAAAATGCGTCCTAGTGATTCTACCATCAGAGTTGGATTATATATGTCTCAAAATGACTGCCTTGGCCTACTGGGAAATGGGTTGGAAGGGTTTCCCTGAATCTAGTCTGATGCTCGCTGATCTGGAACCCCAAACGCGCCCACCAAAAGTGTCACATGTCCAAGTCTGGAAAATGCGTCCTAGTTCATTCTTCCATCAGAATCTGATGAGGAACAAGGAAAAAGATGCGCCTTTCCCTCCTCTCAAATGGGTCGGAGGGAAATCTCAGAATTCTCCCTAGATGGGATAAGTCGACTAAAAACCCTCTCAGAAGATGCACCCTCACTCTGGATGAATGCACCCTTGATGCTGAACATCGTGTAACTGCTGCTGAAGAATGATGGAAGACCTGGATGATCTTCCCGGTGACTAGGGTGTGTCTCTTAACACCGAAATCATCCAACTGGTGTCTTCCTCTTGGAGTCCACTGAACTATCTCTCCTGAGATGCACCTCTTCTATTCAATGACAAGTCATAATCTGCATAATGATGAATTAGGTTGCTGACTCTTCTCTTATAGCTTTCCAAAACCCTAATTTACTACTGAAACGCTAATTCATTGTTGACCTTTTCCCTCCAAGTGACTTTTACTTTATTTTATTATTCCTTGATTAAATCACTTAATTAATTAATTAATCAATCATTTTACCTCTAAAAAGTGATTTATCCATCCTTATGGCTTCTCCTACCACTGAAAGTCACTTCTCACCATCTTATCCTGTAGTGCTCTTCTTCCCGATTCCAATGAGATATTACACTAAGAGGTTTCTCCAAGTAATATGCCCATTATGACCTTCTTAGTGAAATTAATTAAGATATGACCCATAATAACTCAAAATTACGGAAATCGTTGGAATGCAACGAAACCAAAACCAAGCTGTGTGGAATGGATCCTGATGATGAACAATGCAAGTCAGGCCCAATAAAGCCCCTCAATATATCCTGAACTCTTTTTCACCCCTATCTGGCTACTCTGGTAGGCATAACACTCTGTAAAGTTATAATGTCCCAGAATGGGGACATTACAGTCCTCCCTGTCGTGATATTGCTTGTCCTCAAGCAATAACTGAATCCAACTACATATGATATCAGGGTCCCATATCCACCAGTGTGACACACGATAGACTCCCATCAAGATGTGGTATCTCCAAGTGCTCACCACGCATGACACCCAGATGCTCTTGATGAGTAGAATGATCAATGGACGAGGAATCACAGTCAACTCCCTGAGTAACCACTCTACTCAAAACTCAACTCCATCAAATGATGAACTATGAAGCACTCCAATCCCTGGATCCCATATCAGAATGTCAAATATAATGACCTATGGATTATAGTTCTGTAACATATCAACACCATGAGTCTCCGCATCGCCGGGAAATAATTCTTTCGAAGTTCATAGTTGTGAGTAGTTTTCAAGAATGGTCTGTTTTGGAGGTTGGTGCAAGACAATCATTTCCATTAGGAAATGGGCTGGACAATCATTCCCTAGGGCAGATTCATTCCATCCAGGTTGCAGTATGAGTAGTTCTAGAGTAATGACCCAGTTAGGTGAATGGTCCAGGTTCAACAATCAGGGACAAACATTCCCTAGGGCTGACTGATTCTCTCCAGGTTTCACTATGACTAGTGCCAAAGGAATAACCCAGTTAGGTGAATGGTCCAAGATCAGAAATCAGGGACAATTATTCTTCTATGCTTTAGAAGTATAGTCTAGATATCCCATGGATGATGTTTTACATTTTTAGGGAAGATTCTCTTCCACATCTCACAGATGTGAGTGGAAGAATGGTCCAGATGAATCAGTTTATATCATGATATTGTTTTTATGCAGGTTGATATCATATGATATGATTGCTATGGAGACTGTATGTATTTGGAAAATAGATGTATGCCACTGTGGTGGATGTGTTCCACTTGTTGTGACTATGTGTCACTAATTAAGTAGCTGTGTGCTACTAGGTGTGGTTGTGTACCACTGGATAGTAGTTGTGTACTACCATGGATAAACATAGTTGTGTTCTATTGAATGAAATTGTTCTGATTTCCATGCAGAGTATTGTAACACACCCATGTTGGGGTGTTGAAATTTCATTCTTCTTAATAAATCAAATCCTCCATTCAGGGTCTCTATCCCATTCTGCTCATCTAGGGATTTCTAGCCACAATATCCATGCTCAAAACCAACCTCAAAGCTGGAAGATATACCTCTCCCAAGTTCCTCAGGTGTTCATTGGTAGGGGCCACGAGGATTCCACGTGGATCCAACTCAATATGATTCTTCCCGAGTTCTCCGATATCCCGAAACTTCCAGCGTTGCTAATTAAATGGCGGAAGGCCATCCACCAACCAACCCAGCGACTGGACTTGGTCCTCGGCTAACTCACAAGCTAACGGGGAATTCGACGTTCGACCTTCTGATTTGAGTTCCCAGCCTAGCCTCTTCCCTCTGACTACAATCGCATACGACTGCAGGCTATGACCGGATGCCAAGACAAAAGGCGCCTATTTCGGTGCTTTAGAGCTTCAGGCTCCAAACGTTTTCAACCTATGACACCATAAATATTTCAAACTGCCCAATCGACGGATTTTGAGTATGCTTACGGAAATAAGTGGTCCCTGTTTTATTTCAATATCAATGAACCACACTTACTTTGGGACTCTGCGCTTTGAAAAATTCCAAAGCACTCACAAACGCAAAACTCCGAAGGACAATCCTTCATGAGTGTCAGATCTCCTAACACATGTCCTTTGAAATCGACGACTCAAGTGAACTCCAACCTCAGGGCCTTTTGGAGTTCTTGTTCCACTTTTCTCCGAAGTGGTTGTCCTCCGAAGTAACAGATTTCCCGCCACACGTCCCCAAATGAAGGACGGTTGAGATTATCTCCATTACTCCGAGATTCGGGGATTTTCAAAGCACCAAGCTTCAAGTCCTCCGGAGTGACTCTCCTTTGGAGTATAGGATCTGGTGCCAAGTGTCTCCCGATGTCAATGGCTAGGATGGAATCCCAGAGTTTCGGTCACTTCCTCAACCACTTTGGCTAGGTGGGCACATACCAGGGGCTGACACGTAAAAGGGTGAGGGGCGACACGTGTCCTCATCTGGGATGACACATGTCACATTCCAAAGGGTGTATAGGTTATGTGATACGCATGAATCCAGGTGACATGTGGCATGTCAAACTTGGTTCCACGTCACCATGGATGGAGTCATTGCACCACGTCACTCTGGTCTAATCATCTTTCATGCCCTCCGATCTTGCAGCCAAGGTACGTACACGTAACCCTTGGATCAATGACCTCTGTTACTTTGTAACTTCGATGTTCGGGGAGTTTGATGCTATAACATCTCTATCCTCCCAAAGTAGAACCTCGTCGAAGTCTTCTCGTTGTAGATCCAACGACTGAGGGGATCTTCGTATATTCTTGATTGATGGCTCATGTTACTTCGCGATGGGGAGTTGGATCCTGGTTTAGACGATGAGATAGGTTCACCTAACCACTAGGGAAACCATTAATTTCCGGTCAATTTACTGGTAACTGAGTCTCCCAATTATCCTCGACCAGTATAAGGCTGGTAAGGTCGACCATACTCCAAAGTCCTAGACTTCCGGAGCTACAAATCCAGGAGGACTTAGCTTCCTTAGGCTTGGTCTAAGGTTCCTAAGTATTGATCATATGGGTCCTCCCAAACGGATCTCATCTGCTCATCTTCCAAACAAATATATCTTCCCTTTCAAGCCTTGAACTTCTTTATCCTTCCTGAGATTTATCATGAAATGGTTAAGGACTTGGGCTTGAAATACCGGTTGTTACACATTATTTTCGTCATCCCCATGACCGTTAATGATGTAAACCTATCTGTTGCCTTTAGACGGGTCAGTGGCCTGAATTCCTGAAGAAAGAAGAGAGAAGAACTTTTCCTGAGAAAATAAGTTGCATTTTCCTTTGGAAAAACCCTATAAAAAGAGAAGTTCGCAGGCTGCACTATGATTAGGGTGCGAGAATGCCTGATTCTCGCAGGTTTCATCATAGCTAGGGTGCGAACAGTTCGCAGGTTGCACTATAAGTAGGGTGCGAGAATGCTTACACGTGGGGAAAACGAGCGTTTTCTCGAATATTCTAGAAGGAGAAACTTCCATGGTGAGGTGGCATCTGAATGGTTTGGATATTATTCACTTTCATGATTTAGTGGGATCATCCTAACCTCCTCACCTTATCCTCTTCAAATTATAAAAGGAGAGGAGCTCTCATGGAGAAGGGGTTCTTGAGCTTGTAGCTTTCGTTAGCTTAGCTTTGGTAAGCTTTGGAGCTTTTGGGATTGTTAGCTTAGTTAGAGTGGCTTTGAGATTTGCTTTGTCAAGATAGATTGTGAGTAGTATCAGATCTATGCTCTCATAATTCTTGGAGTGGAAGTGTGTGGGGAACGAAGGACAGTTGGAAGGGACCTTACGACATCAAGGCCATGGTTGTAATCTCTCTTTCACATTTAATATGATACAGTGATATGATTCTTTCCTATAAAGCTTGTTGTGTTTTATTGTATGATTCCTTGATCACATACATAGGTTTATATTGAGTTTATGCTATTACTATCACTTTGGTTGGTTGTGTTATTTTACAGGTTCATCATTGTATGAGCATTGGAACGGAGCTAGGATGGCGATGGCGAGAGGAAGCGACATTTAAACGATATGTCACTCATCCCTATTTAGTTAGTAAATTCAATATCTAAAACTTAAGGAAAGCGTTATGTTCTGGTGTGTTTTGTTCTAGATCCGGGTGGATCTAGGGAGACCAGTTAGTGTCCGCACCTACCGATTAGTCCGATAACAAAATTGGTGACTCCACTAGGGACGGATTGTTTCCTAGTTAGTCTAGTTTCCCTTGCTTTGATTGCTTGTTTTCTGGTCTCTGAGTCCGTGGGAGATCCATCCAGACTCTATGGATCTGAAATTTCGCTCAAACTTAGTCCTTTTTCAAATTTTTGCTTGTTGACAAACATTCTCGCACTGTACCCTTAAGTGCCCTGCGAGAAACACCTGAGTTCGCACCCTGGTGTTAAGTCCAGTGCGAACCCCTCGCAGTCAACCTTTGTTCAGCCTGCGAGAATATTTGATTCTCACACTGTAATACACTGCCAGCCTGCGAACTTGTTTGTAAATTTTTTTGGATTGGGTCTTGTCATTTTTTGATGCCTAGTTTTGCTTTGAACAACTGGATTGAACTTTTGGA